>CM060446.1:29837688-30285188 GCA_030545235.1 Helianthus tuberosus | reverse complement strand
AGTGTGTGACTTGAACTATTGATTGGTCTGTGCAGATCTGTGCCTTTATTTATATTTATCTGCCACATTTGAATTCACAACCAATTGTGTCTTTGTTCCAACCATCACGTAAGCCCATACGGAGGATAGGCTGGTTCGCTTAAAGAGAATTTTTTCTATGATCAGATACGAATCATGTCATACATGAGCAGGCTCCGTAAGATCTAGTTCACTTAACTTCAGATTATTTAATAGTATAGTATAAAATGCATTAATTTCCTCTACATTGACGCAATTTATGATACTATCGGAGTGAAAAAGGGGTCTAAAGAAGAACAGAGACTGGGCTGTATTAGTAACAAGTAAATCCTTTGTGTGTTTATAAAAGGTCTCTAAAAATTTTGGGGATCAACACCAATCCTAAGGTCTGAGACGACCCAAAAAGCAATTGATCAGATCATGATCTCTTTTATAAGCCTACTTGGGTATTGAGAATTAATTTGTAAGAACTTAATTTTTTGCACTCGAGAGTTTCAACTCTAGAAAAAGAATCCAGTCAAATTTTGATTTTACTTACATAAAAGCATCCATATATCGTATATGCGGGTGTCTAGATAACATATATTTTCTGTGGGTGCTAACCGATAAGGTGCCTTGGCTATCGGTGTAGTTCTAGGAATTAAATGAATTCTAAATTCAACTTCCCTATCTGGTGGTAATCCTGGTAACTCTTCTGGGAATACATCTGGGTATTCTGAGACTACAGGAATCTCCTTAAGTTCTTTATCCTTAGTACTAATGATTACGGAAATCATGTATACTATTCCTTGCTTTCATTCATAACTAGCAACTTTCACTACTGAAATAAACTTCATGGGTTTACGTGGCTTATCTCCTGTAATCACGATCACTTCTCCGGTGGGAGCCCGAATCTCTATAGAGTTCTTATTACAAAGGATTCGAGCATGGTTGGCTACTAACCAATCCATTCCTAACACAACATCGAACCCAGCTAAATTCATTGGTAATAGGTTTGCATGAAATTTATGACCTGAAAGATCTATATTTTCTTTTTGCAAAACCTTATCTATGTTAATAGAATTCCCATCTGCCGTTTCGACTGTAAAAATCTGCCTAAGGTTGGTTAAGGGTAAGTTAAGAGCTTGGCATAATGTAGTATTTATAAAACTTTGGTTTGCACCAGAGTCAAATAATACTTTTGCATAAACGTTGTGAACTAGGAACGTACCAGCTATCACATCTGGAATGAGTTCTGCCTCCTGAGTAGTTAATTGGAATGCTCGAACATTCTTCTTAGTAGCTCCGTCGGCCGGTTTGGCTTTATTGTCTGCTGGTTTAACCAATTTAGGGCATTCTGGTTTGAAATGTCCCACTTCTCCACAGTTATAGCAGACCCTTGTTTTCTTTCTGCAGTCTTCTTCACGATGTCCTACAACTTTGCAAAAGTTGCAGGTTACATTGCATTTTCCAAAATGTTTCTTTCTGCAATTTCTGCAGAACGGCGGAGTTGAGGATTGCCCCGTTCCTCTTTTCTTGAAGTTGTTATTATTACCCACACGAAATCCTTGGGTAATTTTCTGAGCCAGTTCCTTTTTCCTATTTTCATCTCTTGTGCGTACCAGCTCGTCAGTTAGGGTGTTAGCTAATTCTACCGCATTGTCAATAGTGCGAGGTCTCGCAGCTTTAACGATATTCCGGATTTCGCCAATCAATCCCCAAATATAGCGAGAAATAAGTACCGGTTTTGGCGAAGCTAGCGTTGGTACTACTCTAGCATATTCGAAGAATGTCGAAGTATATCCTCGACAGTCTACACCCATCATTCGATGGTTCAGGAACATATTTGCCATTTGTTCTTTTTCGTATTCGGGACATAATTTTCTTTCCATTAGCTGCTTAAATTCTTCCCAACTCATGGCATATGCCATATTTCTTCATTTGGCTTGATGTACCGTATTCCACCATTCTAACGCCCCTTCTTTAAAAAGATTTGATGCGTACATAACCTTGTCTTCTTCAGCATATTTACTTATCATAATTACTGCTTCGGTTTTCTCCAACCAACGCAGTGCCGCAGTCGCCCCTTCATTGCCTGCAAATTCAGCTGGTTTACAAGCAAGAAATTCTTTGTAAGTGCAACCAGGCATTGCAGCTTTCATTTTCTTAGGAAGTGGGGCCTGCCATGGAGCATTATCGTGATTAGTATGGTTGCCGCCTCCGTTTACACTATTACTGAAGTTATCTTCTTGAGTACGTTTACTAAGAATAATTTGTTGAGGTTCCACATGTTTCTGGGCAGCAACAAGGATTGCTGGAATAGCATTGGCTATTCCTTGAGTAACAATATTTTCTATATCTTGCCTAGTCATAAATTGATCCTCCTGGTGTTGCTCAGATTGGTTAACCTCGTTAACTGGTTCATTATTAGCGTTTTCCATCTGATAATTAATATATATAATTTATTAGTATAGAGTAAATAACAATTATACACAAAACAATCATACAAATTTCACAACACACATATATATATTCAAAATTATCGATTCCTCAATTTCCCTTTTTATATATCATATTATGCATCCGTACACACTGTTATTTTACAAAGTTTTATTTTTATTTTACAAGATTATATTTTTTTATTACTATTATTATTATACAATCACAGCTACATTCTCACACCATCCCTTCTGCTGATATTTTAGAAACGACGCTCCCTCTCGTCGTACTTCCAGGAGATTTGCTCTCCCACCTCCTGAATCCTATTCCCTGCACCTATCAGCTCTTCGCTAAAATGGCGGAGTTCAGCTAAATTTTCATTGCTCAATGGTGGGTTTGGTATAGGTTCTGGGTCGAACTGAGGGAAAAAAGTATAAGGGTTATTTAGGAGGTTTTGAAACTGCCAGTCGTTAGTCCACCACTCGTCCATATCTCCTAGAGGTTGGGTGTGGATCAGAGGATCTGGAATGGCTGGTTCTAAGTTTATTGGGAGTTGGGTTTCAGCAGGATAAGGGTAGAGGTTAGTGTTGATAGGTCTAATGATATCACACCTTGACAAGATGCGATGCAACTCCTCTTGTAATGGCAACTCCTCGACTTGTTTAGAACTTTCCCCAATTTCCATTTTTACTTGCCTGGAACCTTCTCCGATCGCAATTCCTTTTCCTTTATCTATGGGATTCTCTATTTTGGGAACCTTTCTAGTTGCTGGTTTCCTCCTGCGTACACGCCTCTAGCCTACGAATCTTCTCCTTTTCTTAGGCTTTGGTTTCTCCGGAGGTGGAGCGTGGAATTCCATAGGTTCTTCCACATCGGGTATGTAACCAGTAAAGTCTTTGAAAACTTCCATTTTCACGGGATAGAGATTGAGATTCTGAAGGGATTCAGATAACTCATTCATGCTATTTAGCATATATGCAAAAATGCACACAAAATGCTAAGTTAAAATTTTATAATAAAATTTCACAGATAAATATTCAAGTATTATTACATACAGTGTGCCTAATTTAATACAAAGGACAACTGAAAATTAAAACATACTAGGATTTATTGTAAACTTATTTATTTACTAGGTAAAATTTTCTTTAAAGTTTCTGGCTTGTAGATGATATGGGTGCTAATACTGGGTCAGAGTATTTAAAATTTTGCATTTACTGCTACAGTGGCTAACATATAGAGATCTGCCCATTTTTCTTCTAATTCATCTTCCCAGGGTGGGTTATTGCCTATTTCCTGTGTCTCCTTAGGCATCCTTACTTCTTTTGGTTGTGGTTTCTTTCTTTTCTCCTGACTTTTTCTAATAATCTGACTTCTTTTCTTAGGAGAAAGTGGTTTCTCAAACTGTGCCTTTTGAACAAATATTCCTTCCTCAATATTTGTTGGGCATTTTGAGGGTGGAGTTTCTTTTTCTTTCGGTGAAGTATCTAATTTATGATAGATATCCGAAAGTCTTTGCTTACCCATACTGTAAACAAATATTCAAATAATAAAACACGTAATCACCAAAAATAACAATTAGTAAAATTAAGTATTTTCTAAATACTTAATTGGCTTAAATCAGTGGCTCTGATACCACCTTTTTCTGTCACGGCCCCCGACCCAGTTTGACCCGGTTCAGGAGCCGCGAAACAGAAAATCCCGTGGTATTTATTGAGTTGACAGCGGAAGATTTTAGCAGGATCTTTTGAAACTGAAAATGCCCGATTATTTTATTTCATAATTCGGGATAAAACCCCGGTAGTTTACAATAAGGTGATTTCACTGGGAATCTTTATTTTACAAAACATGTTTCTTTATTTATTTTTGAGCCACTTCCTTAAGCTTGTAGTGCTCCGCAGCACTTTTCCTGGATCACAACAGATCACCTGAAACATGTTTGAAAAAGATTTTGTCAGCGGGGAAATACTGGTGAATCATTCTTTTTACTAAAAATGACGTGTTGTTATAATTTACAGTATTAAGAGCGGTTACAATGTTTATACATATCAACCATCTACCCACGGTATTTATCACTCGACCACCTATTGGCTATCTCGTTGTCCAATGGTGTTTGTGATTATGGTCATATCACCCCTTGGCTAACCCGTTGTCCAATGGTGACGGTTATAAAGTATTGTATACAAAACCCCACATACCGGCTGTAATTTGGAGACTACAAAGACTTAATCCCTGTAATTATAACTTTGAAAGCAAACATAATTTTGAAATAAATTTTGATAAAAAGAGAATGACTCACATTGCAGATTTATTCGGGCAAAGTTTAGCCTACTGATAAGCCTGTTAACCTAATTTAACAATAATGCACATGAAACTAGGTCAGTAACTAATACAGCATTTACGATAACTCACGAGATCAAACCCTCACGACAAATGACAAAGTGCAATACTTAAACATCCATCGAATTTACGAAAAATGACAAAGTATAAACCCAATTTGAGTAGCACTTAAACATTCATCGGATAGTTTCAATCGATCGGACATTGAATCGTAGCAGCGATCGAGTTATTACCCTGTTATCGCAGCAGAGGTTCGGGATTATAACTATTTTTGAACGAAGCAGTGTATAGGTGGGTGTACGTAACGAAATTTAATGTCGAAACATGCAAATAGTTCAAATCCCAGGCCAGGGGTTTTATAGCCCGAATTGGAACCTCCCGCGAGTCGCGGAGGGTTCCTCTACCCCTGTCGCGAGTCGTGGGGCATACCCCCTAGCCTAGGGTAGCCTCGTGTCTGGTATAGCCTTGGTGAGTCGACGAAATTTGATTTTACGTGTTTTACAACCGTTTCAAATAGATAAACATAATTAGAGGAATACCCCCCATGAGTTTTAGGGGTCCTGATCCTGATTTCAATTGTTCTGAAAATTTTAGGGGTTATGCAAAATTACTTGAGGGTCTCAATTAGGGTTTCCTATTGGACAAAATAAAATAATAAATAGGACTTTTGATGAGAGTTGTTACACTTCCTCACCTTGTTTTATAGCTCGTCCTCGAGGTCTACTGGAACAAGTGTGGATATTTCCTTTGCATTTCTGATTCAAGCTCCCATGTGTATTCTGGTCCTCTTTTGGAGTCCCACTTTACTTTGACCAGAACTAATCTCCTGTGCTTGAGGTCTTTCTACAAATTTTAATTGTTCATTTACCTCTATATCCTTTAGAGATACTATCAGTGATTCATCAACTAAACACTTTTTGGGATTAGATACATGAAATACATCCTGTATTCCTGCCATTTCCTCGGGCAGTTGTAGCTGATAGGCTACATGTCCTATTCTTCTAATAATCTCAAAAGGTACAACATACCTGGGGCTTAGCTTTCCCCTCTTGATGAATCTTACCATTCCTTTCCAAGGAGAGACTTTTAATAATACTTTATCTCCTACTTGAAATTCCAACGACTTTCGTCTGTTATCAGCATAACTCGTTTGTCAATCACGTGCTGCTTTCAGTCGTTCCTTGTACTATCTCAGGTCCAGATAGTTGCTTTTCTCCAATTTTGGCCCAACAGACTGGCGTTCGGCACTTTCGTCCATAAAGTGCTTCAAATGGTGCAGCATTGATACTTGTGTGATAACTATTATTATAAGAAAATTCTATCAATGGTAAGTGATCGTCCCAATTACCTCTGAAATCAATTACACAAGCTCTAAGCATGTCCTCCATTGTCTGAATTGTCCTTTCGATTTGTCCGTCCGTTTGAGGATGATAATTTGTGCTTAGATTTAACTTGGTTCCCATTTCTTTTTGGAAACTTGTCCAAAAATGAGAGGTAAAACGACTATCTCTGTCAGAAACAATTGATAGAGGAATTCCATGTAAAGAAACTAGTTCATTTACATATAATTTAGCTAATTGTTCCATACTGAAAGTTTCCTTCATTGATAGGAAATGAGCTGACTTAGTTAGCCTGTCTACAATCACCCAGATTGTATCATTACCTTTTCTTGTTTTGGGTAATTTAGTAACAAAATCCATTGTTATTAATTCCCATTTCCAAACAGGCATTTCTAACTGTTGCAATAAACCTGAAGGTTTCTGATGTTCAGCTTTGACTTGTGAACAGGTTAAACAGTTGGCAACATATGCTGCTATATCCTTTTTCATTCCTATCCACCAAAAATTCTTTCTTAAATCCTGATACATCTTATCACTTCCAGGATGCATCGTATACTTAGACCTATGGGCTTCTTCTAATATACGGTGGCGTAGGTTTCCGAATTTAGGTATCCACATCCTTTTCTTGTGGAATCTCCAAATTCCATATGTTCCTCGTTCTAATTCCTTAATCATTCCTTTTAACTTCTCAGTATCATCCTTGATTACTGATTCTTGTGCCATTCTAATCTGTTCATTTAAATATACTTGCAGATTTAATTTAAGTGAACGTACTCTTTTTAACTTTTCATGATACTTTCGGCTTAAAGCATCAGCAACTACATTTGCCTTTCCTGCATGATACTGGATATCACAGTCATAATCACTAAGTAATTCCATCCAGCGTCTTTGTCTCATATTCAACTCCTTTTGCCCGAAGACATACCTTAAACTCTTATGGTCTGTGAAAATGGTAAACTTACTACCATATATGTAATGTCTCCAAATCTTAAGGGCGAAAACTATAGCTCCTAACTCTAGATCATGGGTTGAATAATTCTCTTCATGATTCTTAAGCTGTCTAGAAGCGTAAGCTATGACTTTTTGACGTTGCATCAATACACATCCATAACCTAACTTAGAAGCGTCACAATAGATTACAAAATCTTCAGTTCCTTCTGGTAACGCTAGTATAGGTGCATGGGTTAATCTTTGCATAAGGATTCCAAATGCTTCTTCTTGTTTTGGTCCCCATTCAAACTTAACGGATTTACAGGTCAGTTTAGTTAAGGGAATGGCTATTCTAGAAAAATCTCGAATAAATCTTCTATAATAACCGGCCAATCCTAAGAAACTTCCAACCTCGGTTGGCGATTCAGGGGTTTTCCATTTGGTTATATCCTCCATCTTGGTGGGATCTACATGAATTCCTTCATGATCAACTAGATGTCCAAGAAATTGTACCTGTTCTAACCAAAACTCACACTTCGAAAACTTAGCATAAAGCTTCTCTTTTCTCAATAAACTTAGAAGTGCGTGCAAATGCTTTGCATGTACCTCTTTACTCTTAGAGTAAATGAGAATATCATCTATAAAGATAATTATGAATTTATCCAAATATGGCTTACATATTTGGTTCATCATGTCCATGAATGCAGCTGGGGCATTGGTTAAACCAAATGGCATGATAGTAAATTCATAATGGTCATACCTTGTTCTGAAAGCGGTCTTAGGAATGTCCTCTTCCTGTACCTTTAATTGATGATATCCTGACCTTAAATCGATTTTAGAGAAAAATCGTGCTCCTTGCAACTGATCAAACAGATCATCAATTCTTGGTAATGGATACCGATTCTTAATTGTGACCTTGTTCAATTCACGGTAGTCAATGCACATACGCATTGATCCGTCCTTCTTTTTAATGAATAGGATAGGCGCTCCCCAGGGTGATGAACTTGGCTGTATGAATCCTTTCTCTAACAATTCATCTAATTGTTTCTTTAGTTCCTGCATTTCTGCGGGTGCCAAATGGTAAGGTGCTTTGGCAATTGGTGTTGTACCTGGTATTAGGTGGATTCTGAATTCAACTTCTCTGTCTAAAGGTTGCCCTGGTAGCTCTTCTGGAAATACATCTGAAAACTTGGATACTACTGGAATATCCTTTAATTCTTTTCCTTTAGTGTTAGTGATTATAGAAATCAAATACACTAATGATCCTTTTCTTATATAACTTGCTGTTTTCATCGTAGAGATGAATTTAGTGGATCTAGAGGTTTTATTTCCTTTAATTGTGATCTTTTCACCCCTTGGTGAATTTACTTGAATTGACTTTTGATCACATAAAATACTGGCTTTATTGGCTATTAACCAATCCATTCCTAACACAACATCAAATCCTGCCAGATTCATGGGGTAAAGGTTTGCAATAAATTTCTGATTTAGAATTTCTATTCTTGCTCCCTGCAAGATCTCAGAAATCTTAATGGTTTCCCCATTTGCTGTCTCTACTAGACATTCTTGTAAGACTTTAGTTAATGGTTGATTGAGTAATTTGCAAAATGAAGTATTAATAAAACTTTGGTTTGCACCAGAGTCAAATAATACTTTAGCAAAAACATCATTAACTAAAAACGTACCGGTGATCACATCCGGGATCATCTTTGCTTCTTCTGCATTAAGAAAAAATGCTCTAGCATTTTTGGTGTTCTTTGTGTTCGTAGCTGGAGCTAGCTTTGGACAGTTAGGCTTGATATGACCTTGTTCTCCGCAATTGTAGCATATCCTGTTGCTAACCTTTTTCCTGCAATCTTCCTCCTTGTGTCCCGTTATTTTGCAAAAGTTACAGTATATGGAGCATCTTCCTGAATGCTTCCTTTTGCAATACTTACAGTAGGGTGCAGAGGTAGAACCTACATTTTTCCCACGATTAGAATTTCTAGAACGAAATTCTTGTCTAAGCTTTTGGGTTAGGTTCCTCCTTTGATCCTCTTATCGTGTACGAACTAATTCATCTGTCAAGGTATTTGCTAGTTCTACAGCTTCTTCTATGGTTGGGGTCTAGCTGCCTTGACTACATGTCTTATCTCTCCAATTAATCCCCAGATGTAACGGGAGATTAATACTGGTTCAGGCGAAGCAAGGGTTGGCACTATTCTAGCATATTCAAAGAATAACTTAGTGTACCCCTTACTATCCACACCAGTCATTCTAAGGTTTAAGAACTTGTTTGCTATATGTTCTTTTTCATTAGGAGGGCATAATTTCCTTTCTACCATGTTTTTAAATTCCTCTCATTCCATATTGTAAGTTCTATCACTTCCTCTAGTCTGGAGGATAGTATTCCACCATTCTAGTGCTGAATTCTTAAACAGATTGGAAGCAAACATTATCTTATCCTCTTCCGCACATTTACTTATTCTTAAGACTGCCTCAGTCTTTTCTATCCAGCGTAGAGATGCAACGGCCCCTTCATTGCCCGAGAATTCCATTGGTTTACAAGACCAAAATTATTTATAAGAACCACCATAAGGCATGGTTCTTTTTCTTTTGGGAATGGGCACTTGAAGTACGGGTCCATTGTTTACGCTGTTTGCAGGTTCAGAGGGTCGCTTACTGCTATGCTTACTTTTATTATCAGCTTCTCTAACCGTTTGAATAATATATGGCATTGCATCAATTATTCCTTGTGCCACTACGTGTTGGATGACACTGTTATCCACTTGGTTTCCATTATCGTTGTTGTTTGGGTTTCCGTTATCTGGGTTATTGTAACTCTGGTTATCGTTATTCAGATTTTCCTGATTCACTTCGTCGGCCATCTGAATTTTAAACAATTACCACATATTAATATCACCAGATAATATCTTAATATGATCAATCACATGACACGCATTTTGATCCAAAAATGTCGAGCATTGCGACTTTACTCTTTCTTATCTATTATACATCTACTACAAACTAATACTGAAATTTGAAAATTACAATACTACTATGCATCGCTAACCACAAAGTGGTCTATACTACAACATATATTATTATTACACATATTATTATTATTATTTTTATTATTATTATTATATAATTTTTTTTCATAAAAACATTTTATATATTATTATATTATTATTATTATTATTATTACCAACTCCACCATCATCTTTACTGGTCTGGATTCATCCAGTAATCCATATTGCGCTCGTCATATTTCCAGACGAGTCGTTTTTCTACCTGCCTCATCCTCTCATTACTCTCTAAGATTTCTTCTCTGAAAGTTCGGAGCTTATGCACATTTTCTGCACTCATTGGGGGTGCAGGTGCTGGTACTGGGTCTGGGAACTGGGGCATGGGATTCTCCTGACGGTACGAATTCTCTAAGATCTCCCTAATGTACTCATCGTTGTCATAGTAGGGATCTAGAGGGTCCAGACAAGGATATGCTGCTAAATTCGGCATGGTTTCGTCGTTTAGGTGATAGCGTGACACATAATCCTTATGATCATCGAACCATGGATCATAATTTGGATCTAAGGGATTAGGGGCTGGTGTAAGACCCAACTTAAAATAACAGGATTTATGACATTTATGTTGCATTTAGTACAAAATTTTTCGAGTTTACAAAAACTTCATGGTTTTAAGATCATACTTGATCATAACATTCAAGCCTACATCATGCTAGATAAACTTTCAAAACATAATTTCAAGTGTTTACATGTCACTAAAACAAATATGACAAAATGCGGAAGCTTTGTTCGATGTGTTCGGTTCTTGTCATGGCTTGATCATCCTCCGGGGTCTAAAGAGCATCTTTACCTATCATACAATTTCATTTAAAAGATTAGAAATCAAGGCATTTGAACAAAATAATTAAATACAAGAAATTATATATTTTGTTTTCAGCCCCTTCACCCGGCCGTGTCAAAAGATCACCCGGCCGTGTCAGCTTAAAATATATTTTTCACAGCCCCTTCACCCGGCCGTGTCAAAAGTTCACCCGCCCGTGTCAACTCTGCACGTTTATTTTTCATCAAATTTGCATCCAAACATATCCAAACTCATTTTAATTGCATGGGGTTCGTTTCTTAACATGTCTAAGCTATCATCCATTACCCGGATCTATTATTCATATAGTTTACGTTCCCGTTACCCGGTTTACGTTTTTCTTTATTACACTTAAGCCAACATTTTTCCACCTACTTTATTTTGACCCGTTTAGAAGTTTTCATGCATTTGAGCATTCAAACTCATTATTTCCTTTTCGCACCTCTTCTCTTCTTGCTAATTAACTACTTATCTTCCACCAAAACTCTTTCTATGGTGGATTCAACATAAGGAATCCAAAATCCCAAATTTTACCCCTCGGCTAGTCCTTTTTCGTAATTGACTATTTCTAGGCGTTCGACCCACAAATGCTTTTGCCTAGAACTTTTATATACATCTAAGGGTTACAAACTTATAATATAAGTTTCTAAACAACCTCTAAGGGTCGTTTACACTGTTTACCTATTAAGGGCTTTTTGGTCACATTTAATCCTTCATTTTTGCAAATGAAGGATCTCGGCTAGATATTTGACCTTCTTTGCACTTTTAACTATAAGTCCACATATGCGTACCTGGCTCGGGTCAACATATTGACCTGTTTTAATCCTTGTCTCAAGGTTGCTAATCCATTGCATCACTAATCCATAAGCCCTCTTATCCTGTGAGTGTATATCTCAACAAACGCTTATTAGTCTTTAATTGTCAAATGGTATCAACGTTACCATTTGACCCATTTGGTCTAAACGACCAAATATTTTGTGCTTATAATCGAATGGTAATTTTATCCTTATCGTATTTGAAACTTATAGAATAAACCCGTATTCTACAAAAAGGTGTAAGTTTCACTTACCTTGCATCCGGTTATGCTCTTTTTGCGTACTCGATCCGTTTGACCTGCTTCCTTCCCAAGCCTCCACCTAGCTCGTTAAGCGTCAAACTAGCATCATAATTCGTAAGACGGTTAAATTAGTCATTTCCAATTACGACTATTCCATCTTACGTGTTTTAAGTCGAAATTATTATTCGCCCTTATCATTGGTTAATTTGACTTTTGAAAGTCAATTACCCTTAATCGTATGAAATGCATATTTGCATTCAATAACTCATTTAGGAGATCTCGTCAATTATCCGGTAGACATTATAATGATGCTACCGTTTTAAACTACTTTTCTATCCATGTTCATGTTATTATTAACATCAAGTTAACCTAGCTCCCACTTATCAAAGACACTTTATTCATTCATTACACAAAATCTACGGGTTTTCATCTATAAGTGAAACCCGTTTCATCAAGTTATTAGGCATTCCTACGGATACCTACCGAAATCAAGTTCTACTTACAACCGAGTAGACGCGCGATTTCACTTAG
This sequence comes from Helianthus tuberosus, assembly GCA_030545235.1. Classification (NCBI taxonomy): domain Eukaryota; kingdom Viridiplantae; phylum Streptophyta; class Magnoliopsida; order Asterales; family Asteraceae; genus Helianthus; species Helianthus tuberosus. The sequence continues at coordinate 30,272,693 of CM060446.1, read as the reverse complement.
GCATTTTAACAAACGCCTAGTAGGCATAATTTTTTTTACACATTTATAAACTAGTTCATAACTAGTTATTTCTACCAAGTTTCACACTTTTTCCCAATTTTTGTGTCTAATCAACATTTAAATCCCAAATCTAACTTCCGGGAGTTCTATTAACACAATTTAACCATTATGATTCTAGGGTTCATCATGTTTCTACAAAACCCATTTAGAATATAGTCGGGTAATCATGAATTCACTATTATGAACATCAATTCAACAAGTAAACGACTAGGGTTTACTCCTAGACATAAAATCATTCCTAATTTCACCCAAACTTTGATCATGCAAGTTAAAATTTTGTTTATAATAATTCACCATGAATTCGAAACATCACTAAAAGATGGAATTCGACATACCTTGTGATCCTCTAACCCGAGTGATCACTAATCTTAGCTTGGTTTTCGATTTGGGACTGATTTGTCCTTCCAATTTCTTGATTTTTGGCTAGATAGGGTTTGAGGAAAAAGCTCCTGTTCTCCCCCTGTGTTGTCTGCGACCAAAACACACCAAGTGTGTGTGTTTTGGGTTTTTAGTTTTAATTAATAAAAACTATTTTCTCTTTTACCCTTTTTAGTCCCTCAAGTTTCTAGTGTTAACAAAAGAATTATTAACTAAGTTTTCTTTATTGTTTTTAAGACACATATTTAACTAGGTTAATATTCCTAGTTACTTTGTGGATTTGGGGAAGTCATAACCCGTTTTATTTTTAAGTCCTGTTAACTCGGGTATTTTTTACATACTTCGTTTTCTCAAAGTATTCGTCCTCTTTCCAATTAATATTAGGTTTATTTATTCAAATTCCTAATATTTACCGGGTTAGTTTTTTTTACCATTAACGGTATTTTTTACCCGTCGTTACTATTAACGTGTTTTGATTACCAAACCCGTTTTTGGGGTGTTACAAGTCTACTCCCCTTAAAGAGGTTTCGTCTTCGAAACCTTTTCTTACATAATTCATTGAGTTTAAATTCAATGTATTCGATCTGAGAAATCTTTTAAACATTACTTATACTTTTAACCAATTGTTAGTATTACCAGAAAAGTATGGTAACATCTTTTTGGTTACTAATTGTCTACGTATCTCATAAGACCTAGTGCAACTTGAAATAATGTAATCTCGTTATTTCCACTAGTTTAGTTAACTTAGCGATATCCATCGCTTTCATATACTATCGAATTCTTTATGAATCCGTTACTTTGACCCGTTTAAAGGTCTTTGGTGAAATCTTTCACTTTTAGCAACAATTTCTTTTGTTTTCAAATCTATTTATTCGACTCGGTTATACCGAATCCACCGCTTACAAGCAAACCAAATTTATTTAAATGACCTTAACCGGTCTCACTAACTAGACTTATTAGTCCAGTTACTTTTACCCTTATTATTTGCAATAGTTTACCTTATAAGGTAACCATTTAAAAACTCGTTATCTTTTAGTCAAAAGTTTTCATGTATACTGACGCGTACGTCATTCATGTGTAAGGCCTCGCGGGCCGTTACTTACAGCTTATAACCCTTTATCTTTATTGTCTAAGTTGTAACTTGTCCACTTAGTTTCGTTAGTCTTTTAACAGGTCTATCCCGCGCTTGTGTTATATTAACAAGCGCTTGTATTTGTTATGACGCTTTCTTAACTTTGAATAGTTTTACCAGCTAGACTATTTAGTCGTCGTCACTTCATACCCCGTAACTCACGTTACAACGTGATCATTTTCTATATTTCTTTTCTTGTCCGTGAGCGTGTCACGTCATGTTTAAGTTTAATTCAACGTTTTGTTATCATACTTCTTCTTTTCGAATGTATCGTCTCGCACCTATTGATGTTAAGACCCATATTCTTTGATATTTGTTATTTCCGAATTCGCCTTATAGTATTCATATTTGTTAAAACGTTATTTCTTACTAAAACTGAATTTTAGTTTAACGTTTTTCTCTTTAACTATGTCAATTACTCATATCAAGGAAACTGACAACCCATAATTTATTGTTTTCCGTTCTCGTTTTATGTGGGGATTCATAACAAGTTCCCTCACCTTACACTATTGACCCGTAGGTTCCTTCACTTAACCTCGCAGGATATTTCCTTAAGCTTTCACCTCTTTAAGGCGAGGCCCTTATGATCCCTTTTGCTTCAATTCATGACCCGTGGGTCATTTTGGCCCCGTAGACCGTTACACTAATTAATATTCCGTAGGTTATGATGATCCCGTAGATCATCTTTTATTCGGGTCTTTATTCAAATGTGTATACGTTTATATACGCCCATGGCGTTAAGGCACCCCTTTTTATGTTTAGAATTATTCACCTTTACTTTTTAGATTTCGTTTGACCTTGACCGTAGTCTAAGGCTACATTGTTTTCTTTTGAATTATCTTTCCGACTTCTTGACTTCTAACGTCAATTACACGTCGGTTTGCCCTACACTTACCGTTACCCGGTTCTTACCTATACTTCTTTACGTCCCATTACCCGGGTTCTTTTATTTTAATGTTTTTAACGCCTATAACTCTTTTACATAGCTTTATTAATATTTCACACTTTTATTTATTCGATTCGCGCTTACTTACTTTAGCAAGTGTCATCCTTTATTAAATTTGTTTAACTTGTTCGTGTGAAAATTCATCACTTATGAATGTCAAACTTCAGTCTTTGTTCGACCCGTTCAGCTTTGAAATAGTTGAACGTAATTTATCAAAATTTCTATTTGCTGTATCTTATCGTCCTTTAGTCATGACCCAAAACCCGAGTCTTTTTTTTGACTTTCCATACGCATTCCTGTTTCTCAATCTACGCATGCGTTTAATTCCTTACCCATCAACCATGTGTTTTACCGAAATCGTTATCATTGTGCCCCTTCCGGTATGCATTAAGACTTCATTTCGATTTACTTGTTCATCTTAGCGAAATCCGTCGCTTTTATTCGACCATGTCTTTTATTCTTTACGTGACCACCATTGGCGGCCTTATTAATTATGAGTGACGATTATCATCGTTATCCTTTCTTTACTACGACTAAAGTTAACAACCTTGATTATCTTTTTCGTGTGGGTAACACCTTTGTTTTTATGACCCGGGGGATCATCTATACTTTGGTTTTACTTGCCCATTTTGTTCAACATGGCCCTTTCATCCAAGATGACTTATTTTCCTGAATTTTCTTTTGATCATTCATTTATATCATCATTTACATTAATCCTTGTCCCTTCTCTCGGGCTCATTTTCCTAATGTAATACGCTTCCGTCACCCAGCTGTGCGCTTACATTATTATCAACTATTTTGTTCATTTGTTTCATTTGGGTACTTTTTAATTTGTCCCATTCACCCCGTCCTTACTACATCGGATGTAAATGTGTCCGCTATAAGAAGTTCATGGTATCATATGCCACTACTTACTTGGCCAGAGTAAGCGATTAACACATGACACGCATGACCTTTTTATAGTTTTCACATCACGCCCTATGTAAGTAATGCCTCTATTTGTTTCTCTTGGAAACAATATCCCGAATACATTTTCTATTCGGGTTTTTTTTTTCCAAGTTTTTAATCTACATATGCAACTTTCAATTTCTACATATTTGTTGCATATTACTATTTGTGCAATTAAATTTAAAATGTGCACCTGGTAATGCTTGCCTTAACGGGCTTCTCTTGCCATTAGCCTTGTTCGCGACCGTTACGCGATTTAGGTCCTTGATGAGCATACTCTTTGGACCGTTCCTCTGTCAAATCTGCGATTTGTTAAACTCTCGTTATCCTCATATGCGAGTGTCCTTCAACTAAAACATATACAACAGTTAGTAATTTCAACATTAAACGATGCCCGTATTATAATACAAGGTTTTTCTACTATACGCATCAACGCGTGTAATTTCGTTGACTATATCTATTCTATATCATTTTTATTGGTGTAACGTGTATTACACGATAACCATATGTGTTGTTCTCAACACTTTAATCATACTAATCCATTGATATACATGTACTTACCGGATTTGCGATCAAGCCTCGAACCGAACACACTTTATTCTTTAACCATGAGCTCTGATTACCAACTTGTAAGACCCAACTTAAAATAACAGGATTTATGACATTTATCTTGCATTTAGTACAAAATTTTTCGAGTTTACAAAAACTTCATGGTTTTAAGATCATACTTGATCATAACATTCAAGCCTACATCATGCTAGATAAACTTTCAAAACATAATTTCAAGTGTTTACATGTCACTATGTAACACCCCGTGTTTTCACAAGTGAAAGTCAAAGTCAAGGTCAAAGTCAACGACCGATTTCGCGCGACGTGACTCGTAGAATTGTTTGTATGACATTTAGATTATGTGGAGTAAATGTCGTACATTGCAATAATCGAATCATGCTAACCATATTTTCAATCGACCTACGACTGTGAACGATAGGAAGTAACAATGCGATAAAGTTAATCACGCTATACTAATCAAATCGACATCAAATCGTAACTCGAGCTGTGTATCTTACTTGCCATTATACGTGTGTGTGTGCCTTACGTGTTACCTGTGCATGTTTATTTTATGTTATTTTATGATTGGATAATCAAGCGAACTCAATCGAACTCGAAGTCTAACTCGAATGTGAACGAACCCGAACCCGAATTCCGAGTCGAACCCAGTAAGAAGTAGTTGGGACTGAAAGTAATTTGAATTAGGAAACCCTATCGAACCGCTCGTAAGTCGGAGCCGAATCAACATCGCATCGAGCTCACCCAAGGTGGTGGCATCCGCACGGATGACCCATCCGCACGGATGGCCAACCCGCACAGATTGCCAGTCCGCACGGATGACCAGTCCACGCGGATAATCTGCCCGGGTGCGTGCCAGGCGCACGGCTCACCTCCTTTCCCTTTTTGGCATCCTATAAATACACGGGTCACTCTCCACTTTTTCCACTTTTGGCAAGTGACGTCCGAACCACACGCATTTTTCACCTTTTCTCAGATTTCTCTCAATCCAGGTAAGATCTCGCACCGATTCTTGTACATCTTTAATCACTACACGATTCTACACACTTCTATCTTTCGAATCTTCGATTCTAACCATGAAATCATCCGGATTTGAGGTATTCACGGATGACGTCATCATGAAACTCATAAGAACTTCATGCTTGGCCTCATTCCACCAAGAATGTCCCAGATCCAAACGATTTCTACAAGTTTTTACAATAATTTCACCCAGATCTAAACTTTCTAAGAATAAAAGAGTTGAAAGAAATAAACCTAAGTTCTCTTCTTCTTTTACTCTTAGAACTGGTACGAATCCGATCAGTCCTAGTGTTCTACTCGTCAATAGTGGTGCCCTAGTTCCAGATCTGGAATTCTACCCATAGACAACTGATTTCGGGGTTAACCGGGACGACCGTTCTAAGTTCGCCGACAGGCCGAGTTAGGGTGGTTCCTGACCGGCCTAGCCACGCGGGTAAGAACACAACTCCAAGTGGTTGCTACGTGATCAGAACGTCTCGATAAGCGACAACAGAAACCAAGTGTAGACGAACGGAACAACCAGACCAGTTGTCCACACGGACAGGCTATCCGCACGGGCTAGCTGTCCGCACGGACGAGTCATACGCACGTACAGCCCATACGCACGTACGGGTCGTACGCACGGGTTGTCATCCGCACGGACTACCCTTGGGACCCACTTTCCCAAACAAAGGTTTGAGTATCGACGAACGAGCAATCTGCACGGACGACCTCTGAATGGATTACTCTCCGGATCATGAGATACTAAGGCCTTAAAATGAAAATCAAACAAACTCCATCCGCACGGCCAAGCCGTACGCACGGACAGGCTATCCGGACGGATTGTCTCTGCCCGCGCGCACTGGCTGCCCGCACGGACTACCATACGCACGGACCGCCGTCCGCGCGGCCGGCTTGAAAGGTAGAAACACTTTGGTGTTTTCTAAATGCTACAACTAAAACTTCAAAGCACAAGCCATCATACACAAACACATCTTAGGAAGAAACAATCCACTTGAACATTTGTCCACACCAGCAATCTAACCGTACGGATAAGTCGCCCGCACGTATAACTAGTCCGCACGAGTTGCCACCCGCACGGACAGTCACACGCACGGATGACCTATCCGGATGGAACACCGTCCGCACGTATCACCATCCGCACGCATCACCATCCGCACGGATAGGTCATGCGCACGGATGACTCCTATTCACGGATAACTGATCCGCACGATCAGTCATCCTACCCACTCTCACTTGTACTGTTTTACGCGTCACTTATCGTTACGTTATCGAATCTATTCAGGCTAATCGTACTCGCTGTAAAGCGCTCCCTTCAATCCATATCACTGTGAGTATACTCGAACCCTTTTTGCTTTAGCACTTTTGGGTGTTACATACGTTACAACTAATCAAACTACAACTATCACACTACTCAAGCTATTTTAAACGCTTAACCACTAATGCATGTTATACGTGGCTTATGAATGCTTGTTGTTATGTTTACACATGGAACGCTGTCTACCTGCCTTAGCAACGATAGTACTATAGTTTGGACTCAGCACCCGTTCACACGGGGGTTGTTAAGGACCTTTTACTTGCATGGATTACGGTGGTAATCGTGTATTGCGAACTGCCTCGGGCAGTCAACCCGCAGTCATTGGTATCGATGGATCTATGTCGATAACTAACGTGCTTCATTTCACTATGTGTACGTGCTGGTTATGCGTAAACGAATTCGAACTCTATATGCTATTATCAAACTTGTATGCTCACCTTTACATTTTATGTATTGACATTATTTTAACGTATGTGACAGGTGCCTAGGTTGTTTATATGCTTCTCGGGCTGTGATGAAATTGAAGCTAGGAACTAGAGTCCTAGAAACCGACGAATAAATTGTTATGTTTAAATCTGAGTTGTCGGAACAGAATATTTGTTTAGTTTTTGTCTGTAATAACTTGTTTTACTATTTGAGACATGGTATGGGACATGTTAACTTAAATTGAATGGTAATGATAGTTGTTATGGAAACTTCTGGACAATCTGTTTCGCTCAGTGCCGCGCCCCGATGATTCCGCCATCGGTTGGGGTGTGACAGATTGGTATCAGAGCCATAACTATAGGGAATTAGGCAAGACTCGACCTAGTCCGGGTCGAAGTCTTAGAGACCTAGACTATAGTTAAGAACCAACAGACCAACTCACGCGTATGCATAAACTCACCACTATCACTTACTCTTTTCTAGCACTACACTCGAATTTTCAAGTTGAGAACAGGCAATAAGGCCGAGAATAGGTGTGAAAACCGCAAACTCTCGACTAAAGCTGCCTAATCAACCTACGTTTTAGCTACAAACGAGGAGAATCGTACCAAATCAGGAGTGAGATCCATATTTTGATGAATAATCTCCTCAATTTTTATCAAAAACGAGGACGAAAGTTGCAAGATAGGGGTGGAACCCAAACCTCGACGACTCGTCCCGCTTTTATACAAAAACTCTCACCAAAGTTCGATGGACTCCAACGATCTAAAGGCACAACATAACCAATGGGAATTGCGCCAACGCCCAAGAATCGAGGCAAAGGCATAGTCCTGGAGGTAATTGTGCAGGATCCTTGCGAATAGTCGAGCCACTTTGGTTAGTCGAAGTCTATTAGCCACAGACAATCTACCTTCGATTTATCGATCTTTATGAAAATTTTATGCACTTTCTGTTATTTGTTAACGTTTTGAGGTACTATCGATTTCGACCCAACACTATTACTCCTGCTAAAACACAAAACCCACGCAACTCATCGCTAGCGAATCAACAATAGAAGCAGTCAAGATGCTTTGTAAGCCCGTAGGTACTTTTAGTGATTAAGTTATATGTGTTCTTGCCATTATGCTTACGTGTTTAGGAATATTGTGCTCTATGTGATTATGTGATTTTGTGCAACTCTGTGATTCTGTGACTATATGCGTTTACATGGTACGTGTTACTGAGCTTTAGTAGTAGTAGACGTGTGAGGTGAGATTCGAATACATGTGTTGAGTTCCATGGCGATGTCTATTGCAGACAATGTCGTCTGGATCTCGTCATCCACTCTCTCGTCAGGAAAAGAGAGACAAACGTCTCGCCTCTATCATCGCGAAAAGTGTAGCCAAAGCTGTAAGTGATGTCTACGAGAATGCCAGCAAATCATCTGAGGAATCAAGACTGAGGGTCCTAAAGCTGCCGCAAGACCTTTCAGCTTCAAACAGTTCAAATCGTGTGGGCCGAAAGAATTCACAGGCGAAGGAGGTCCTACTGCTCTATTCCACTGGTTTGACTCTATCGAGGTTACCCTGCGACAAAGTGGTTGCCCTGATGACCTTCGAACTCTGAACGCTACCGGCGTCTTTCAGTCCCGTGCTTTGGACTGGTGGACGGCCGAGAGGAACAAGAGAGGGAATGATGCAGCTTACGGGTTGTCGTGGGATGAGCTCAAGGAAGTCATGCTGGAGGAATTCTGCCCTCCTCACGAACGACAAAAGCTTGAAGATGAATTCTGGCACATACATCAGAAGGATGGAGATAATGCTGGTCTTACCGCTCGTTTCAAACAACTCAGCATTATCTGTCCCGATCAAGTCAAGACTCCTGAGATCACCATCAAGAAGTACATCCGAGCTTTGCCCGACTGCGTTGCTGATTTCGTGCAAGCGGCTAAGACTACCACGATCGAAGAAACCTATCTGCTGGCCGCTGAGATCAATGATAAAAGGGTCAAAGCTGGGATGTGGGATAAGACCTCCAAATATCTGCATCAAGCCACTACTGCTACACCAACTGCTGAACCCACGTCATCAAGCAGCAAGAGAAAGAACAAGAGGAAGAGCAACACCACCAACAAGAACTGTGCGATCACTGCTGCACCAGTTCAGACTGTACCTGCACAACAGCGCCAAGTGGCGGCACCTGTGACCAATGCACCGCCTGCAAAGCGTGCATATACTGGACCACACCCACTCTGCCCTACTTGCACCTATCATCACCCGACTGCTATCCAATGCCGCTTCTGTGCTCATTGCAACGTCTACGGCCACTTTACTGCTAACTGTCGTATTCGTCAAGCTCCTGCCAATCAAGCTCTACTCGCTGCCCCGCAGGGTCAACAAGCTCCTCCGGCACCCGCAGTCAAAGCCAGAGCATGCTTCACGTGTGGCGACCCGAATCATTTCGCCAACATGTGCCCGAACAGGGTGGTGAAACAAGAACCACAGCAGCAGCAACCACAGCAACAACAGCAGCAACAACAACAGGCCGCACGCGCCAGAACTTTCAATCTCAACGTGCGTCAAGCCCAGGCCGACAACAACGTGGTCAATGGTACGTTCCTTGTGAATGGTATTTATGCTTCATGTTTGTTTGATACTGGAGCCGATAATTGCTTTGTGTCACTCGAATTTGAGAAACTCCTTAGTCGTAAGCGTTCTCGACTCTCCTCTGCATTCGAAGTTGAAGTCGCTACCGGGAGAACCGTCGCTGTAAACTCTGTTATTCGCGATTGCACGCTCGAACTCAACAATCACGTCTTCTCGGTCGATCTCATTCCAATGCAACTAGGAAGTTTTGACGTCATAATAGGCATGGACTTTCTTCGCGAAAACCATGCCGAAGTTGTGTGCTTCGATAAAATGATTCGTTTTTCGCTCGCCAACGGGGATTCATTGCGCGTCTATGGAGATACTACTTTGAAGGGTCTCAAACTTATATCATGCCTACAAGCCAGCAAGTATCTCCGTAAGGAATACAGGGCTTTCTTGGCTCATGTCGTAGCAGCGGAGAAGGAAAAGAAAGAGAAGAAGAAAGTGAAGGACGTTCCAGTGGTTCGAGAATTTCCTCGAGTCTTTCCCGAGGATCTTCCCGGACTACCTCCAAAACGTGATATTGATTTCCGCATTGACCTTATTCCTGGAGCTAACCCTATCGCCAGAGCTCCTTATCGACTCGCGCCGTCCGAAATGCGCGAACTCTCGACCCAACTCCAGGAATTGCTTGAAAAAGGCTTTATTCGCCCGAGCACCTCTCCGTGGGGCGCACCAGTCCTTTTCGTCAAAAAGAAGGATGGGACGTTCCGGATGTGCATCGACTACCGGGAATTGAATAAGTTGACTATCAAGAACCGCTATCCTTTGCCTCGAATCGACGATTTGTTTGATCAACTACAGGGCGCTACGTGTTTCTCAAAGATCGATCTGCGTTCCGGATATCATCAGCTACGTATACAGGAGGAGGATATACCCAAAACAGCGTTTCGCACTCGTTACGGCCATTATGAATTCGTTGTCATGCCTTTTGGCCTAACCAATGCACCAGCAGTTTTCATGGATCTGATGAATCGAGTGTGTAAACCGTATCTTGACCGTTTCGTCATCGTGTTCATCGACGATGTCTTGATCTATTCCAAAACGAGATCCGAACACGCGCAGCATCTACGTTTGGTTCTCGAGTTACTCCAGGGAAATCAACTCTACGCCAAATTCTCCAAGTGCGAATTTTGGTTAGGGGAGGTTCAATTTCTGGGTCACATCGTAAATAGTCAGGGTATTCACGTCGATCCTGCGAAGATTGAAGCTGTTAAGAGCTGGGTTACGCCTAAGAACCCGACTGAAGTCCGCTCCTTCCTCGGGCTGGCGGGCTATTATCGACGATTTATCAACGGATTCTCAAAGATTGCTGTACCACTTACCTCTATCACTCATAAGGATCAGCCTTTTGTCTGGGGAACCAAACAAGAGTCTGTCTTTCGAACCCTCAAATACATGCTTTGCAATGCTCCTGTTCTCACGCTACCCGACGGAAATGATAATTTCATTGTCTACTGTGATGCTTCTAACCTTGGCCTTGGTTGTGTCTTAATGCAACGAGACAAGGTTATTGCTTACGCATCCCGTCAGCTCAAAATCCACGAGAGGAACTATACAACCCACGATCTCGAGCTAGGCGCAGTTGTTTTTGCATTAAAGATTTGGCGACACTACCTGTATGGTACCAAGTGTACGATCTTCACCGATCATAAGAGCCTACAACACATCTTTAATCAGAGGGAACTAAATATGCGTCAACGCCGATGGGTAGAGCTTCTCAACGACTACGACTGCGAGATTCGATATCACCCAGGCAAAGCAAATGTTGTTGCCGACGCACTTAGCAGACGGAGTTACCTGCTTAGCACTCGTAATGTCCAAGCCCAGCACAAACTCGAAGCTCTTATTCGCGACGCCCAGCATGCGTGTTTTAATGAACGCACCTTGAAGAAAGAAAGAATCTACCACGACGGAGCCCAGCTTGTGAACAAATCAAATGGGATATTCCACTTCTTAGACAAAATCTGGATTCCCAAGAGAACTAACCTGCGACAGATCATCATGGACGAAGCCCACAAATCCCGATACTCTATTCATCCTGGTGCTGACAAAATGTACCATGACCTTCGATATAGGTACTGGTGGCCGGGTATGAAACGGGATATTGCTCTCTACGTCGGAAGATGCCTAACCTGTGCTAGAGTCAAGGCTGAACATCAACGACCCTCTGGCTTGCTCGAACAACCTCCAATCCCCATGTGGAAGTGGGAAAGCATAGCTATGGATTTCGTAACCAAGCTTCCAACCACGTCATCAGGTCACGACAGCATTTGGGTTGTTATTGACCGTTTGACCAAATCAGCCCACTTTCTGCCAATACGAGAGGATTACAAGGTGGAACGATTAGCCCGAATCTACACTGACGAGATCATTTGTCGACACGGGACGCCTCGTGACATCATCTCTGATCGTGATGCTCGATTCACTTCGCGATTGTGGGGAACGTTTCAAATGGCACTCGGTACAACGCTTAATCTAAGTACTGCGTTCCACCCACAAACTGACGGTCAGAGCGAAAGAACGATTCGTACGCTTGAAGACATGCTCCGTTCATGTGTTCTAGACTTCGGTGGTAATTGGGATAGACACCTTCCGTTAGTCGAATTCTCGTACAACAACAGCTACCAGGCTAGCATCCAGATGGCACCTTTCGAGGCCTTATACGGAAGAAGATGTCGATCGCCTATTGTGTGGCACGAGATCGGTCACTCGCAACTAACCGGTCCGGAACTGCTACAAGAAACGACAGACAAAATCTTCCATATTCGGGACAACCTAGCGAAGGCTCGAGATAGACAGAAGCTTCTCGCCGATAAAAAGCGCAAGCACCGTGAGTATGGCGTTGGTGACTACGTACTCCTAAAGGTATCACCTTGGAAGGGTGTAGTCCGATTCGGCAAAAAGGGGAAACTTGCGCCTCGGTATGTGGGACCTTTTAAGATTCTGGAAAGGATCGGAAAAGTCGCCTACAGACTCGAATTACCGGAAGAACTTAACAATGTCCATCCGATCTTCCACGTGTCAAACCTCCGAAAGACCATCTACGAACCAGCCGTACATGTTCCTCTAGATGATTTACGAGTGAACAAAACATTACACTTCGTGGAAAAGCCTGTCGAAATCATGGATCGCCAAACCAAAGAACTCAGGCGCTCACGCATTCCTATTGTGAAAGTCCGGTGGGAAGGCAAACAAGGCGCGGAGTTCACTTGGGAACTCGAAAGCGACATGAAGGCAAAGTATCCACAGTTGTTTAACGAAGAAGTAATGTCCGGTTAAGAAATGCAAGGTGGCATAATCGTAAATAAGGGCTAGAGAGAGAGTAGAAAAAAAAGCAAAACGTGATTCTCGGAACTTGTACACGTCATACGGATCTATTGAATCACGATTATTTGTACGTTTTTGTGTGTTCGATAACAAAAGTGTACGGATTCCGCACGTTCACGAGTCGGTTCGCAATCGAAACGAATCAAACCGGAACCGAACCAATAGAATCACAATTATATTACGTTCGTGTGTTCGATCACAATCATCGAAGGATTCCGCACGTCGCACGGTCGGTTACGTAATCGGGTCAGGTTCAAAACCGACCCTACAAAGATGAAGAAATTGCTCAAATCTGAGCGTGTTTTCGCAACCAAGCACCTGCTCAGATACCACTTGTAGGATCGATTTGACACCGTTACGATTGTGTTTAGTCACACACGTTCGCGGATTCCGCATGTTGAACGTGTTGTTGCGCAATCGAACCGGAGACAAATCCGGACCTACAATAATTCGAATTTCTTCCAAACGACTTCGGATTAAAAAATCTGAAACTTATAGGTTTTTAGATCATGCATATTCGCTCAACATATCCAAAATCAGCCGATTTTAACCGTGAGATCCGGGTTAATTTGACGATTTTCCATGGTCCAAACGAAGGACTCTCACATGTGATTCACGAACTAGTTACAGCTTCAGCTAAATTTCGGGACGAAATTCCCTAAACAAGGGGAGGCTGTAACACCCCGTGTTTTCACAAGTGAAAGTCAAAGTCAAGTTCAAAGTCAACGACCGATTTCGCGCGACGTGACTCGTAGAATTGTTTGTATGACATTTAGATTATGTGGAGTAAATGTCGTACATTGCAATAATCGAATCATGCTAACCATATTTTCAATCGACCTACGACTGTGAACGATAGAAAGTAACAATGCGATAAAGTTAATCACGCTATACTAATCAAATCGACATAAAATCGTAACTCGAGCTGTGTATCTTACTTGCCATTATACGTGTGTGTGTGCCTTACGTGTTACCTGTGCATGTTTATTTTATGTTATTTTATGATTGGATAATCAAGCGAACTCAATCGAACTCGAAGTCTAACTCGAATGTGAACGAACCCGAACCCGAATTCCGAGTCGAACCCAGTAAGAAGTAGTTGGGACTGAAAGTAATTTGAATTAGGAAACCCTATCGAACCGCTCGTAAGTCGGAGCCGAATCAACATCGCATCGAGCTCACCCAAGGTGGTGGCATCCGCACGGATGGCCAACCCGCACGGATTGCCAGTCCGCACGGATGACCAGTCCGCGCGGATAATCTGCCCGGGTGCGTGCCAGGCGCACGGCTCACCTCCTTTCCCTTTTTGGCATCCTATAAATACACGGGCCACTCTCCACTTTTTCCACTTTTGGCAAGTGACGTCCGAACCACACGCATTCTTCACCTTTTCTCAGATTTCTCTCAATCCAGGTAAGATCTCGCACCGATTCTTGTACATCTTTAATCACTACACGATTCTACACACTTCTATCTTTCGAATCTTCGATTCTAACCATGAAATCATCCGGATTTGAGGTATTCACGGATGACGTCATCATGAAACTCATAAGAACTTCATGCTTGGCCTCATTCCACCAAGAATGTCCCAGATCCAAACGATTTCTACAAGTTTTTACAATAATTTCACCCAGATCTAAACTTTCGAAGGATAAAAGAGTTGAAAGAAATAAACCTAAGTTCTCTTCTTCTTTTACTCTTAGAACTGGTACGAATCCGATCAGTCCTAGTGTTCTACTCGTCAATAGTGGTGCCCTAGTTCCAGATCTGGAATTCTACCCATAGACAACTGATTTCGGGGTTAACCGGGACGACCGTTCTAAGTTCGCCGACAGGCCGAGTTAGGGTGGTTCCTGACCGGCCTAGCCACGCGGGTAAGAACACAACTCCAAGTGGTTGCTACGTGATCAGAACGTCTCGATAAGCGACAACAGAAACCAAGTGTAGACGAACGGAACAACCAGACCAGTTGTCCACACGGACAGGCTATCCGCACGGGCTAGCTGTCCGCACGGACGAGTCATACGCACGTACAGCCCATACGCACGTACGGGTCGTACGCACGGGTTGTCATCCGCACGGACTACCCTTGGGACCCACTTTCCCAAACAAAGGTTTGAGTATCGACGAACGAGCAATCTGCACGGACGACCTCTGAATGGATTACTCTCCGGATCATGAGATACTAAGGCCTTAAAATGAAAATCAAACAAACTCCATCCGCACGGCCAAGCCGTACGCACGGACAGGCTATCCGGACGGATTGTCTCTGCCCGCGCGCACTGGCTGCCCGCACGGACTACCATACGCACGGACCGCCGTCCGCGCGGCCGGCTTGAAAGGTAGAAACACTTTGGTGTTTTCTAAATGCTACAACTAAAACTTCAAAGCACAAGCCATCATACACAAACACATCTTAGGAAGAAACAATCCACTTGAACATTTGTCCACACCAGCAATCTAACCGTACGGATAAGTCGCCCGCACGTATAACTAGTCCGCACGAGTTGCCACCCGCACGGACAGTCACACGCACGGATGACCTATCCGGATGGAACACCGTCCGCACGTATCACCATCCGCACGCATCACCATCCGCACGGATAGGTCATGCGCACGGATGACTCCTATTCACGGATAACTGATCCGCACGATCAGTCATCCTACCCACTCTCACTTGTACTGTTTTACGCGTCACTTATCGTTACGTTATCGAATCTATTCAGGCTAATCGTACTCGCTGTAAAGCGCTCCCTTCAATCCATATCACTGTGAGTATACTCGAACCCTTTTTGCTTTAGCACTTTTGGGTGTTACATACGTTACAACTAATCAAACTACAACTATCACACTACTCAAGCTATTTTAAACGCTTAACCACTAATGCATGTTATACGTGGCTTATGAATGCTTGTTGTTATGTTTACACATGGAACGCTGTCTACCTGCCTTAGCAACGATAGTACTATAGTTTGGACTCAGCACCCGTTCACACGGGGGTTGTTAAGGACCTTTTACTTGCATGGATTACGGTGGTAATCGTGTATTGCGAACTGCCTCGGGCAGTCAACCCGCAGTCATTGGTATCGATGGATCTATGTCGATAACTAACGTGCTTCATTTCACTATGTGTACGTGCTGGTTATGCGTAAACGAATTCGAACTCTATATGCTATTATCAAACTTGTATGCTCACCTTTACATTTTATGTATTGACATTATTTTAACGTATGTGACAGGTGCCTAGGTTGTTTATATGCTTCTCGGGCTGTGATGAAATTGAAGCTAGGAACTAGAGTCCTAGAAACCGACGAATAAATTGTTATGTTTAAATCTGAGTTGTCGGAACAGAATATTTGTTTAGTTTTTGTCTGTAATAACTTGTTTTACTATTTGAGACATGGTATGGGACATGTTAACTTAAATTGAATGGTAATGATAGTTGTTATGGAAACTTCTGGACAATCTGTTTCGCTCAGTGCCGCGCCCCGATGATTCCGCCATCGGTTGGGGTGTGACACACTAAAACAAATATGACAAAATACGGAAGCTTTGTTCGATGTGTTTGGTTCTTGTCATGGCTTGATCACCCTCCGGGGTCTAAAGAGCATCTTTACCTATCATACAATTTCATTTAAAAGATTAGAAATCAAGGCATTTGAACAAAATAATTAAATACAAGAAATTATATATTTTGTTTTCAGCCCCTTCACCCGGCCGTGTCAAAAGATCACCCGGCCGTGTCAGCTTAACATATATTTTTCACAGCCCCTTTACCCGGCTGTGTCAAAAGTTCACCCGCCCGTGTCAACTCTGCACGTTTATTTTTCATCAAATTTGCATCCAAACCTATCCAAACTCATTTTAATTGCTTGGGGTTCGTTTCTTAACATGTCTAAGCTATCATCCATTACCCGGATCTATTATTCATATAGTTTACGTTCCCGTTACCCGGTTTACGTTTTTCTTTATTACACTTAAGCCAACATTTTTCCACCTACTTTATTTTGACCCGTTTAGAAGTTTTCATGCATTTGAGCATTCAAACTCGTTATTTCCTTTTCGCACTTCTTCTCTTCTTGCTAATTAAGTACTTATCTTCCACCAAAACTATTTCTATGGTGGATTCAACATAAGGAATCCAAAATCCCAAATTTTACCCCTCGGCTAGTCCTTTTTCGCAATTGACTATTTCTAGGCGTTCGACCCACAAATGCTTTTTCCTAGAACTTTTATATACATCTAAGGGTTACAAACTTATAATATAAGTTTCTAAACAACCTCTAAGGGTCGTTTACACTGTTTACCTATTAAGGGCTTTTTGGTCACATTTAATCCTTCATTTTTGCAAATGAAGGATCTCGGCTAGATATTTGACCTTCTTTGCACTTTTAACTATAAGTCCACATATGCGTACCTGGCTCGGGTCAACATATTGACCTGTTTTAATACCTTGTCTCAAGGTTGCTAATCCATTGCATCACTAATCCATAAGCCCTCTTATCCTGTGAGTGTATATCTCAACAAACGCTTATTAGTCTTTAATTGTCAAATGGTATCAACGTTACCATTTGACCCATTTGGTCTAAACGACCAAATATTTTGTGCTTATAATCGAATGGTAATTTTATCCTTATCGTATTTGCAACTTATAGAATAAACCCGTATTCTACAAAAAGGTGTAAGTTTCACTTACGTTGCATCCGGTTATGCTCTTTTCCACGTACTCGATCCGTTTGACCCGCTTCCTTCCCAAGCCTCCACCTAGCTCGTTAAGCGTCAAACTAGCATCATAATTCGTAAGACGGTTAAATTAGGCATTTCCAATTACGACTATTCCATCTTACGTGTTTTAAGTCGAAATTATTATTCGCCCTTATCATTGGTTAATTTGACTTTTGAAAGTCAATTACCCTTAATCGTATGAAAAGCATATTTGCATTCAATAACTCATTTAGGAGATCTCGTCAATTATCCGATAGACATTATACTGATGCTACCGTTTTAAACTACTTTTCTATCCATGTTCATGCTATTATTAACATCAAGTTAACCTAGCTCCCTCTTATCAAAGACACTTTATTCATTCATTACACAAAATCTACGGGTTTTCATCTATAAGTGAAACTCGTTTCATCAAGTTATTAGGCATTCCTACGGATACCTACCCAAATCAAGTTCTACTTACAACCGAGTAGACGCGCGATTTCACTTAGGCATTTTAACAAACGCCTAGTAGGCATAATTTTTTTTACACATTTATAAACTAGTTTATAACTAGTTATTTCTACCAAGTTTCACACTTTTCCCAATTTTTGTGTCTAATCAACATTTAAATCCCAAATCTAACTTCCGGGAGTTCTATTAACACAATTTAACCATTATGATTCTAGGGTTCATCATGTTTCTACAAAACCCATTTAGCATATAGTCGGGTAATCATGAATTCACTATTATGAACATCAATTCAACAAGTAAACGACTAGGGTTTACTCCTAGACATAAAATCATTCCTAATTTCACCCAAACTTTGATCATGCAAGTTAAAATTTCGTTTATGATAATTCACCATGAATTCGAAACATCACTAAAAGATGGAATTCGACATACCTTGTGATCCTCTAACCCGAGTGATCACTAATCTTAGCTTGGTTTTCGATTTGGGACTGATTTGTCCTTCCAATTTCTTGATTTTTGGCTAGATAGGGTTTGAGGAAAAAGCTCCTGTTCTCCCCCTGTGTTGTCTGCGACCAAAACACACCAAGTGTGTGTGTTTTGGGTTTTTAGTTTTAATTAATAAAAAGTAGTTTCTCTTTTACCCTTTTTAGTCCCTCAAGTTTCTAGTGTTAACAAAAGAATTATTAACTAAGTTTTCTTTATTGTTTTTAAGACACATATTTAACTAGGTTAATATTCCTAGTTACTTTGTGGATTCGGGGAAGTCATAACCCGTTTTATTTTAAGTCCCGTTAACTCGGGTATTTTTTATATACTTCGTTTTCTCAAAGTATTCGTCCTCTTTCCAATTAATATTAGGTTTATTTATTCAAATTCCTAATATTTACCGGGTTAGTTTTTTTTACCATTAACGGTATTTTTTACCCGTCGTTACTATTAACGTGTTTTGATTACCAACCCCGTTTTTGGTGTGTTACAACTGGTATCCTAGGTATCTCCTCAGGGTTGAAATCATGCATTTCTATCTCCATCGGCTGAGTGGGGAACAAAGGAAAGGGTAGTGGGGCTACTAGTTGTTCCAGATTTGGGTCGGAAGTAGTTGTTGCTAGGATATGAACATTGGCTAAGCTCCTATTAAGCATATCCTGTGTATGGGCATCTGACTCTCGCTTAGCGGCTGCTAGGAATCTTTGGTGTTGCAACTTTCGCATTCTTTTCCTACGCTCAAATGCTTCCTTACTGAACCATCCTCTCTTTTTCTGAGGGAATGGCTCTTCAGACTGAGCCTTAAAGACAAACATCCCTTCTTCCTGATCAGCAGAATACCCAGAGAGGGTAGGCTGGGAAGAAGTACCTTCACTCCTAGGTGAATCAGACAACTGACGATACACGTCCGAGGGTCCTTGATCACTCATACTGTAAACTAACAAATAGTCAAATAACACATAACAATAAAATACAGATATGCACGTGTTTTCATAATGTATTTCCTGACAATTTGGATAATATATTGATGTTAGCAGAACACTTCTGGGGCTGAATCAGTGGCTTAGCTCTGATACCACCTTCTGTCGCAACCCCCGCCCCCTTATCTGTCCCGGGAACGAGCGGCCGCGAACACGAGTGTCGGTGGTATCATTTGTTTATCATTTTGGCAGCGGAAATTTCATCAGGACCGTAGTTAGGAAATGTTTATCAGAGTAAAACCACCATATTTTATATTAATAACCACATGGGTAAAACCCAAGTTTCTTATTACAACATGTTCATAGGGATAAACCCTATTTTATTGAATTTAAAACATCGTCTTTTAGGTAACTTTTATAGCCACATTTTCCAAGCCGTCAGTGCTCTCCAGCTGGCTTTCTTCTAATTTGGCTTTTACATTTTGTTACCTGAAACGCGTTTTAAAAACATTTGTCAGTGGGAAATACTGGTGAGTGAATCCCAGTTTAATCAAGAAGATTTTTATCAATTAACACAATATTGAGAGCGATCACAATGTTTATTTCTACACAATTACTCATTCAGTATTGTCAATCCTGACTGGTGGGTCATATTACTCATTGACTAACTCGTTGTCCAATGGTAACGTGTTCCACATTTTGTATACAAAACCCCAACATACCGGCAGTAATTGAAGAACTACAAAGACTCAATCACTGCTTAATCACATTGTAAAACATTTAAGGTTTTGTAAAAACAGTTACAAAAAGGTTTACAAAAAGAGGATAAAATCACATTGCTGTCTTAGATTTCTTCTAAGGTTTCCTGGTGATTTATCTATAATTTACACAAATGTACATATGTTAGTATAATAACCCTTTTATTTATATTAATGACACCCTCCCCGAGACGGCATTCCAACGACTACGTCAGGCAGAACCACGACAGTCGTTATGGAACCCTGGATCAATCGGGCAACGTATCTAATACGTAACTAGGGTTATAATACTTACAACGGAGCAGAACTTCGTTATTTAGGGGGATATTATACCCGAGTATTATGCCTACTATGTGGAAATTGAGAGAAAGAAAAGAAATGTGAGCGACGAAAACTGAAAGCCCGATGCCCTCTTATATAGGGCCTGATTTTCATTTTCACACGGCATGCGTAAGGTGAGTCCTCGGGTTACGCAGCTCGCGATGCTCCCTAGGGTAGGCCCTAGCTTGTCCGAGTCAACACTAGCCTCGACACGCTGCACGACACGTGGCATCACCGGGTGCGGCCTGGGTTCCTTACTGTCGCGGCCCGCGTAAGCAGTAGCCAAAGGCTACGCGGCCCGCGAGCGCTTATAAAATTTTGTTTTTTAATTATTTTTTATGACATTTCATATTTTGGGCTCGGTTTTCACATACGTGGTGTATTTAGAGACATATAAGGGTAATTTAAAATATATTAGGATGTCAGAAAACTTTCAGGAGGGTTGTTATAAGTTGGGAGCAGTGGTCTTTGCACTTAAAATCTGGAGGCATTGCTTGTACGGTACTGATATATGTTTCCGATGTATAATGTTTTTGCATATTAAGTCCCATTTTTATCATTAAATGCACGTAAAAACAAGTTACTTTGTCAAGTTATTTGTGAAAGTTTTAGAGGATGATTGGATGCATTTTGGATTGATATAGCATCATGGAACGAAGCGGAAACATACGGGACAAGAATGGGAAGCAAAAGAGGCAAAACCCTTGTGATCATAACCAAGGGCTAGGGTTTGTATGCCATTTAGTTCAATTTGAGTTGTTTATCCATGTTGGACATGAATTCATGGTGTTTGTTAGAGATCTATGACATTTGCTAAGTTTTTATGTGTTATTTCATGTGTTGATTGTTCCTAAACGTTGTTTTCTTGAATCACTTCATGTATTTTGAGTTAATTGGTGTTTAATCATTGTATGTCAAGATATATGATTGAAGGTTATGTTAACATGTTTATATTTGATGGTGATCATTTTGTGATAGCCTAATTATATCGGTGTTCAATCGTTGTAAGCTTAGATACACAAGTATAGGTCTTTCAATACTGTTAGTTCATGCGTCTGTAGCTTCCGTCAGTATTTAGTCATATTTTGTATGTTTATATCCTTTGTGAACAATTATGTTTATGTATGTATGTACGTAGTTAGACAACTCAGGATATGGTATTGGATTGTAAAAGTGTTGACTTTTGTTGACTTCTGTCACCCGATTGGATGGGCCATCCGATCGGACAACACTGTCATCCGATCGGACAGCAGCCATGTCATCCGATCGGACAACACTTATTTAGATCCTGAGTTGCCTATAAATACCCCATCAGGGTATGTCATTTAGAACTTTTGACTTCTGCTGATTCTGTTGGTGTACTCTGTCAAGTCTGACTTCTACTGGCACTTGTGTACTTTCAAAGCATCTTAATAGAAAGATCAGACAATGTTTAAACGTTGAATACTTTGTCGTACTTTTGTGACTTGATCCAAAGGATTCCGCACTTTGATCAAGGTCGATTCATCTACGTTTGGGTCAAACAGATCTTGCACAAAAGGACCTAACAAGTGGTATCAGAGCATCCAGGAGACTGAATCGAGATCCATGACAATGAATTCACCGGAATTCAAGCATTTCTTGCCGATCAGAGTCAAATTTCACCGGAAATTTGACAAATTCTCTCACTTTCTACTCACTTCTTACTGAATTTTTCACTTTCATACACTAGAAACCAGAAAAACATAAAATTGAACGCGAAATTACGGTTAAAATTTGACGAATTTGTTGGCAATCTGTTCGCAATCAATCATAGTACAATCCTTCAAGATTTCATAAGAAAATTCCTTCAAAAACTAGATCAAAATCATCAAAAACTATGTTGAACTGTTCATGTGTGCTGACGTAACTTGCTCGTTCGAACAGCTGTACGAACGACTTGTCTTAGATTGTTCTTAGATATCTGGTTGCTGACATCATCAGTGTTACCCGATCGAACAACAGCTCGATCGGACAACATTGTTGTTCTTGTCTTCTAGTGCTTACGTCATCCTGTCACTCGATCGGACAACCATCCGACCGGTGAAAGGGTTGAAAAGTCAAAGTTCGTTAAAAGGTTATTGTGCTACTCGTTCGGACAACCGATCGATCAGACAACCATCCGATTGAGTTGTAATCCGACTTGTGTACTTAGCTTTTATTGTGTCACTCGATCGGACTACCATCCGATTCAAGTGCACTTGTGTGAAACTTTTGAAAACCACAAAAAATTGTCTAAGTGTTTGTAAACTGTTTCAGGTACTCTAAAAATGGGGGACGATTTTCTAAACCCATTTAGCGACATATTTGCTTACACCAGCAACACAGGAGACGCCACGTCAAGCAACACAAATGACACTGCTCCAAACCCGAATCCTAAGAAAGCCATTGCTGACTCACTAAGCGTGGATAACACTTATGGCACCTACAACAAACCGCCCAAGCTCATGGCTATCAAAGAATATAATAGATGGGCACCTAGGTTCGAGGACTGGTTGAAGGCTTTCGCCTACCAGAGCTGGAAGTGTTTAAGAAATGGTTTCAATATTGGGAGAAGTGACTATGAAAACCTGATTGATACTGAACAGGAAAGTTTTATTGCTGAAAAGAAATGTATCGTATTACTACATCAATCAGTGAGAGATGATATCATATCTTTAATCGATTACAAAGACTCCAGAGATTTATGGGCAAAACTAGAAAAAAGTGTGTGGGTGGAGAACAAATTGTTAAGAACAAGAAAAAATTGTTGAAAAAGGAATTTGATCTGTTCGGTTGTATGAAAAATGAATCAGTTTCAAAGATGATAGAACGGTTTTGTCACTTAAAGATCGAGCTAACTAGACATGGGTTTATGTTTACCGAGGAAGAATTGGTTGATAAGTTGTTGGATTCACTGCCCGATGAAAAGGATTGGATATACTTTGCCCTGCTGTTGAGGAACACAGTACAGATGAAGGATCTGACAGTTGATTTGCTGATTGAGAGGCTTGAAAGCCACGAGCTTGAGATTAGAAAGACAAACAAAGTCAACAGTACCCAGTATCAACAAAATGTTGATCTGTACTAACCGGGAAGCATGATTCCAAAGACTGTATCTCTAAAAACTGCGTTCTCAGCTAAAAACTCAGGCATGTTGAATCAAGAGAATCAAAACAGCAGTTATGCTCCAAGCAGTGGATATCATGGAGGATCGTCTTCATCTGCTCCAAGCAAACATCAACAATCTGTTCCGAAAAACATCTTCCAGTGCAACATTGCTGTAAATCTTAACAATGCACAAAACTTTAGCGAGGAAGCAGCCAAGCAGCAGATGGTATTTCTGGTATCCATCTTGGAATCTTACAAAAGTTTAGTAGCAGGAAAGATCGGAAACACTAACCTTACCAAAGAAGACTATGATCAGATCGACCTTGAAGAAATGGAGTTGATTGACATTAGATGGTGTATGGCGAGTGTTGTTCGAAGGGCTCAGAGGCTCATGGAAATAACCGGTAGACATTCCATTAGTGGACCTTCAACGAAGTTAGGTTTTGACAAATCGAAGGTTACATGTTTTAAGTGCAAGCAAAAGGGGCACTTTAAACGAGAATGCGGAAATGCAGCTTCTGATGAAATGACCAATCCATTCCGTGATGATTATTATAAAAAGGCCATCTATCATCAAAACAAAGCAGAACCTCCAAGAATGAAGCAGTTAGAAGAAGCTCCTAAAGAAAAGTCAAGAGCCTTGGCAGTTATTCATGATGATGAGGGCTATGACTAGAGTGATGTGTTACTTGAAGAAGATGCTGTGGGTTTTGCATTCATGGCAAAGATTGTGCCATTCAAAGACACAATAACAGAAGAAGAAAAATATGTAAATAGAAAGATGTTAGCACAAAACATGAAAGATAAAATTTATCGAACCTGGAAAGAGGCAAAAAGTGAAAAAATATGGGATGCTGATCGGGAATGCTATATGGATCCAAAAGGAAACATAGTTGTTGAACCATCGTCAGTCAGTGTTGAGACTCTTATCAAACAAATAGCGGAACTGGAAGAAGAGAGACAGAGAGAGTGGGAAAGGCAAGAAGAAGAAGAAGAGCAAAAGTCAAAGAAAGTCGATGATGGGATAATCGACACTTCAAAAGAGATGACCGCAGAGAACCTAAAGAAAATGGCAGATAAGGTGCTCGCAGCAAAGGAATTAGAGGTAGATTCTAAGTCCGGATCTGAGTCAAAGAGCAAGGTCAGTTCTAATGATTCAACAAATGGGTCAGGTAAGACTGATAAAGCCAAAATTGAAAATGACTGCAAAAATTGCATGAAAAACTGCAAGGTTTGTAGTACACATGCTTATCTGAGTACTAAAAAGACTGAAGATCTGACTGAAAGAGTCAGAGAAGTTGAAAATCAAATCTTAAGTCGTGACAAACTGGTGAAAGCTTCAAATGACCGAATCAAGGAGTTAACTGATAAAATTGAAAAAGATAAAATTGAAGTAGAACAAGTTAGGAAAGAAAATGAAAAGTTAATTCATGAAAATCGTCAACTTTTTAAAAATCATGAGAAGCTAAAAAGAACGATAAAATATTCTGATGAAAGAAACAGTAAAACAACCCAAGAAAATCTTCAACTGTCAGGAGTACTTCAGTCGAAAGAAAGGAAAATCAACCAACAGTTGGATGAGATTGCCAATCTAAAGCTTCAGTTTCAGGAAGCTAAGATTGAAAACGAACGAATCAATCTGAAACTAACCAGTTACAACTCCGCGAGCTTTGTTCTCCAACACATAGTTCCCAAACCCATTGGGAAGAACAAAGTTGGTGAAGATGTATATTCAGACGGAACTGGGGTTGGGTATCATCAAGTTCCACTGCCAGTATTGAATAATTTTTCAAAGAAAAGGTCTGGGTTCTTTAATGATGATGAAACAAATGAGATTAAACTTCCAGAAACAATCGATATCACATTCTCTTCATCATCTGAGTTGTTAAAAAAGTGGATGAAAATGTTTTGAAATCTGACAGTGACTCAACTGAGGATGAAGAGTGCTTTTTGGATAAATACATTCCGAAATCAAAATCCAAAAACAACTTATGTGAAGAACATACTCTTGGGATGTACAAGATGACGGGTTCAGATAAGTTGTATTCGGATCTTGAGTTTCCTCTGGAGAATGTGAATGTCGACAAATTGAAAAATGTGTTTAAACTGGTTGAGATTGATGCTTGCGAAATCGAAGGTTTGAAACGTTCTGAAAGGCAATTGAACTTTGAAAAGGATAAATCTTACTACAAAAAACCTGTTGTACCACCACGTTTTTCCAACAACAACCAAAACAGATGGTCGGGTGGTTATCAGGGTGGTAAGAATAATCAAAGAAGGAACTTTCAAAATAAGAAATTTGTTGAGAAAAAGGTGTTTGTGAAAAGCTCGAGTTCACATTCCGAGCAAGAATCTGAGATCTTTTCTAAATCAAATGAAGAATTCTTTGAGAAGAAGGCCTCACAGCCTCAGACCGAAGGCACAAGTCGGGTAGTTGACACCCGAACATGCTTCAAATGCAATCAAGTTGGACACATTGCACGAAAGTGCACCAACTCAAAGCCTAAGTCTGTGGTTGTCGAGAATGCGAAAAAGAAAAACGATGCAAAAGGGAATGCTCCAATGGTTGTTGAGAAGAAAGTTTTGAAAAATGACAACACCAAACTCAAAACTGAACCCGTAAAGAAGTTGGTAACTAAAACTGACAAATTTTATAAACGGGTTGCCTCATCTCAACAAACTTGGAAACCAAAATCTGTTGAAAAGAAATTAAGTTCTCCAAAACCAAAGGTTTCTGAGTCCGAAAAACAATCATCCTCTACCACACCGGTAAAGATGAATGTTCCTTTGAATTACTATGAGAAACTTGAGAAACAAACTTCTACCCCACCAGGGAAGAAGTATGTTCCGAAGAAATACCAACCATCTGGTTAACCTCAGAAAGATGAATTTTTCTTATATAAATGTGACAACCCGCACTAAACAAGGTATCCGTACGACTTAATTAGTAATTAATTACTGCTGAATTACTGTGCTTACTTGAACTTGTGAATAAACTGCTACTCGAATACTGATACATGTACTTACTTGCATCATACTTGCTTGCGGTCACTACATTATTTACGTGCTGAAACTTAGTGACAAACATGATGCACAAAGAGCACAGTAGCACTATAACGGATAACCTATTGAACATGCTGATAAAGCCAGCATCAGGCAAACACTGCCTCTAAGGCATGTAAGAGCCTGAGATATTTTGCTACACTAGTGGTGAGTGTAGGGATACAAGGGTTGTAGAACTGCGTCTCTAGGAATAAGTCACAATGACTGGATGTGCCTAAAACGTACTCTAAGTACAAAACTCAGCACTTTACAAAATAATTCAGCTTTTAGCTAACTAATAAAGTGCCAAAACATGAGAAAATAACACTAGACACTTTCCAAAGTGTCAGAAATGAGTTGTGTCACTAAAAAGGGTATTAACGACACTTTAAGCTTTGTTAAGGACTTTAACGGATTACTATCCAACCGAACAACCGGACTATACCCGGAACATGAAAATATTGTCATTTACACTATTTATCTTTTTCTGAGCCAGTTAGGGTCCCCGTATGCCCTAACACCCGTCATAACACACTACACATGAGTAACTGGGTTAAACACTTAACTAACTTGGTTTAACCTAACTAATACTTACCTATCTAGTTGGAATCGGACCAAGACCCCCCCTCCTAACCGTCCCCAACTAAGGGGGGACACACTTGTCCTTGCAAGATTATTAAAATCTTGTTTGCTTAATATCTTCTAGACACATTAGCCATTGGGTAATTAACATTAGAATTGTCTATAAGTAACTAAGCTTAAACCATTTGTCACTTAACACTTCACAACTCACCAAAGCTCTCTCTTTCTCTCTAAATAAGTCACGGCCGAACACCCCCCTCCCCTACATCCATTTTCGGCTTCCATCTTCACATCACAAGATCATACAAGCTTCAAGGATCACATATTAGGAGGCTTGGTGCACTCGGAGTTTGAAGGACCTCTTTATCTTGCTTTTATCCACGCCATTTTCGTCAAGATTCTTCCCTAGCCTTGAGCTAGAGGTATAATGCTTAAAACTCGTATTTGAACTAATCTAAGGTGGTTAATAGGATGTATGATGATTAAAACTCGAAATCTTACAAGTTGATGCTTTAAAGTCTACTTAAAACACTAAAAATGGTGGTTAATAACTCATATGTTGTGTAAATGGTGTAGTATTCGAAATGTATGATTATTTAGGCCCGATCTATGATGTTGTAGCTCGGATCATCGTTTAACCCGGTATGGTAAGGTCATGGATCTTAACATAAGCTTGTTTTGAATGATACAAGGGTTAAAGGGTGAAACTCTACCACACACGAATCATGAACTTGTGTAAAAATGTTTTACTTGTGGAATAGTGTTTAAAACTAGCAGATCTACGCATCTGCAAGTGGCATCTTCAAAGAACCACGTATCAAAGGAATCATGTATTTTAAAAGATAGATCTTACACTAACAGCAATGATTTTTATAAACCACAAGTGTGTAAACACTTGTGAAATGAAAAGATCCGACAAAATAACAGTTTTTGTAAAAGATGACTGGAAGTTGTAAAGATGGATTTTCTCTAAAAACGAGGTTTTTACAAGATCAAATTACCTTATATGAAGATCTACTAAATTTAAGGGGATTTACACCACAGTTTTGGGAAAACTGCAAGTTCATGTAATTTTTGGCAATTTACACATATGTTGATTAGTTGTTGTGAGAAAAGTTGTTTTGATCAAATAAAGAAAATTGTTGAGTTGATTTGTTAAAGAAAATGATACGCTTGAAAGCGTGGCCACCTCCAGTTACAGAGGAAACTCTGGCGAAATTTTTCTAAAAACCTAACACTTAGAACTATTTACACTACAAGTGTTAGAATTATTTTTGACATGTTTTCGAAATATGAATTTCGCCATGACTTTATTTACTAAATATTCGGAGGTGGGATTTTCACAGAATTTAACGTGATAAATATATATTTTCACACACTGTTTATGATTATTTTGTGAAAATACATAAATATTATTTTTAGAGTAAAAATAATATTTACGAACGTTAACGAATCTAAAATAATACGAACGCTTTCACCATAAATATATAAGTTACACCGGTAATTATATTACCACTCGATTGTTAAAACGTAACTTACGCACTTACGGAAATATTTATGAACGCGTATTTTAACAACGTATTATTGGAGAAAAATTATGTGAAATGAAAATATAATATTTTGAGAAAAATACTTATATTTTGGAATTGGAAATATATATATATATATATTAAGTGAGACTTAATGGTATAATTTGAACGCACATGTATTGAATCCCCCATCCTTGGGAAGGAAAATAACTACCAAGTATATACAGAATGTAAACACGAAATAGTTGTCTAACTATTTCCTAAAGATTTAAACTATAAAGCTAAGGCACGGCCGTCCGTCTAATAGAAATTAGCACCTGTAGGTTGTCGCACAGCTGCCTGATTTGGAGTACTTGGTAGAGACGCACCGACTCTGAGTTCATGTCCCCCTTTTCTCTAACTGTTTTCAGTTTTCTTAACTGCGGGGGTGAAATACATGTTACTATGATTACGAGTACTTTATACATGGTATGGTTAGCGTAAGGAGGTTTACTACTTAGATCATGTGAGTGGGTAGGAGCAATATGAGGCCATTAGTCCTCATAACGGGACCGAGGGACAGGAGCGGTAGATCTATCTGGGTGTAGCGAGCCCAGCCCCAGGCCAAACTAGAAACGGACCTTGGGGTGACTTTGTCCACATACTAATGCCGTGGCGAAATCTGCTAGGTTTGAGTCTCCCTATTTGCACTTCACATATATCAGTGGCCTTGCAAACCATTGGTGATCTCAATTCCCTTATTTGCTACATACCAAAACTATTTTTATACTCACAAAGGTTTACTTACTCACTTACACATGAACTCGCTCAACATTATTGTTGATTTTTCAACTTACATGTATTTCAGGAAATTAAAGATCTGGCGCGGTATGTTATGTTTTCCCGCTGCATATGGGTTCCGAGGTCATCCGGGTTTAGGAAATGTGACTTTTTCCTGGACGAGTCACAAACCTTAAACTGCGTTTATCTCATGTTGATGTTTATGTTTTTCAAGACAATGTTTTATGTTATGGTGTTGTAAGTCTTTAAGACAATGGTATGTTACTCTGGTTTTTAAAACTTAATCAAATGGATGATCTTGCATGATTTTACTTCATATAGCTTTGTTATGGTTAAGCTATGGTATTAAGAAGTCACACCAAAATAACCACGCTTCTGCAAAGCCAGGGTGTGACAGCTTGGTATCAGAGCTCTGATCATAGCGAACTAGGATTCTTTCTCGAGTCTAGACTATGATCACTAGGGCTCTCACGAAAACATTTTACTGCATACCACTTAAGTCCAGATCCAAACTTTTTACAAACAAATGTTGAGCACATTTTATTATAGGCTCAGCCTGGAGGGCTGAGGCTCGGTCTGGAGGATCGAAGCTTGGTCTAGGTGACCGAGGTAGTTGGCTAGTGAGACTAGGAAGAGTAGGCTCAGTCATGAAGGCTGAGGCTCGGTCAAGGGGACCGAGGCTCGATCTAAGAGGTCGAGGTGGAGGATAGAGCAGTCTTAGAGACTGGGAGGAATTTGGCTAGTGGACTAGAAGAATTATGTGATATCATCCTTGGTGACTTATGTGATTATCTGATTGTATGACTGATTATTTGAGCATATTTGTGTTTATGTTACAGACTCATGGACTCAGCCGGTACTGGCGTTTCGGACACCACTGGACCCATACCTATCGTATCTGATGACCTCACATCCTCCGAGCACGAGGTGCACACCTCTGACTATACCAGTACTGACGAGGATGATTTCCAGCATTTCGCACTACCCGATGGTGCTGATGAGCCTGCAGATGACCCTCCCGCTGAGTACCTACCTCTAGTAGAGATTTCGGCCCCTATACCCTTAGCCGTTTATCCAGCATATGATCTTCTTCTTGACGCCGAGGCTGATGGCGATATTGACCTGTTTGAGGATGAGCCCTTTGAGGATGAGATCCAGGGCGAGGCCCTTCTTCCTGCAGACGATCTTCTGATGATCCCTGACGTTCCCGCTGAGGATTCGCCTGCACATTCTCCTGTCCCAGACTCATTCGAGTCTGTGGCATCTGCACCTTCTCACACATTGAGCGCACAGCACTTTGCGCATTTTTCTGATCCTGACCAGGCATCCTCTGTTGCACCTATTCCCAGCTTTGCGTTTGACCATGATGACATAGAGGATTCTGATCCTATCTTTTCCCCGGGATACGACCCAGACGAGGATATCGAGTTTATACCTATGGATCAGCCCATGGAGGATCCAGCTGACCCAGTAGATCCTATCGACCCCGAGTTTGACTTCGAGATGGCTTTTGATGATCCCGAGCCTGCCGTCGCCCCTGAGCAGGCAGCCGCTCTAGACCCCATACTTGAGCATGACCCCGTACATGCTGACATCCCTATTGAGCCTGTTATAGCAGACCCACCTGTTGGTGATCTCCCTATGGATGTTCCTTTGTTAGAGGGCGATCATGTTGTTGTTGATCCTGTTGTTCCTCTACCTGTTGTTGATATTCCTGTTGACCATCCTGTTGAGCACATTGCACCTGTTCATCCTTTTGTTGCTCCCCCACCTGATCCCATCCCACTAGAGCCCGAGCATGCACTGTTCGCGGCACACATGGATCCACCAGATGAGCATGCACAGCACGGTTGGATACCTGCTGATGAAGATGTTCCACCTTTTCCCCCTCAGATCCCTGATACACGACATGTTGATTTTACTTTTCAGGTTCCTCAGTTTGTACCTCCAGCGAGGACTGGAGAGGGTTCTTCAGCCCATCCTTTTGGGCATGTACCGATGTCTATCCCCTTCATGCCCCAGATGTCATCTGTTCCACCCTCTGTTTCTCCATTTCATGTGGCACCTTTTGATCCCACCAGTGAGCCGTTCCTTTGGGCACCAGACTCTGCTATGCCACCTACTGACCCCTACCATTCTTTCCACATGGGGTATACTATTGAGGACGTTTTGATGTCTTTTGTCGCCCAGCACGAGTCACACACGCAGCGCATCCAGGAGCTTGAGAGAGCTCAGCTGCCACCATGCCAGTGCCATGGTTAGACACACTCTCCTCTGCAGCCATTTCGACCCTTACCTCCAGATTATGCTGCCCGTCTCTTTACACTAGAGCAGCAGGTTGCTTCTATCATTCGTACCCAGCGAGCCATGGAGGAGGACTGGCTCCAGTTACGTCGTTTGTTTTACACCCACTTTCCCCCTCCTCCACCGCCATCTGTATAGAGCTCATCAGTGCTGTTTGGGTAGATGTTGGTGAGAAGACGGCGAATGCTTTTGACTGCACAGCATTTTTGGAGACTACTTTATGATCCTGACTTTTGTTGACATGTATTTGACGTATTTGACACTGACATGATATAGTTTTTGGACAGGGGTGATGTAGCCCCTAGTTGATTGATGATTGTATGACGCAGGGATGTACTGATACACTTACTATGTGGTCTCGATATGTGGCAATCGCAGTATTCTCATCATATTTGATTCGCTTGATTGCTTATTTATATTTTTATGACATGGGATGTTGTGTGATTGGTATTTGTGATGATTATAACATGAGATGTTATGTACTATTACTATCATAATAAAGCGTACGTATTATAACATGGGATTTTTACTATGGCCTGACCAACGTAAACCATCTTTTAGAAGATGCCGCCGAGACGTGAGACACACATGCCTATTAATGAGGCAGAACTCCAGCAAATTATCGCTGCTGCCATTGCTCAATACGCCGCCTCTCAAGGAGGAACTAGTGGAAGCAACTCTGGCAACACTGGCAACAACAATAATCCACCTCATGGATGCACCTACAAGCAGTTTCTAGACTGCAAACCGGTCAACTTTGATGGCACAGGAGGTGCTGTCGCCTTTGTTCGTTGGGCTGAGAAAACCAAATCTGTTCTTCGCATGAGCAAGTGCGCGCTGGATCAGCAAGTCACCTATATCTCAGGGCTATTCTTGGATGGAGCCCTCTCTTGGTGGAATCTGCAAGTACAGACACTTGGTGAAGCTGCTGCCTACGCCCTGACCTGGACCGAACTGAAGGAACTTATGCGCAAAAAGTATTGTTCCCGCGCAGAAATCCAGAGATTGGAGACCGAGTTTTGACATTTCAAAATGGACGGTCCAAAGATCGCAGAATACGTTCAGAGGTTCCATGACTTATCGCATGTGGTACCCTACATGGTCACTCCTGAGTTCAAGAGAATTGAACGCTTTATTTGGGGACTAGCTCCTCAAATCATAAGCATGGTAACCTCATCCAAGCCTGCGACCATTACTGAGGCGATTGATTTGAGCGTGGCTCTCACAGAGGAGGCCATTCGCCTGAACAACTTTGATGATGCTGAGCATAAGAAGAAAGAGACTCACGTCGAGTCATCAGGAGGTAGCAAACGGAAGTTCTCAAACTTCAAGCAAGGCGCCAGTGTGGCGGTTAAGAAAGGAGGATCAGCTGGCAGTGGAAAGAAAGGAAAAGGATATCAGGGCACCCAGCCCAAGTGTAATACCTGTCAACGCCATCATACTGGCCATTGTAGTGTGAAAGTATGCGAAGCATGTGGAAAGCCGGGCCACTTGAAGGATTTTTGTTGGGCTAGTGCTGGCCGGGGAGGCCAGGGAGGATTTGGGAATAGGAATAATAATCGTGGTGGTAATCGCCCACAAGGAAACTATGGAGGAAACGGGAATCGAGGCAACTTTGCGAACCAAGCTGGCAATACAAACCAAAACAACAACCAAGCTGGAAATGGAGGTGGAAACGGGCAAAGACTTAGATGCTATAACTGCGGTGATATCGGGCATTTTAAGAAGAACTGCCCAGAGTTAAACCAAGCCCGTGGAAGAGTGTTCCAAATCGAAGCTAGGGAAACGCGCCAGGACCCCAATGTTGTTACTGGTACGTTCCCTGTAAATCAACGCTATGCATCCGTTTTATTTGATACTGGTGCCGATTATAGCTTCGTGTCATTAGAATTTAAGAATATGCTTGGTTTAGCCGCTAATAAGTTAGATATTCCCTACTCAATCGAATTGGCCAATGGGAAGTTAGCAGAAGCCAATGAAGTTATCAGAGGTTGTGTGATCGAATTAGGAGAGCGTGAGTTTGCTTTAGATCTACTACCAGTCCAGTTGGGAAGCTTCGACGTGGTGGTAGGAATGGATTGGTTATCAGGCAACAAGGCAGAGATAGTTTGTCATGAAAAGATTGTTCGTATCCCAACCGAAGATGGCGAGACAATTGTGGTTCACGAAGAGAAGCGTGATATGCCATTAAGAATTATCAGCTGCCTGAAAGCACGAAAGTATTTACAGAAGGGATGTGTTGCCTTCCTGGCACACATTGTGGATAAGAAGGCTGCTGAGCCAAGAATCGAAGACATCCCTGTCGTGAGGGAATATCCAGAAGTCTTCCCAGAGGACTTACCTGGACTGCCACCTCAGAGACAAGTAGAGTTCCGCATTGACTTAGTTCCAGGCGCCGCGCCTGTGGCTAAGGCACCGTATAGACTTGCTCCGTCTGAGATGCAGGAACTGTCGACACAACTTCAAGAGTTGTTAGACAAGGGTTTTATCCGA
Organism: Helianthus tuberosus; assembly: GCA_030545235.1. Classification (NCBI taxonomy): domain Eukaryota; kingdom Viridiplantae; phylum Streptophyta; class Magnoliopsida; order Asterales; family Asteraceae; genus Helianthus; species Helianthus tuberosus. Next base: position 30,238,440 of record CM060446.1, on the reverse strand, counting down.
CCAAGCTTCTCGCCTTGGGGAGCTCCGGTCCTGTTTGTCAAGAAGAAGGACGGTAGTTTTCGTATGTGCATCGACTACCGGGAGCTGAACAAGCTGACGATCAAGAATAGATACCCTCTGCCAAGAATCGATGATCTGTTTGATCAACTGCAAGGCTCAAGCTTTTATTCAAAGATCGATCTTCGATCTGGATACCATCAGTTAAGGATACAAGAGGAGAGTATCCCAAAGACAGCCTTCAGAACTCGTTATGGGCACTACGAGTTCCTCGTTATGCCATTTGGTTTGACAAACGCACCTGCGGTATTCATGGATCTAATGAATAGAGTTTGCAAGCCGTACTTGGACAAGTTCGTGATTGTGTTCATCGACGACATCTTGATTTATTCAAGAACGAAGGCTGAACACGAGCAGCATCTTAGAGCCATTCTAGAGCTGCTGAAGGAAGAACAGCTGTATGCCAAATTCTCTAAGTGCGAGTTTTGGCTACGAGAGGTGCAATTCCTTGGGCACGTGGTAAATGGAGATGGAATCCACGTGGATCCAACCAAGATCTAGGCGATCAAGGATTGGGAAACGCCAAAGACGCCGACCGAGATTCGACAATTCTTGGGTTTGGCTGGCTACTATCGAAGGTTCATTGAGGATTTCTCAAAAATCGCTCAACCATTGACGCTCCTCACCCAGAAAGATAAGAAGTTTGATTGGGGAATCAAACAGGAAGAAGCGTTCCAGATACTGAAGGATAAGCTCTGCAATGCGCCAATCTTAGCACTACCGGAAGGTACCAATGATTTTGTGGTATACTGTGACGCTTCGCGTCAAGGATTAGGTTGTGTGTTGATGCAACGCCAAAAGGTTATTGCTTACGCATCGCGTCAACTGAAAGTGCACGAAAAGAACTATACCACACATGATTTGGAACTTGGCACAGTGGTTTTTGCATTAAAGATCTGGAGACACTACCTTTATGGTACAAAGTGTACAATCTTTACAGATCACAAGAGCCTACAGCACATATTCAACCAGAAGGAGCTGAATATGAGGCAAAGATGATGGGTTGAGTTGCTGAACGATTACAACTGCGAGATAAAGTATCATCCAGGGAAGGCGAATGTGGTCGCCGATGCCCTAAGTCGTAAAGAGAGAATCAAGCCCATAAGGGTTAGGGCTTTAGAAATGATTATCCGAACCGATCTTTCCTTGCGCATTCGTGCCACGCAGAAAGAAGCTCTCAAGGAAGGAAGCCTTGAAGAAGAATATCTCCGTGGGATGGAGAAGCTACTGGTACCAAACGAGGAAGGAACGTTATGCTTCGAGAAAAGGATTTGGGTTCCTTTGTTTGGAGGTTTAAGGAAAGTTATTTTCGATGAAGCTCACAAGTCGCGGTACTCTATCCATCCTGGAGCGGATAAGATGTACCAGGACCTCAAAGATTATTATTGGTGGCCTAGGATGAAAGGCGATGTTGCTGTTTATGTGAACAAATGTTTAACGTGTGCTAAGGCTAAAGCGGAATACTAGAAGCCTTCAGGACTTCTGCAACAACCTGAGATTCCCAAGTGGAAATGGGAACAAATCTCAATGGATTTTGTTACAAAATTTCCAAGAACGCCAAGAGGCCATGACACTATCTGGGTGATAGTGGATCGATTGACGAAGTCAGCACACTTCTTACCTATCAGAGAGAAGGATAATACGAGCAAATTGGCCGAAATTTACATGAGAGAGATCGTCGCACGTCATGGAGTGCCTCTCTCAATCATTTCTGATAGAGACGGAAGGTTTGTGTCAAGGATATGGAAATCCTTCGAAGAAGCCTTTGGCTCACAATTGAATCTGAGCACTGCGTTTCATCCGCAAACTGACGGTCAGAGCGAGCTAAAGATACAGACTTTGGAAGACATGCTGAGAGCGTGTGTTATGGATTTGGGCGGTAGCTGGGATAAACATTTGCCTTTGGTCGAATTTTCATACAACAACAGCTACCACACCAGTATTGGTGTCGCGCCATTTGAAGCCCTTTACGGACGCAAGTGCCGATCACCCTTATGTTGGGCTGACGCAGGTGATAGGCAGCTTGCTGGTCCCGAAATCGTCAAAGAGACGACAGACAAGATCGCGCAGATTCTTAAACGCATCGAAGCAGCTCGTCACAGACAGAAGGCCTATGCGGATCCAAACCGGAAACATGTGGAATTCCAAGTTGGAGAAATGGTGTTATTGAAAGTCTCACCCTGGAAGGGTGTGGCACGCTTCGGAAAGCGTGGGAAGTTAAATCCGCGCTACATTGGTCCCTTCAGAATTCTGGAAAGAATAGGACTAGTAGCATACAAGTTGGACCTACCTGCTGAACTGAATGGTGTTCACGACACCTTTCATGTATCCAATCTAAAGAAAAGTCCAACTCAAGTCACCGTTGCCATTCCCACCGACGAGATTCATGTTGACGACACGCTCCACTTCGTTGAAGAACCTGTTGAGGTCACAGATTGGAAAGTTAACAAGACCCGCCGGAGCAGTGTCAAGCTCGTCAAAGTTCGTTGGAATGCCAGACATGGTCCTGAATACACCTGGGAATGTGAGGACCGGATGAAAGAGAAATACCCCCACCTTTTTCCTAAGAACCCTGCATCTACAAGCAGAACTTAAATTTCGGAACGAAATTTATTTAACGGGGGGAAAATGTGACAACCCGCACTAAACCAGGTATCCGTACGACTTAATTAGTAATTAATTACTGCTGAATTACTGTGCTTACTTGAACTTGTGAATAAACTGCTACTCGAATACTGATACATGTACTTACTTGCATCATACTTGCTTGCGGTCACTACATTATTTACGTGCTGAACCTTAGTGACAAACATGATGCACAAAGAGCACAGTAGCACTATAACGGATAACCTATTGAACATGCTGATAAAGCCAGCATCAGGCAAACACTGCCTCTAAGGCCTGTAAGAGCCTGAGATATTTTGCTACACTAGTGGTGAGTGTAGGGATACAAGGGTTGTAGAACTGCGTCTCTAGGAATAAGTCACAATGACTGGATGTGCCTAAAACGTACTCTAAGTACAAAACTCAGGACTTTACAAAATAATTCAGCTTTTAGCTAACTAATAAAGTGCCAAAACATGAGAAAAATAACACTAGACACTTTCCAAAGTGTCAGAAATGAGTTGTGTCACTAAAAAGGGTATTAACGACACTTTAAGCTTTGTTAAGCACTTTAACGGATTACTATCCAACCGAACAACCGGACTATACCCGGAACATGAAAATATTGTCATTTACACTATTTATCTTTTTCTGAGCCAGTTAGGGTCCCCGTATGCCCTAACACCCGTCATAACACACTACACATGAGTAACTGGGTTAAACACTTAACTAACTTGGTTTAACCTAACTAATACTTACCTATCTAGTTGGAATCGGACCAAGACCCCCCCTCCTAACCGTCCTCAACTAAGGGGGGACACACTTGTCCTTACAAGATTATTAAAATCTTGTTTGCTTAATATCTTCTAGACACATTAACCATTGGGTAATTAACATTAGAATTGTCTATAAGTAACTAAGCTTAAACCATTTGTCACTTAACACTTCACAACTCACCAAAGCTCTCTCTTTCTCTCTAAATAAGTCACGGCCGAACACCCCCTCCCCTACATCCATTTTCGGCTTCCATCTTCACATCACAAGATCATACAAGCTTCAAGGATCACATATTAGGAGGCTTGGTGCACTCGGAGTTTGAAGGACCTCTTTATCTTGCTTTTATCCACGCCATTTTCGTCAAGATTCTTCCCTAGCCTCGAGCTAGAGGTATAATGCTTAAAACTCGTATTTGAACTAATCTAAGGTGGTTAATAGGATGTATAATGATTAAAACTCGAAATCTTACAAGTTGATGCTTTAAAGTCTACTTAAAACACTAAAAATGGTGGTTAATAACTCATATGTTGTGTAAATGGTGTAGTATTCGAAATGTATGATTATTTAGGCCCGATCTATGATGTGGTAGCTCGGATCATCGTTTAACCCGGTATGGTAAGGTCATGGATCTTAACATAAGCTTGTTTTGAATGATACAAGGGTTAAAGGGTGAAACTCTACCACACACGAATCATGAACTTGTGTAAAAATGTTTTACTTGTGGAATAGTGTTTAAAACTAGCAGATCTACGCATCTGCAAGTGGTATCTTCAAAGAACCACGTATCAAAGGAATCATGTATTTTAAAAGATAGATCTTACACTAACAGGAATGATTTTTATAAACCACAAGTGTGTAAACACTTGTGAAATGAAAAGATCCGACAAAATAACAGTTTTTGTAAAAGATGACTGGAAGTTGTAAAGATGGATTTTCTCTAAAAACGAGGTTTTTACAAGATCAAATTACCTTATATGAAGATCTACTAAATTTAAGGGGATTTACACCACAGTTTTGGGAAAACTGCAAGTTCATGTAATTTTTGGCAATTTACACATATGTTGATTAGTTGTTGTGAGAAAAGTTGTTTTGATCAAATAAAGAAAATTGTTGAGTTGATTTGTCAAAGAAAATGATACGCTTGAAAGCGTGGCCACCTCCAGTTACAGAGGAAACTCTAGCGAAATTTTTCTAAAAACCTAACACTTAGAACTATTTACATTACAAGTGTTAGAATTATTTTTGACATGTTTTTGAAATATGAATTTCGCCATGACTTTATTTACTAAATATTCGGAGGTGGGATTTTCACAGAATTTAACGTGATAAATATATATTTTCACACACTGTTTATGATTATTTTGTGAAAATACATAAATATTATTTTTAGAGTAAAAATAATATTTACGAACGTTAACGAATCCAAAATAATACGAACGCTTTCACCATAAATATATAAGTTACACCGGTAATTATATTACCACTCGATTGTTAAAACGTAACTTACGCACTTACGGAAATATTTATGAACGCGTATTTTAACAACGTATTATTGGAGAAAAATTATGTGAAATGAAAATATAATATTTTGAGAAAAATACTTATATTTTGGAATTGGAAATATATATATATATATATATATATATTAAGTAAGACTTAATGGTATAATTTGAACGCACATGTATTGAATCCCCCATCCTTGGGAAGGAAAATAACTACCAAGTATATATAGAATGTAAACACGAAATAGTTGTCTAACTATTTCCTAAAGATTTAAACTATAAAGCTAAGGCACGGCCGTCCGTCTAATAGAAATTAGCACCTGTAGGTCGTCGCACAGCTGCCTGATTTGGAGTACTTGGTAGAGACGCACCGACTGTGAGTTCATGTCCCCCTTTTCTCTAACTGTTTTCAGTTTTCTTAACTGCGGGGGTGAAATACATGTTACTATGATTACGAGTACTTTATACATGGTATTGTTAGCGTAAGGTGGTTTACTACTTAGATCATGTGAGTGGGTAGGAGCAATATGAGGCCATTAGTCCTCATAACGGGACCGAGGGACAGGAGCGGTAGATCTATCTGGGTGTAGCGAGCCCAGCCCCAGGCCAAACTAGAAACGGACCTTGGGGTGACTTTGTCCACATACTAATGCCGTGGCGAAATCTGCTAGGTTTGAGTCTCCCTATTTGCACTTCACATATATCAGTGGCCTTGCAAACCATTGGTGATCTCAATTCCCTTATTTGCTACATACCAAAACTATTTTTATACTCACAAAGGTTTACTTACTCACTTACACATGAACTCGCTCAACATTATTGTTGATTTTTCAACTTACATGTATTTCAGGAAATTAAAGATCTGGCGCGGTATGTTATGTTTTCCCGCTGCATATGGGTTCCGAGGTCATCCGGGTTTAGGAAATGTGACTTTTTCCTGGACGAGTCACAAACCTTAAACTGCGTTTATCTCATGTTGATGTTTATGTTTTTCAAGACAATGTTTTATGTTATGGTGTTGTAAGTCTTTAAGACAATGGTATGTTACTCTGGTTTTTAAAACTTAATCAAATGGATGATCTTGCATGATTTTACTTCATATAGCTTTGTTATGGTTAAGCTATGGTATTAAGAAGTCACACCAAAATAACCACGCTTCCGCAAAGCCAGGGTGTGACAATAAAAAGGTTGAGGTTGGATCTGAAGAAAGTTTAAAAATGAATGACAAGAATTTCCCGCTATTGTACACCAAAATCACCCGCCTCAATGTCAAGCTACCTGAGTAGATGTTTTTGAAATGTGCAGGAGCTTCCGAGATCCGTCTCACGTTGGATAATGGATAGTGGAGCTTCTCAGCATATGACGGGGAAGAAAACCCTATTGTATGATGTTCGAGGGTTTAATGGAGGATATGTGGGATTTGGAGGTAATCAGGGAGGTCGTATAGTTGGTGAGGGAACTTTATCGAATGGTATTGTCACGTTTGAAAGAGTAAACTACAACGCCTAGCTGGAAAACAATCTTCTGAGCATATCTCAAATTTGTGATCGAATGTATTCAACGCACTTCACAGATAAGGAATGTTTGATATTGAAGCCGGGGTTTGTTGTCCCCGAAGAGTGGGTCATCATGAGAGCACCGAGAGTCGACGATCTGTAAGTGTTGGACATGAGCGTAGCCACTACTACCACGGGTCAGACTCACTGCTTCATGTCAAGAGCCACCGAAAAGGAATCACAGCTGTGGCATCGGAAGACGGGCCACATTTACCTGCGAAAGATGAACAACCTGGTACATAACGATTTAGTAGATGGTGTTCACTTGAAGGGTTTCCATCTTGAGGGGGAGTGTATTAGTTGTATCAAAGGTAAACAGCGAAAGAAATCTCACCCTGGAAAGAAGATGAACTTAGTTTCGAGGCCGTTTGAGAGACTTCACATGGATCTCTTTGGTCCTGTGAATGTCAAAAGCATAACTGGTGATTTATATTGCTTAGTTGTCACAGACGAATTTTCGAGATTTTCATGGGTAACGTTCCTGAAAACAAATGATGAGACATTTGAGAGTTTGATGACACTTTTTAGAAAGATTGAAAACTTGTACCGAACTCGAATTAGAAGAATAAGAAGTGACAACGGTACAGAGTTTAAGAACAAAAAAATGGAAGAATATTGTGATGAAAGAGGTATATTGCAAGAATTTAGTGCGCCTTATACTCCGCAGCAAAATGGAGTAGCAGAAAGAAAGAATAGGACGCTGATTGAAACGGCTAGGACGATGCTTGCTGATTCAAAGTTACCAGTTAATTTCTGGGCAGAAGTAGTGTTAGTTGCTTGCTATATGCTCAACAGGGTTCTTACGGTGAAGAAGTTCAACAAGACATGTTTCGAGCTGATTAACAACCGCAAACCTAATTTGAAATATTTAGAACCGTTTGGGTCTCCCTGCACAGTTCTAGAACCTTATGGTAAATTTGGTCCAAAGAGCATTGAAGGTATCTTCGTGGGTTATACAAGTAAAATGAAAAGAGTCTTTGTTCCAAGCTTGAAGCGGATCATCGAAGCACATAATGTTGAGTATCAAGGTTATACAATGCCACCTCAAAAACCCGCCGAATCTTGGCGTTTCAATTACGATACTCTGCGGGACTCATTCGATATAGAGGAAGAACCAGAGTACTTTGACGAGTTGGATATTCTAAGAGAATATGAAGCATCACAAGAAAAATTTCCAGCAGAATCTCCGAGACGTCAACAACAAACTTCAAACAATGATGAGGCTGGTCCAAGCAATGCTGGAGAGAATGATGATGTTCACCAAACTCCGACATTTTCGGAACGTGAACAAGCTCCTAACAATCAGACGACAGACAATGATAATTCAGAATCTGATGAAAGGCCAACATTCGATCGTGGTGATTCAGAGTCTGAGGGGGAGCAAATCCAGTCTCAAGATCAGACAATTCCTGTCAGCGAACAAGTTGCAAATCAGAACATTACGAATTTGGAAAGTGAGGTAGATGTTCCAGGCGAGGTGATGCCAAGAACTCTTTCATACCATCCAGAAGAATTGATTATCGGAGAGTTGCAATCAGGAGTCTGCACCAGACGACAGATTAACCAGGGCCTTACTTGCTTTTATACAAAAGTTGCTCCTTTGCAAACAGAGTTTTCACTTAGTTGTTTTATTTCGTAGATTCAGCCGCGAACGTAAAAGGAAGCACTAACTGAAAATTCCTGGGTCAACGCTATACAGGAGGAACTCAATCAGTTTGAGAAGTTGGGTGTCTGGAAACTGGTGGACTTGCCTGATGGGCATAGGAAGATAAACACCAAGTGGGTGTTTAAGTGCAAAAGGGATGATCGAGGGGTTATTATTCGCAACAAAGCTCGACTCGTAGTCCAGGGTTTCAGTCAACAGGAGGGTATAGATTTCACTGAAGTATATGCTCCGGTTGCTCGACTTGAAGCGATCAGAATCTTCCTGGCATTTGCATCTTGGAAAGGATTTAAAGTGTACCAGCTAGATATGAAGTCGGCATTCCTCTATGGTAAAGTGAAAGATAAGGTATATGTCGGACAGCCACCGGGCTTCACCGACCCAATCCACAAGGATAAGGTTTATCTCTTGGATAAGGCGTTATATGGCTTACATCAGGCCCCGAGAGCCTGGTACGAGACCTTGTCTCAATATCTGATAGCCAACAACTTCATCCGAGGAAAGATAGACGCCACCCTCTTCACAAAGGAAGTCGACAACCATATTCTGATAGTCCAGATTTATGTGGATGACATAATTTTCGGGTCAACAAATGAACAACTCTGCAAAGATTTTGAAAAAGTGATGAAGCAGAAGTTTGAAATGTCATCAATGGGTGAGATGAAGTTCTTCTTAGGGCTTCAAGTTGATCAACTGCCCGAGGGAACGTTCATACATCAGACGAAGTATGTTCACGATGTCTTAGAGAAATTTGGGATGTCTGGGACTGCTCCAAATTCCACCCCGTTAGCGACAAACCATGGAATAAACCCTTATCTCACCGGAGAAAGGGGGGATGAAACGCTGTATAGCTCCATGATCGGTTCGCTGATGTATTTGACGACATCAAGACCGAATATTATGTATCCAACCTACCTCGCAGCAAGGTTTCAGTCAAGCCCCAGAGCTTCACATATGATGATCGTCAAGAGGATATTACGCTACCTGAACGGAACTCCTAGCTTGGGGTTGTGGTATCCAAAGGATGGCGATTTCACTCTTGAGGGGTACTCTGATTCCGATTTCGGTTGCTACAAAGTAAACGCTAAATCAACAACTGTGGGATGTCAGTTTTTCGGACCACGATTGGTCACCTGGCATTGTAAGAAGCAGACCTTTGTTGCTTTATCTATATGTGAAGCCGAGTATGTATCTGCTAGCAGTTGCTGCTCCCAGATCTTGTGGATCCAGCAACAGATGCGCGACTACGGTTTGCAATTTCTTACCACCCCTATCTTTGTTGATAATGAGGCAGCTATAAACATAACAAAAAATCCTGTTCATCACGCTAAAACTAAACACATTGAAATTCGTCATCACCTCATTCGAGACTGTTTCGAAAAGAAGTTGATATGAATAGAAAAAATCCACACCGATGAACAAAAGGCTGACTTACATACCAAAGCATTTGACAAAAATCATTTTCAATATCTTTTGAAACTTAATGGTATGAAGTTACTATCGGTTGAGGAGAGGATTATTGGCATTGATGAAGGTACCACTGTAGATGATGTTGAAAAGCAATCTGCAATGGTTTGTCGATTTTTTAGCTGTTTTGGTATTTAGGAGAAGATAGGTTATATTTTCAGAAAATACAAAAACAATAAAAATAAAAAATTCAAAAACCCAAAAGCATGAGATATTTCAAAATCCAAAAACATTAGAAAATCCAAAAAAGAGCTTGTGTAAAAAGGGGAAATGATAGTACATCAGCTAGACAGTTGCAGTACGTTAAAGAAATGTAAAGTTTAAAAGTGTTAAGCAGTCTCGCTGATGATATGTCTATAGATTTTTACACATTTAGTAAGTTTGATCGGGATATAAACCTAAATCATTACCTACTTATTACGTGGGGAACATCTCTCGGATATATAGGTAACCCCTAAAATCCTGTTTGAAAGACTCTATTTTTATGACATACTAGGTCTTTGTATGTGATGAAATCTGGGGTATTATACCAGGACTTCTGATTTTGCGGGAGCAATAGCCTAGTCATCGTATAATACTCTGCACTGCTTTATTCATAAAGCCCACCCTCAGCATAAAAAATGATGAAACATTGAAAAATGCTAATCATGTGCTGTTGAAAAGAAGATCCCCAAGGGGGACACACCTAAAGTCGAGCCATCATCTCTCTGACTGAACGGAAGTTCTAACTTGAGCTCTCATGGCCTCGCATTTACCCCTTACATATATCATTAGTGTGCACTCACCTGTAAGACTGAATATAGAAGTCTGGATACGGGAGTATATTCTGAGGTGGTACACGCGTATAAGTTAAGGCTTTAAAACACTAATTCGTATCCTGAACAGATTGAAAATTGTGTGAAAATTTAAATTGGATCAGTATATCGGCGATCACTGTGAATTGTTTAATGCTTAGTATGAAATCAAGATTAACGGTACTAGTAGCTTGTCGACAGCTGATATGATCCCCTAACACGCTCACCAAAAATATGTGTGTAAATAGTTTACGTTTACTGCATTTCATTTCTGTTTAACATTCAAAACCCAAAAAGATTTCACAGTTTTCTAGTCTAGAAACTTTCTTAAATCCAAAAACATTTTACATTTCTGCTTTATTTTATCGACAAACCAAAGCGGAAAGCTGATCTTCAGATTCACAGTTTTGAAGCAGATGCAGGAAGTTTCTGAGCTGGACAGATGGGTTGGGAGCTTATCATGTTAAACCTGAGATAATGCAAAGTCAAAACAAGTTCATTAAGTTGAAACTTGTAATTTTCAGAAAAATGTTTGAAAAAGAGTGAACAAAACGTCAGTGTGCTTTGTTTCGGGTCAACCAAGGGTCATTAACTTGGACCTAGATACTCAAGTGGATTCCTAAAATCTGATAAAATCAAAGTCAAAAAGTCAAACGGTCAAAAAGTCAAAGTTTTGAAAGTCAAAAGTGTACTTGGCTCGGGCAGCATCTCGATCGAACAGTTGTTCGATCGGACAGTACTCCAATTCAATGACACTATAAATAGGGAGTCAAGGGTTCAAGTCAAACTTTTCAATCGTTCGATCGACCACCCTATTCTCTCTCACACTTTGTCTCATTTGATCTGATTTCTTCACACTCTCTTTGCACAAGAACGTTGGATTGTTGGTTTGCACAACTTTTACAAGGGCAAAGGTAAGTTTTTCATGCTCTAATCTGTTAAAACATGATGATTATTGACTGTTCTTGTTCGATGATGTCACTGTCGGTGCTTAAATGATAGATCTAAGTAGATTTAGGACGTTTTGATGAGATTTGAACACTAGGTTTTGTTTGCAATGATTAGATCTACAGGTTTGCCGGTCCAATTTGTGTTATAACATGTTTAAATCTAGCAGATCTGAGATTAGAACATGTCGGCAGTCGGATAGGTTTTTGACAAATTAATCACTGTTTAGACCGAATTAGAACACAATGAACATAGGGTTTTGATCGCAATAAGATTCTCTATGTAGATCTATGTTCAGTTTGATGTTTTGACTGAGAAAATTTTCATGTTCATGTTTGTTCTTCATTGTTCTTGGAACGAGGTGCAATCCGATCGGACGGCAGTTCGATCGGACGACCATCAGATTCAATACATACTTCATGTTAATATTTTCTAAGTGTTTCTTCCTAGGAATCTGTGCATTAGTGGTTAGACAAGTTGTCTTGGAATATGTGCCTTCATATGTTCATTTGTGTTTTGAAAAAGGTGCAATCCGTTCGGGTAGCAATGCTGTCCGATCGGACAGCCACTAAAGTCCAAAAGCATTCACTATTCATGAATAAGGTGGTAATTCGATCGGACAGCATTTGCCATCCGATCGGACAACCACTAAACGACAAAACACTCCAACTGTTTCAAGCTTGCCAAAAGTCAAGTGGCAACCCGATCGGACAGCACTCCGAACGGATGGTCATATACAGTTGACCATGTGGACTTCTTTTTCCACAAGATGGCAATCCAATCGGTTGGTAATCCGATCGGACAACCATCCGATCCATCAGTACTGTCACATAGAGAGTTCCAGAGTTAGAAAAATTTTGAAGTTTTCAAAATTTTTATTATTCATCTCTATGTCCCGAACCTTGTGCATAATTATTTAAAATTAATATTTTTGCAAAGAATGTTAGAGGAAACGGCTGAGAAAAGAAGACAGAGGGCCAAAGAACGAAGGCGTAACAGGAAGGAATGAAGACTATGCTCGAAGTAACTGCAGCTACATCCGAGGGGGAGTCTGTTAGTTCATGCGTCTGTAGCTTCCGTCAGCATTTAGTCATATTTTGTGTGTTTATGTCCTTTGTGAACAATTATGTTTATGTATGTATGTACGTAGTTAGACAACTCAGGATATGGTATTAGATTGTAAAAGTGTTGACTTTTGTTGACTTGTGTCACCCGATCGGATGGGCCATCCGATCGGACAGCACTGTCATCCGATCGGACAGCAGCCATGTCATCCGATCGGACAGCACTTATTTAGATCCTGAGTTGCCTATAAATACCCCATTAGGGTATGTCATTTAGAACTTTTGACTTCTGCTGATTCTGTTGGTGTACTATGTCAAGTCTGACTTCTACTGGCACTTGTGTACTTTCAAAGCATCTTAATAGAAAGATCAGACAGTGTTTAAACGTTGAATACTTTGTCATACTTCTGTGACTTGATCCAAAGGATTCCGCACTTTGATCAAGGTCGATTCATCTACGTTTGTGTCAATCAGATCCTGCACAAAAGGACCTAACAAATACTCAATTCACATTTGATGTCACAAGGTTATGTCTATATAATCTTCCAAACCAGATTCACAAACTTAAATTACTAATTGTGTATCAAACTTGATACTTGGTTGTGCTTATTGTTTACTTTATTGAATTTACAATTGTAGATAATTCTAATTTCTCAAATCAAAACACATATCCAATTTTATGTTTTTACCATGTTTTGCAATCGATTGAGATCTTACACCAACCACTAGCTCTTCGTGGTTCGACACCCTATTTTCCACTACTAATTTAGGGAACTTAGGAGCATTTAATCTTTTATCTTTGATCGGTACTTCGACGTCGATCAAATTTTGGCGTCGTGGCCGGGGAGCACGTGCTCTTGGTGTTTGTTTTTAGTTGTTTGCTTTTCTGTTTTTGTTAAATATTGCTAAAAATCCAAAAATATCATAAGTCTTGTATCTTTTTAATCTTTGTTACGTTTGGTGTGGTGATTGCGCATGTAGTAGTTTCATTGCATGCACACTAGACATTCTCGAAGATCATCACCCTTAGCATTTGTTTCGGAGATAGAAAGATTAGCAAGGCATAACCGAATTGTCCACAGAGCAAGCTTGACTTCAAGTCTAATCTCTTCATACATTTTTTATTCTGAAGAAAGCGATACCGAAAGCACAAATATGGCAGATGGTGAAGGTGATCCGCCACTACCCGGAGTATACACTCATTTCAGGCCGACGATCTTTAGAAACCCATCTCCGATTGCTACACCGGTTTTAAATGGGAGAATATTTGAAATCCGACCTCAGTACTTGGCTATTTTACCAACCTTTTGGGGAGTTGCATCAGACGAGTTTTACACAAATTTGATTGACTATGCAGCAATATGTAGCACCATTGGGAAACAAGGCTTTACACCCGAAGAGGTAAAATTACGTCTTTTTCAATTTTCACTCAAAGATATAGCTAAACAATGGTTTTCAACTTTACCATCCAATAGTATTCGAACAGGGGATGAAATGCAAAGAACTTTTCTTAAGGAATACTATCCGATGAGTAAAACTAGTGAAGCTCGAAATACTATAAAATCTTTTAGTCAACATGCTGGGGAAACATTTCAGGAAGCCTTCAAACGTTTAATGAAATGCTTAGAATGTGTCCTCATCATGACATCCCTAAATGGGATTTGGTTAAAAAATTTTATGATGGTTTAGTTACCGAGGATCAAATAGTTGTCTTTGCATGTAGCGGTGGAACCTTTTTAACTCATGATGAGAATTATGAATGGAACTTTTTAGAAACTTTAAGTAAAGGTTCACAAACTCAAGCTTCGGCTGATCAGAGTGTTAAACCACATCAAATTAAAGTTGTAAATGACTAACCTAGTAATGAAAGGTTTGATGCACTAGAAAGGAAAATTGGTATGATTTGCCAAAAGATGGGAAAGGATGTTTCTCTTGTTTCGCAGGTACAAGAGTTATGTGAAATTTGTGAAGATATGGGGCATCTTTCTTTTGATTGCCCTATGAATTTTGGAGTAATGAAGAAGTTAATCAAGTATACGGGGAAAGAAATATGAATTCTAACATGTATCATCCCGGATTGCGGAATCATCCAAATTTCCGATACAGGAATCCCGCGAATCAAATGAATCCTAACTTTCAAGGATCAAGCCAACTAGGGGGACAACAACAATTCCAGCCTCATCAACAAAACTTTCAAGGTAACTATCAAAGGGGGTAATTCAATCAAGGTGGGTACCAACAAGGAATATCTCAACAACAAGGATACTCAAGAAATTTCCAACAAGGTCAAAGTCAAAATCAAGGCCAAGCAAGTTCTTCACAAGGAAATGCAACCAATGAAGGTTCAGCCAAGTTAGATGAGATTTTAGGAATTTTGAAAGGGGTGGTACAAGAACAAGAAGTTCAAGGTAAGTTTGTGGGATCTCTAACCCAACAAGTTAGTTAACTAGAAGAAGAAATGGCTATAAGACAACCGTGAAAGCTTCCAAGTGACATAACAATCAACCCACAACATCAAGGATCATCAAAGAACAACAAAAATGCACACTTTAATGAGGTATGTGTTCTTAGAAATGGTAAGTCTTATGAGAACAATGTTGAAACTCCATCACAATTTGTTGAAGGTGTGGTGGAGGATGTTAGTGATGAATCTGATAATGACCAAGAAATAGAAACTCACGTTACTAAAACTCAACCTCATCCAACTTTTAAAAAATCAACAATCAAGAGGTTGTAGGTAACGAGTCTACTAAAGTGACGGATAAGGGTGTGGAGACTAATAGCGCCCTATATCCTTTTGCTTTGGTAAATCCGGTGAAATCATCAATTTATGGGAAAAGGGGACAAAATGTGGGATGTATTTAAGCAAGTCAAAATTAACTTACCGTTGATTGATGCGATTTGTGAAATCCCTTCTTATGAATTTTTTTTGAAAGATTTATGTACTAAAAAACGACAACATAAGTTACCTAAGAAACTCGATTTGACAGCTAATGTAAGTGCAATTTTGTCAAGTTCTCTCCCACAAAAACTTAAAGATCTCGGGGCACCCCTCATTTCCATCTAAGTGGATAATATTAGCATTGAACGAGCACTATTAGATTTGGGAGCAAGTGTTCGTATCCTCCCCGGGAGTTTATATGACCAACATGACTTTGGTCCACTCAAGCAAACTGATATTACTGTTGTAATGGCGGATATGTCACCTAAACTCCCTAGGGGAATGCTACATGATGTAATTGTGAAAATTCAAGACTTTTATTATCCCATTGATTTTTTAGTGCTTGATTCCACATCAAAACAAGTAGAGAAACAAGCTAATGTGATTTTGGGAAGATCGTTTTTAGCTATAGCGTGTTCTTTAATTGATTGTGCTGATGGAACTGTGGGGATGAAGTTCGGTGACCGTGAGTTGCGGTAAATATGTTTGCAAATGTTAATGACCCTTTTGTTAGTGATGATTGT
This sequence comes from Helianthus tuberosus, assembly GCA_030545235.1. NCBI lineage: Eukaryota > Viridiplantae > Streptophyta > Magnoliopsida > Asterales > Asteraceae > Helianthus > Helianthus tuberosus. The sequence continues at coordinate 30,222,543 of CM060446.1, read as the reverse complement.
CTTACAGTATACATTACTAATAGATGTGTACCTCCTTTAAAGGAGAACCACACTAAAGAGGAATGTTTAATGGTTGATAAGTCAATGTAGCAGAACGCGGATGTGAAAAAAAGGACGACATGGTGAAGGAGGTGGTAACGCAAAAAGGAAAGTATCCACGGAAGAAAAAGGTGGGCGATCCACGTAATCATATTAATTCGAGCGTTAAAACGACAATGTTTGGTCCATGGTGGAATGAGATGAAGGACCTACCGGATCATTGGAGGCACATATTTGAGGAACGATTGGTAAGCCAAAATTCCACTTGACCACCATGAGACTTCTAGGTATTGTCTGGCTGAGGATATGAAACTTAGCGTTGTACGGGAGGCAACCCATTGTGTATGGCAAGTCTGTGAGTGTTTTTGAATTTTTAGCATGTGTTTTTTGTTTGTTTAGCCATTATGCATCATATATCATCTTCATGTTACAAGACATTAAGTTGGGGAAGGAAGGATGGTTGGGTTTCAGTATGTCATGTTGCCATGTTGGAGGTGTATACAAGAGTTTCTCATGCATTGGGACAATGCACCACTAAGTTGGGGAAGGGTCATGATGTGGATGGTAGCTCCCATTGATTGTTTTGTCCAGGTGCATGCACCACTAAGCATAGTGATGTGATGATGTTTGGTTATTTGTTTTTGGGTGTGTTGCATGTAGGAACGTAGTATTGTGGTACGCTAGTTTGCATTTTCATGTAGTTGCATTTGTTTTATGTTTCTAATAAAGATGAACTCAGGTTGCTAAATGTCACACATGCTATGTGTTTGATTGATGAATGAATGAGTTAAGTCCTTGAAAAAGTGTTACACGTAAATGGGAAATGATGAAATTCTGGCATGCGATACTTAGGCATGAAGTTGATCCGAAAAGAAGGGATAATAGGATTTGTGATGATTGTACGAAAAAAAGAGGATAATAAACATTCAAGTAACTGACTTAATGCATGCAAGTATGATTAGGTATACAATTCATTGCATGTTATAACCGGTGAATAAGCATAGGTCCTTTGGCAAGGTTAGCCCTTTAGGTTGCTTGATAGAGTACGCTTTGCAAGTTAAATAGATAGAAATACCTATTTGAGGGTAATATGCCATATACTTGTCAACACATGTTTCACACTTTTACCCATATCCTTCCGTTTTTGTGAGAATTTGAGCCTACTCGAGCACATTCATATATATCATGCTCTTTTCTTTGTAGAGGGTTACCAAAAATTATACATTATGGTAGAACTAGTGTAGTTATACATTCCAAGATCTTGAACTGAGATTTATGAAAAAGTGATAGAGGCGTTAGGATACCCCTTCTTGATTAAAACCATTTCATCTGATTAACCCACCTTAAATTATCCATTAGATCACCAATTCGATCCTATTCCTTCCATTTGTTAAAACCCACAAATATTCACCCAATTTACCATTAACCCATTTCTACTTCTTCTTTTAAACTTTTTGATGAAATCCGGGTCAACGTCGATAGTTTGTTTAGTTTATTGTGATATCGATCCAAAAAGAAAGAAAAAAATGAAAAAAAAAAGTAAAAAAAATGTTGCTATGCATGAGAGGTAAATTGACCAAAGTACATGGTTGCAAAAAAAGTGAGTCATGTATATTCGGGTCAAAATAACCCTAGTTATGTTAGTTCTTAGTTATTTGTGTTATGTTGTAGGATCCGTATTTCTTCACCTTTTAGCCATGTGTCCAACATTAATTCCAAACCATTCACCCAAGCCAGCCCATGAAGCCCTCTTGATTTGCATTTAGTCTTTTGTTACTAGGTGGCGATTTGATTTCTTTACTAACATGTGCTAATAATGTTGCAATTGTGGGCTGAGCATTTTAGAAAAAAATATACTAGTACCAATTTTACTAGTCCACTAAATAACCCGAGGGGAGTGATACATTATGAGGAGTGCGAAACCCTATGTATTAACAAGTTGAGGCATATTAGGTTTGATTAGGTAATTCACACTTATTTGCTTTCTTGGTTCTAAACTCTTGATTGTTGTAAGTCTTGTGGGTTGGATATGCCTTATGACCTTAGCTTGCATTCGTGAAAAACATGTGTGTGTTAAAAGCTGACCATTACCCAAGTGTTGCATTGAAAGTTAATTGAAAGTTGCATCTCATAAAGATGTACAATATCTATCAAGCCTGTTTGAACTTCTCGGGGAGACAAAGTGTTTTAGGATTGCAAACCAGTCTAATCCCATTGTAATCTTCTTTTTTGGGACGAAAAAGATTTAAGTTGGGGAATTTGATATATGTTTCTGATGTATAATGTTTTTGCATGTTAAGTCCCGTTTTTTATCATTAAATGCACGTAAAAACAAGTTACTTTGTCAAGTTATTTGTGCAAGTTTTAGATGATGATTGGAGGCATTTTGGATTGATATAGCATCATGGAACGAAGTGGAAACATGCGGGACAAGAATGGGAAGCAAAAGAGGCAAAAAAAGGTTCAGAAGCCGTAAAATCCCCCCGGGCCGTATTTTCCGGCCCTCCCTGGCGTAATTGGGATTGTATCTACTACTTGGAGCGGAAAATGAAGTAGGCAGAGCGGAAATTCCGCCCTACGCCAGAAATTACGGCCTATTACGGTTCTTTAACGGTTTTTCACAATTTTGGACGATTCTAAAAAGAATAGGCCGCATTGTTTCATCCACTCTTCACCATTGGAGACTAGGAGTCATCAAGGGACAAGGAAGACTAAGTGACAAAGTGTTCTAACATCAAGATTTCTCCAATTGCTACTGAAATCGTAACATATCTTCATCAAGCATGATCATGTGTGGCTAAAACCCTTGTGATCATGACATTTGCTAAGTTTTTATGTGTTATTTTTAGTGTTGATTGTTCCTAAACGTTGTTTTCTTGAATCGCTTCATGTATTTCGAGTGAATTGGTGTTTAATCATTGTATGTCAAGATATATGATTGAAGGTTATGGTAACATGTTTATATTTGATGGTGATCATTTTGTGATAGCCTAATTACATCGGTGTTCAATCGTTGTAAGCTTAGATACACAAGTATAGGTCTTTCAATACTCAATTCACATATGATGTCACAAGGTTATATCTATATAATCTTCCAAACCAGATTCACAAACTTAAATTACTAATTGTTTATCAAACTTGATACTTGGTTGTCACACCCCGATATTTCCACGTATTACCGGTGGGCCCAGTGGGGGAGTATCGTGACGTAGTTGATATCGTTATAGTCAAACAACACAATATATAAATGCATAGCGGAAGCAAAATATAGATTTATTTCAACCAAATAAAATTGTAATATCAAGTATCACAATAGTTGAAAGTAATCCACAGGTGGATTAAATAAAAAGAAACATTGTTCAACAGTTTTATGTCATCCAAGCTTGCGAGACTTATTGTGGATGCTAGGAGAAAGCCAGCCTACTACGAGTAGTACCTGCACTTAACCTTTTTGGGAAAATATGTCAGTTTACACTGGTAAATACAAATAACTGACTCATTTAAAAAGGTTTAATAAAATTGATTTGAATGCACATGGCACAAACTTTTTATAACTTGGGATAATTATTTAAATATAATACTGGTAAACGAATTACATGTTTCTTATGCGTTCAGTAGCCCGGTTCGTGCCGGGTTAAAGATCAATAGACACACCACATTATTTATTTAGGCACTGACGGGTGTACGCCTACACCCCGTACTTAGGTCGTGGCCATTTCATAAAATGATGCCAAGGATATCCGGGACATGGTCATTAACCCCCCAAAGGCGTTTAACCAACAAAACATATTTTTAAACGGGTCATACCGATAATACTTAACCACCAATCGATTAAGGTCGAATGCCCGACCAAGCGGTACTTTAGATACCGTACCCCAAGCCCGTATAAGGGAAAATAAGTTAAAAGTATTTATCTTTGCAAGTATCAATCACAAATAGCAAGTGTGTGTAGCTTTTACCGGGTATCCTATTCTGGAACGAAGGTTTATAATAACCTATTAGAATCCTAACGGGTCTTTAATTAAGCCAAAACTTAGACCGGTTGGTTTTAAAGAAAGATACGGTTCAAACGCATGATTAAGCGAAGACCGGAATAGAATGTGATTTAGACCCGACAAATTTGAAGACTTGTATAATATGGGTAATCTAAACACATTCTGGATTTTGAGATAAAAATGATAAGGTTTAACCTGTTTCGGCTAATTTATGCAAACTAGTTACATAAACCGAACCGAACGCGCAAGAAGCGTAACGGGTAACCATAAGAGTCATAAACAGGCTTCCTAAGTTAATATGCGTTAATTATGTTGTGATATCAGTAGGATACCTTTCATTATGCCCAAAACGAGTTTAATCTCAATTTAAGCCCCGTAGGGGTATTTTGGTCATTTTAAAGATTATAAAAGAGATTAATTTTAATTCTGAGACTCGGGTTTGAAATAAGCAGTAAAACAACTTAATTTAATAGGTTATATCAGTTGGTGATAAGTCTTATATGCCAAAATGGTTTTAAACCCATACTAGGTGTTTAATACGCGTAAAAACCGTTTTAAGCGATTCCCGGGTTATAACGGAAATCTGAGTTTTTCTGATCAGTTTATTAAGTTCAAAATACTTCATTTATCATATAAAATCAGTAGCCAAAGGTTTGGTATCAAATTGTTATGTAAAACTTATTTTATACTCGAAAAGGGTATAATTGGCATTAACCGAATCAAGGCGATAACCCTATGTTATGATCAGTTTAAAAATAATTAAGAATCTTTAAAAATCCCAAAATATTATATTACATCAGTGGGTAAAAGGTTTGGTGTCAAAAATTGGGTTTAGATAGGCTTTACGCTAATGACGCCGTTTAATTAATAAAAACGTTCTAATTACGCCATTGAGCATAACTCCTAATCTAGACCTCAAACTGATGTGAAAATTTAGGGACATGTTTATAAATCAGTAACAAAGATTATTGTCCTTTCACATTTCCAAAATTCCCGTTTTATGGTCAAAAGGGCATTATGGTCAACATTAAGCAATTAACGGAAACGTGTAAACGAAACGGACAAACAACGAACCAATCACAGAGGGTTATTCTATCATATAACTTGGTCCTAATGAAGCTTTAAGGCATTTCTAAATCCATCTAAATCGGGTCAGAACTGAAGTCAAAGCAAAAGTCAAAGTTTTGCGACTATCGGTTCCGAACCGAGCCTAAACAGAAAATTGTCGGATCAAACAAGCTTAAACCAGTTCTTATACTATTTACCAAGTTATATGAGTGATAAAATAGGTTACACGTCTTCTACATTGTTAATTATGCGTTAAATCGAAAATTAAGATTCTGTTGACTTTTTATAACCAACTTTGACCCGACAAATGATCTAGTTAGAGTGGGAATCAGATGGTGCCCTTTTAAGGGTTTAATGCCCACATAATTACCAACTTATAACTACCTTTACTTTGACTAATCACTGGACCATTAGCGATTAATCGTTAATTCAAACCTTAATTACGACGGTTTGACTTTAAGCTAATTAACTAAGTAAAACACGATTAAGGAAGGTTAAGGAAGCTTACCAAGGTCCAATGCACGACTAGTGATGCTTGGGGAATGGCCTTGAGCTCCAGAAATGATCAGAAGTTGAGTTGGGAATGAATGATCAAAATGAAACAATGTGGGTCTTTATATAGTGTTCTTGATTGCTTAAGATCATGCCAAACAATGCTAGGATTGATCCCTGATCAATAACAAGTGTCCCTAGTGCCTAAGAACTAGTTGTGCTGCTCATGGTGATGAAAAATATCTGTTTAATTCGGTTAACTTGTTCATAATAGGCATCAGCCTATTTTCTGTCGCTGGGGATGCCTTACGGACCGTAAGGCAAGACCTTTACGGTCCGTAAGCCTTTACCAAAAGGCAAAAACTTGTGATCTTTCAAGCTTTGAAAGGGCAACTTAGGTATTACGATTTTTGGGGATTGAATTATCAGTATGGGACCTTTAGTTCATGCTTGAATAGTTATAACCACCTTGCCATGTTGTACAATTGTCTTGGATTCTTTTTGAAAGGCCATAAACGAAGAATCGTCAAACACAATTTCATAAGATCCCATCTTTATAATTTGAATCAATTATTGCAAGCATTAACCGGATTTGGATGCTTATAAGATGTTTATAACACAGGTTAAGGGTTGGAATTTATACATAGGTTGCTCAGTTGTGTTTATTAACATGTCGACGCTTTTAACCCCTCGTATACGAATTTTATCATAAATTTCTCATACGATAACGAAACTTGGTGAAATTTTTATCATGCATTATAGTGAGCATAATTAATCGTTACAAAGCTTCGGGTTTGCTAAAAGGCCACTCAGAGGTATACTTTAAACATGTCGGCACATTTAACCCCTGTAGTTTGTAATCTCTCACTTTCTTTCACAATTAGCTTCGTATGATCCATGATCCATTCGTTTAAGGGTATAAACATTATGTAGGGTTGTTGTGAAGTATATTTATCCATTGTTGACATTTTGAACCCTTATATTCACATACTTTCCTTGTTTGTCAACTTTAGTCCTTCCAGAGTATACTTTCACACGTTCAAAGCTTATGACACGTGTCAATACTTTATAGGACGTGAATTTTTCGAGGTGTTACATCCTCACCCCATTAAAAGAAATATCGACCTCAAGATTTATTGAAACAAATGAGGGTACTTTTCTTTCATTGTGGACTCTACCTCCCACGTGTACTCGAGACCTCTACGAGCATCCCATTTTACCTTTACGATTGGCACATGCTTCCTTCGAAGCTTTTTAACCTGTCGATCCTCAATCGACACAGGTTTTTCCACAAATTTCAAGCTCTCATCGATGTGCACATCTGTATGTGGTATGACTAGTGATTCATCAGCTAGACATTTCTTCAGATTGCAGATGTGGAATACGTTATGAATACTACTGAGCTCTTCAGGCAAATTTAGCTTATACGCCACTGATCCGACACATTCGATAATCTCGAATGGTCCTATGTATCTGGGGCTTAACTTGCCTTTCTTACCAAATCGCATTACCCCTTTCCAGGGTGATACCTTAAGTAGTACTTTATCACCTACCTCGAATTTCAGAGGTTTACGCTTTAAATCTGCGTAGCTTTTCTGCCTATCTCTGGCAGCTTTCAGACGATCACGAATCTGGAAAATCTTGTCCGTCATTTCAAAGACTATTTCAGGTCCTGACAGTTGGACATCTCCAACCTCCGCCCAACAAACGGGCGTTCTGCATTTTCTACCATACAAGGCCTCGAAAGGCGCAGCCTTAATGCTGGTATGATAGCTATTGTTATACGAGAACTCGATTAATGGCAGGTGGTTATCCCAACTACCACCTAAGTCAATCACACATGCATGAAGCATGTCTTCCAATGTTTGAATTGTACGCTCATTCTGCCCATCCGTCTGAGGATGGTAAGCCGTACTGAAATTTAAGTGCGTGCCCAAAGATTGTTGGAAACTTTTCCAAAAATGTGATATGTATCTAGTATCTCTGTCAGAGATAATAGACACTGGTATGCCATGTAGCGATACAATCTTATCTACGTATAATTGGGCCAACATTTCGGAGCTATAAGTCTCCTTAATGGGTAGGAAATGTGCTGACTTAGTCAGTCTATCTACTATCACCTATATAGTATCATTTCCTTTCTTTGTCTTTGGTAACTTGGTGATGAAATCCATTGTCACCATCTCCCACTTCCAAGTGGGAAGTTCAGGCTGTTGTAGCAAACCTGACGGCTTTTGATGTTCAGCCTTGACTTGTGCGCACGTCAGACATTTGGCCACATAAGTGGCTACAGATTTCTTCAAACCTATCCACCAATAGTTTGCCTTTAGATCCTGGTACATCTTATCAGCTCCAGGATGAACGGAATATTTAGAACTATGGGCTTCCTGGAGAATAACATCCCGAAGTCCTCCATAAACTGGAACCCATATTCGTCCATTTAGCCTTTGGATTCCGTCTTTGCCACAGGATAACTGTTCTTTAGTTACTCCTAACTTTTCAGCAGGATAGTTAACTTCCAATACAGCTTCCTTCTGTGCAGCTAGCAACCTTTCATTCAAACTATTCTTTATTTCCATCCTCTTGGCATTTATTCTTATAGGATTCACTCTTTCCTTTCTGCTCAAGGCATCAGCGACTACATTTTCCTTGCCTGGATGGTATCGGATTTCACAGTCGTAATCATTCAACGTCTCCATCCATCGGCGCTGCCTCATGTTCAAATCCTTTTGGTTAAAGAGGTGCTGGAGGCTCTTGTTATCAGAATAGATCACACACTTGATACCATACAAATAATGCCTCCATAGCTTTAGTACAAATACAACGGCACCCAACTCCAAGTCATGGGTGGTGTAGTTCTTCTCGTGCACCTTTAACTGTCGTGAAGCATAGGCAATGACTTTGCCTTTCTGCATAAGCACACAGCCCATTCCGGTGTGTGAAGCATCACAATATACCACAAACTCTTCAATTCCATTAGGTAACGTCAATACAGGTGCATTGCTCAACTTCTGCTTCAAAATATCAAAAGATTCTTGCTGCTTAGGCCCCCAGTCAAACTTGCTCTTCTTGCGGGTGAGTAAAGTCAGGGGCGCTGCAATCCTTGAGAAGTTTTCAATAAATCACCTGTAAATATCCTGCTAGCCCTAGAAAGTTGCGAATCTCAGTGGGCGTTTTCGGCTCTTGCCAGTTCATAACTACTTCCACCTTAGCGGGGTCCACTTGGATACCACGCTCACTAACCACGTGTCCAAGGAATTGGACTTCTCGAAGCCAAAATTCACACTTCGAAAATTTGGCATAGAGTTTCTCATGATGTAGAAGTTTTAGAATACAGCGAAGGTGTTTCTCGTGGTCAGCTTGGTTCTTCGAGTAGATGAGGATGTCGTCGATGAAAACGATGACGAATTTATCCAAGTAAGGCTTGCAGACGCGATTCATGAGGTCCATGAATGCGGCAGGTGCATTGGTGAGCCCAAAAGGCATCACTAGGAACTCGTAATGACCATAACGAGTTCTAAATGCAGTCTTATGTACATCTTCATCTCTAACCTTCAATTGGAGATAGCCTGACCTCAAATCGATCTTAGAAAAGTAGCTTGCCCCTTGCAATTGATCGAACATATCGTCGATCCTGGGCAAAGGATACCTATTCTTGATAGTGAGTTTGTTAAGCTCACGATAATCGATGCATAGGCGCATCGATCATCCTTCTTCTTCACAAACAGTATTGGCGCTCCCCAAGGAGACGAACTAGGTCTAATCAAACCTTTGGCTAATAATTCATCTAATTGTGTTCTTAATTCCTTCATCTCTGTTGGTGCCAACCTATAAGGCGCCCTTGCCACTGGTGCTGCTCCAGGGATGATGTCAATTCTGAATTCTACTTGCCTATCTGGTGGTAAACCAGGTAGTTCCTCAGGGAAAACTTCGGAATATTCAGAAATGACGGGAATATATCCAATGTTATGCTTCAGCTCATCAAGGGTTACTTGTGCCATGTAGATAACACAACCCTTCGTTAAACACTTTGATGCCTTGAGCATGGACACTAGCTCAGACATTCCGTACTTAGTATCTCCTTGGATTGTCAAAGGCTCGCCATGAGGAGTTCTGACAACCACTTGCTTCTTAGCACAAACGATCTGGGCTTGGTTGTGAGACAACCAATCCATGCCTATTACTATATCGAAACCGGCTAATTTCAAAGGAAGTAAAGACAATGGAAAAGAGTGGTTCCTAATGGATATAACACATCCAGCTAACACGGTTGACGCTGTTTCTATGGTTCCATCAGCTAATTCCACCTCATATTTCACCCTTAGGGTTTTAACAGGTAAATTCAGCAGCTTACAAAACTTATTATCTACAAATGACTTATCAGCTCCCGAATCAAATAGCACTCTTGCATAAACATCATTTATGAGGAAGGTGCCTGTGATCACATTGTCATCCTAAACAACTTCCTTTGCATCTATCCGGAAGACCCTTGCATTGGTCTTTTTCCCATCCTTAGTCTTCTTTGCAAATTTTGGGCAGTTGGACTTGATATGCCCTTTTTCATTGCAACTATAGCACGCAACATCTTTGATTTTCTTACAGTCTAGGGTCTTGTGCTCAGAAGACTTGTAAATTCCACATGCCCTTGGCTGTGACTGGGATTTCGACTCATATATGCACTTCCCGAAATGTTGTTTCTTACAGATCTTACAATTGGGTTTATCACCCGATTGACGACCATCTTTTTTAGATCCAGAACCCTTCTTGTGGTCATTGCTTCCCTTATGTCTCTTATCCGATCGTCATGAGCTATCATCCTCACGCTTCCTTTTCTCAGCCTTAGTGTTTCTCAGCGATCTCTGCCTGACCGCGTCCAGAGTAAGAGATAATGCTATATCAGCTGCAGACCGAAAAGTAGCTGGTCTAGAGGCTATCACACTAGCCTTAACTTCTGGGGCTAAACCTCCTATGAATCGAGCTATCCTCTTGGGTTCCGGTGTCACAAGATAAGGAACCAACCTTGACATAGTGTTGAAGCTTGTAAGGTAGGCTTGACAGTCCAGGTTTTTCATAACCAGAGACAAGAAATCAGCTTCAATCTTCTCAACCTCATGCTGAGGGCAGTAGTTCTCCTTGATTAGTGACACAAACTGTTCCCAAGTCATATTGTACAGTGGGACTTTCCTTGTAGCTTGTATTAAAGACCTCCACCAAGGTAATGCCTCACCCTTGAAAGACTGAGACACGAATTTCACCACATCCTTATTAGCGCAACCACTGATATCCACCACAGTGTCCATTTCATACAACCATGTCATGCAGTCTATAGCTCCTTTTTCCCCAGTGAAATCCATGGGTTTGCATGAAACAAAATACTTATAGGAGCAACCCTTATCACGGGGTTCCTGATTCGGTACGATCCTTTGAGATGGAACACGCCTTTGGTTTGATGAGTGATGGGAATTACTGTTGTGAGCAGTGTGAGTTTTAGAGGGTGTTTTAGAGTGTGGTGCAGATTGGTCCTCTCATGGGTACCACTGGATTCATGGAACTGTCTATCCAACGCTCGAGTAATGGCATTGTCTATCATTGCCTGCAGTTCTGCACCCGTTACGTTGATTCGGGTATTATCGTGATTCTCCCTTGGGTGACTGTTGATCTCTTCCGAGTCAGCCATGTCATTCGAACTGTTACATAAGATATTGACAATAATTTATTTGGGAGTTTATTATGGAATTGTATTTTATGGCAATTCATTAACCATGGTAAACATAGACCATATTTGGTTAATTTGTTAATCGTATTTATTTAGGATTTTTATTATAATTTATCCTAATTATAAAACAATAACAGTATTATTAGTGGCACAAAAGGCCTAGTCTCAGGGACATTCTAAATCATAAGCCATGATTTAAGAGAATCAAGGCATTAAGGTTTGAACATAGTTCTTTACCTTTTTCTGACAGGGAGTCGTAGACTACTACTGTCTTTTGTCTTATATGACAATGGGTATAGCCCGTAGGTACTACATTACCTATGGATGTTTAATATACAATCATCTTAATTGATGGTTTAAACCAAGGATTTATAGATCATCAGGTTAGGATAAGAATCTTTTGAAGAATCCTATTATAAGAATGACGTGTGTGATTGTAACGAATCACATCTGCCAGGAGCGTTAACATGTTTTCAGATGTTAACAGGGATTTGAACCTTTTTAGACAGGTCTTACCATTTTGGCCGAGTCTTTTAATGACATGCAGGCTAGGTTACACCTTTAAGATTTTTATTTAATATTTATATAGGCAGATTATTTTAAAAGAAATGATTTTTAATTTATTTATTTCACGTATAATATATTATGCATATAATAATAAAAATGATTTTTTTAAAAACTTAACATTCCATTAATCATTACAGGAGTACATATTGCCCTAAACGGGACTTTTAACAGAAATAACTTGCCCACACAGGGGCTAAACTGTAAATATAAGTCCTCGCAGGGACTGATTACTAAGATAGGTGTCCACGCAGGAACTAAAAAGATAAGTCCTCGCAGGGACTAAGGAAAGACAAGTCCACGCAGGGACTATGTACACATAAGTAAATACAACATTACATATAGGGATTCAACGATCCCTCTTCTTCTTTCCTTTAAGTAAGCTTGCTAGGCCCTTGAGGAATCCCCGGTTGTTCCTATATTCTTCTTGAAATTCTTACTCCACCCTGTGTAGCCTGTGGAGGATTTCCTCCTGTTCTGGTGGGGAAAACTGTGGCGGCTGCGGCTGGTGCTGAACCGGAGGTTGAGCAGGTATTTGATACCCATGAGTTGGGTACCCCACTCCCCAAGGGGCTCTATATGGTCCTTCAGGATGAAGGGCGTTGTAGTTTGATGCTACAAGATACGGGTCGGCTTCAGCATAGTTATAGTGAGTGTGAGTCGGCTGCTCAAATGGATTGTACGCCGTCGAACCGGCGTAGGTAGGAATCGGGTAACCAAAACCCATTGGTGGCGGTGGTGGTGCAACTAGTGCAGAATTCACCGCTGCAACTGGGTTTGAAGGCCCACCCATTTGTGGGTCTTCTTGCAGTGGCGGATAGTGGCTGCCACTGGAGTGTTGAGGGGTGCTAAAGTGAAAACCTGTCACGGCCCCCGACCCGGTTTGACCCGTTTCAAGAGCCGCGGGACAGAAATCCCGTGGTATTTATTTAACAGCGGAAGTTTTCTTCAGGATCTTTTTAAAACTGCAATTTTCCTGATTATTTTATTTCACAATTCGAGATAAAATCCCGGTAATTTACAATCATAAGATTTCACGGGGAAATCTTTTATTTTACAAAACATGTTTCTTTATTTTATATTGAGCCACTTTCTTAAGCTTGTAGTGCTTCACGGCACTTTTCCTTGATCACAACAGATCACCTGAAACATGTTTGAAAAAGGTTTTGTCAGCGGAAAATACTGGTAAATCATTCTATTTTACTAAAGCGACTCATTTCTTATAATTTACAGTATTAAGAGAGATTACAATGTTTCCAGATATCAACCAGCTACCCACAGTATTTGTCACTCGACTCGTTTCTGTGACTCTGGTCAGATCACCCATTGGCTAACTCGTTGTCCAATGGTAACGGGAAATAAGTAATGTATACAAAACCCAACATACTGGCTGTAATTTGGTGATTACATAAACTTAATCCCTGTAATTATAACTTTGAAAATAAACATGCTTTTGTAAACAAATTTCCTAAAAAGAGAATGACTTACATTGCAGATTTAATTGAGCAGAGCCTAGCCTACTGATTAGCCTTTTTAACCTAAATTACTAACATGCACACAACTCGGTTAGTAACTTAATACAGCATTTACGATAACTCGCGAGATTAAAACATTCACAACAAATGACAAAATGCGATACTTAAACATCCATTGAATTAACAACGAATGACAAAGCATAAACCCTAATGTGGGCAGCACTTAAACATCCATTGGATAGTTTAATCGATCGGACATTAAATCGTAGCAGCGATCGAGTTATTACCCTGTATTGCGGTAGCACTTCGTGAATTGTGTGTGTTTTAAGACTGTTTCTACTATAACTCGGAGTATAAACTGAATTTGAATGTCGAACGAACGCACAATTTCATGTACCAGACTGCTCTATTTATACCTAAAAATTGCCCCCCTCGCGCCACGCGAAAGATCCCCTTGTGCGCGTCGCGTGGCGCGAGAGACCCTAGTCTACCATAGGTTTGCTTCGTGTCTCAGTAGCTCAGCTGAGTTGGTTTCGCGTTAAAATTCATTATACACGTAAAACTGTTTGGATATTACCGACTAGGGTTTACCCCCCTGAGTTTTAGGGGCCCTGATCCTGATTCCGATTGTTCTAAAAATTTTAGGGTTTATGCAGAATCACTTGGGTGTCTTAATTAAGGTTTCCTATTGGACAAATTAAAATAATAAATAGGACTTTTTAATGAGAGTTGTTACATTCTCCCCACCTTAATAAAAATCTCGTCCTCGAGATTTACTGGAATAATTGAGGATACTTTCGCTTCATCTCTGATTCCAGCTCCCAAGTGTATTCGGTTCCTCTTTTCGAATCCCACTTGACTTTAACCAGCACCAATCTTTTGTGTTTGAGAAATTTGATCTTTGGATCTTCTATTTGTAATGGCTTCTCAACAAATTTTAACTTTCCGTTTACCTCTATGTCTTGGAGAGGTACTACCAGAGATTCGTCTGATAGGCATTTCTTCAGATTGGATACATGAAATACATTATGTACTCCTGCCAGTTCTTCTGGTAGTTGTAACCGATAAGCAACTGGTCCTATACGTTGGATCACTGTAAATTGTCCTATGTATCTTGGACTTAACTTTCCTTTCTTACCGAATCGGACTACTCCTTTCCAAGGTGAAACTTTTAATAGTACTTTGTCTCCAACTTGAAATTCCAACGGCTTCCGTCTATTGTCTGCATAACTCTTCTGACGATCTCTAGCTGTCTTCAGTCTTTCCTTGATTTGAGTAATCTTGTCTGTTGTCTCTTGCACTATTTCAGGACCTGATAATTGACTTTCTCCTATTTCTGCCCAACAAACTGGAGTTCTGCACTTTCTTCCATATAGTGCCTCGAATGGGGCAGTTTCAATACTTGAATGATAACTATTATTATAGGAGAATTCAATTAAAGGTAAATGATCGTCCCAATTTCCACAAAAATCTATCACACATGCTCTGAGCATGTCTTCTAGAGTTTGTATCGTCCTTTCACTTTTGCCCGTCTGTTTGTGGATGATATGCAGTACTCAGATTTAGTCAAGTTCCCATTGCTTCTTGGAAACTTGTCCAAAAATGGGAAGTGAAACGACTATCCCTATCTGATATAATGGAAAGTGGAACTCCATGTAGGGATACGACTTCATCTACAAACAATTTTGCCAACCTTTCCATGTTAAAGGTTTCTTTCATAGGTAAAAAGTGAGCTGATTTGGTTAATCGATCCACAATTACCCAAATCGCATCATTACCTTTTCTGGTTTTGGGTAACTTAGTAACAAAATCCATTGTTATGAGTTCCCATTTCCATACAGGCATTTCTAATTGTTGTAGTAGACCTGAAGGTTTCTAGTGTTCTTCCTTAACTTGTGAACAAGTAAGACACTTAGAAACATATCTAGCTATATCCTTCTTCATGCCTATCCACCAGAAATTCTTTCTTAAATCTTGGTACATCTTATTGTTTCCAAGGTGCATGGCATACCTAGATTTATAGGCTTCTTCTAAAATCTTGTTTCTTAATTCTCCCTGCTTAGGTACCCATATTATGCTTTTGTGGAATCTCCAAATTCCATCAGCTCCTTGTTCTAATTCTTTTATTCGTCCCTTCATTCCTTCAGCATCATCCTTGATTGCTGTTTCTTGAATATTCTTCAATTGTTCCATTAAATCTAACTGTAGATTTAATCTAAGAGCACGAACTCTTCGTTGTTTCTCATGGTACTTACGACTTAAGGCATCTGCAACTACATTTGCCTTTCCTTCATGATATTGAATTTCACAGTCGTAGTCACTTAGGATTTCCATCCATCTCCTTTGCCTCATATTTAACTCTTTTTGCCCAAATATATATCTTAAACTTTTATGATCTGTATAGACAATAAACTTACTTCCGTACAGATAATGTCTCCAGATCTTCAGGGCAAAAATTACGGCTCCTAATTCTAAGTCATGAGTCGTATAGTTTTCTTCGTGCTTTTTCAATTGCCTTGAAGCATATGCAATTACCTTCTTGCGTTGCATTAGCACACATCCAAATCATAGTTTTGAAGCATCACAATAAACTTCAAAATCTTCAGTTCCTTCTGGTAATGCTAGGATTGGAGCATTTGTTAACTTTTGCTTCAAGATCCTAAAGGCTTCTTCTTGTTTAGGTCCCCATTCGAACTTAATTGCTTTACAGGTTAGCTTAGTTAATGGTACAACTATCTTGGAAAAATCCTTAATAAACCGTTTATAATGTCCAGCTAAACCTATAAAACTTCTAATTTCCATTGCGGATTGCGGAACCTATCTTAGCAGGATCTACATGAATACCTTCGTGATTCACCATATGACCTAGAAATTGTACTTCTTGCAACCAAAATTCACACTTCGAGAATTTGGAGTACAAATTTTCTTTTCTTAACAAAGTTAAGAGTGCATGCAAGTGCTGACAATGTTTGTCTTGACTTTTAGAATAAATAAGTATATCGTCGATGAAGACAATTACAAATTTATCCAAGTACGGTTTACAAATCCTATTCATCATGTCCATGAATGCTGCAGGTGCATTTTTTAATCCGAAGGGCATAAATGTAAACTCGTAATGACCATACCTAGTTCTGAAAGCAGTTTTAGGTATGTCTTCTTCTTGTACCTTCAACTGATAATATCCGGAGCGTAAATCAATCTTAGAAAAATATCTAGCTCCTTGAAGTTGATTGAAAAGATCATCAATCCTAGGTCATGGGTATCGATTCTTAATTGTAACCTTATTCAATTCTCTATAATCAATACACATTCTCATTGAACCATCCTTTCTCTTAACAAACAACACTGGTGCTCCCCAAGGGGATGAACTAGGTTGTATGAAACCTTTACTTAGTAATTCATCTAATTGCTTTTTCAGTTCTAACATTTCTGTGGGAGCTAACCGATAAGGTGCCTTGGCTATTGGTATAGTTCCGGGAATTAAATGATTTCTAAATTCTACCTCCCTATCTGGTGGTAATCCTGGTAACTCTTCTGGGAATATATCTGGGTATTCTGAGACTACATGAATCTCCTTAAGTTCTTTACCCTTAGTACTAATGATTACTGAAATCATATATACTATTTCTTGCTTTCGTTCATAACTAGCAACTTTCATTACTGATATGAACTTCATGGGCTTACGCGGTTTATCTCCTGTAATCATAATTACTTCTCCGGTGGGTGCTTGAATTTCTATGGAATTCTGATCACAAAGAATTCGAGCATGGTTGGCTACTAACCAATCCATTCCTAACACAACATCATATTCGGCTAAATTCATAGGTAACAGGTTTGCAAAGAATTTATGACCTAAGAGTTCTATATTTTGCTTTTGCAAAACTTTATCTATGCTAACAGAATTTCCGTCTGCCGTTTCGACTGTAAAAATCTGCCTAAGTTTGGTTAAGGGTAAGTTAAGAGCTTGGCAAAATGAAGTATTAATAAAACTTTGGTTTGCACCAGAGTCAAATAATACTTTTGCATACACGTTGTGAACTAGGAACGTACCAGCTATCATATCTGGAATGAGTTCTGCTTCTTGAGTGGTTAGCTTAAATGCTCTGACATTCTTTTTAGTAGGTCCATCGGCTTTCTTGGCTTTGTTGTCTGCTGGTTTGACCAATTTAGGGCATTCTAGCTTAAAATGTCCTGTTTCTCCACAGTTATAGCAGACTCTTGTTTTCTTTCTGCAGTCCTCTTCGCGATGTCCTATGGCTTTGCAAAAGTTGCAGATTACATTACATCTTCCATAATGTTTCTTTCTGCAATTCTTGCAGAATGGCGAAGTTGAAGATTGACCTGTTCCTCTTCTTTTGAAATTTCTATTATTACCTACACGAAATCCTTGGGTAATTTTCTGAGCCAATTCCTTTTTCTTATGTTCATCTCTTGTGCGTACCAGTTCGTCAGTTAGGGTGTTAGCTAATTCTACCGCATCGTCAATAGTACGAGGTCTCGCAGCTTTAACGATATTACGGATTTCACCAATCAATCCCCAAATATAGCGAGAAATGAGTACCGGTTCTGGCGAAGCCAGTGTTGGTACCACTCTAGCATATTCAAAGAATGTCGAAGTATAACCGCGACAATCTACACCCATCATTCGATGGTTTAAGAACTTATTCGCCATTTGATCTTTTTCATATTCGGGATAGAATTTTCTTTCTACAAGACTCTTGAATTCTTCCCAATTCATAGCATACGCCATCCTCCTTCCTTTTGCTTGTAACACCGTGTTCCACCATTCTCGCGCCCCTTCCATAAAAAGGTTTGACGCGTACATGACCTGATCATCCTGGGCACATTTACTTATTGTAATCACTGCCTCAGTTTTCTCTAACCAACGCAGTACTGTAGTTGCTCCTTCATTGCCTGAAAACTCAGATGGTTTACAAGCAAGAAATTCTTTATAAGTGCAACCAGGCGTTGCAGCTTTCATTTTCTTAGGGAGCGGAGCCTGCCGTGGATTATTATCGTGATTAGTATGATTACCGCCTTCATTTACGCTATTACTGAAGTTATCTTCAGAAATACGTTTGCTAGGAATGATTTGTTGAGGTTCGATTGGATTTCTAACAACAGCAACTATTGCTGGAATAGTGTTGGCTATCCCTTGAGCAACGATATTTTCTATATCTTGTCTATTTAGAAATTGATCATCCGGGTGTTGCTCAGATTGATTAACTTCATTAACTGGTTCGTTATTGGCGTTTTCCATCTGATATATATAATTATTAGTATCAAATAAATAACAATTATACATAACATAATCATACAAATTTCACAACACACATATAGTCAAAACTTATCGATTTCTCGATTCCATTTTTATATATTTTATAATATGCGTCCATACACACCTTTATTTTACAAAGTTTTATTTGTAGTTATTTTACATGATTATATTATTATTGCTATTATACAACCACAGTCTCATAAACCCCTTATCCCTCGTCAGTTGATATTTTAGTAACGACGTTCCCGCTCGTCGTATTTCCAGGAGATATGTTCTCCTACTTCCCTGATCCTATTTCCTGCATCCATTAACTCCTCGCCAAAGTGGCGGAGTTTAGCTAAATTCTCATTGCTCATAGGTGGATTAGGTATAGGTTCTGGGTCGAATTGAGGAAGAAAGGAATAAGGACTGTTGAGCAGGTTTTGGAACTGCCAATCATTAGTCCACCATTCATCAATTCCTAAAGGCTGGGTGTGAATTATAGGTTCTAGGATTGCTGGTTCCAAATTCATTGGAAGTTGAGTTTCAATAGGATGAGTAAAAACATTTTTATTCATAGGCTTAATAGTATCACAGCTTGCCAGTATAAAATCTAGCTCTTCCTGTAATGTCATTTCCTGGGTTTGCTTAGAGCTTTCTCCAATTTCTATCTGTGTTTGTTTAGAACCTCCTCCAATCTCCGTTTCTATTTGCTTAGAATATTCTTCAAACTGTATTCCCATATGCCTAGACTCTTCCCCGACTTCAATCCCCTTCCCTTTGTCTAAGGGATTTTCTATTTTGGGAATCTTTCTAGTGGCGGGTTTCCTCCTACGCACACGCCTCCATCCCATGAATCTTCTCCTTTTCTTGGGATTGGGTTTCTCCGGAGGCGGAGCATTGAATTCCATAGGTTCTTCTATGTCGGGTATATACCTATTGAAATCTCTAGAAACCTCTATTTTTACCGGATAGAGATTTAAATTCTGAAGGGCGTCAGACAAGTCACTCATACTGTTTAGTATACATGCAAAATACACACAAAATACTAAGTTAAAAATTTTATAACAAAATTTCACAGATAGCCTTTAAATATTATTTCATACTGGGTAACTACAAAACAACTGAAAATTAAAACACACTAGGGTTTATTGTAAACTTATTTATTACTGGATAAGGTTTCTGGATTTGTAGGTGATAACGGTACTAAAACTTGGGTCAGATTATTTAAAGATTTACATTTATTGCTACAGTAGCTAGCATAAAAAGATCTGCCCATTTTTCATCTAACTTGTCTTCCCAAGGTGATTTACTGGTTAATTCCTGGGTTTCCTATTTAATCTTCTTTTCTCGGAATTACTTTATTTTCTCCTGACTTTTCTTAAAAATCAAATTTCTTTTATTAGGAGAAAGTGGTTCCTCATATTGTGCCTTTCGCACAAATATTCCTTCATCAGGAATTATAAAGTGATTTGAGGATTTGGTTTGGGATGAACTTCCCTTCTCGTTGGATGACCTATCTAATTTTAAGATAGATGTTTGAAAGCTTTTGCTTACCCATACTGTAAACAAATAAATAATAAAACACATAATCACAAAATGACAAGTAGTAAAATTAAGTATTTTCTAAATACTTAATTGGCTTAAATCAGTGGCTCTGATACCACCTTTTTCTGTCACGGCCCCCGACCCGGTTTGACCCGTTTCAAGAGTCGCGGGACAGAAATCCCGTGGTATTTATTTAACAGCGGAAGTTTTCTTCAGGATCTTTTTAAAACTGCAATTTTCCCGATTATTTTATTTCACAATTCGAGATAAAATCCCGGTAATTTACAATCATAAGATTTCACGGGGAAATCTTTTATTTTACAAAACATGTTTCTTTATTTTATATCGAGCCACTTCCTTAAGCTGGTAGTGCTTCACGGCACTTTTCCTTAATCACAACAGATCACCTGAAACATGTTTGAAAAATGTTTTGTCAGCGTGAAATACTGGTGAATCATTCTATTTTACTAAAGCGACTCATTTATTATAGTTTACAGTATTAAGAGAGATTACAATGTTTCCAGATATCAACCAACTACCCACAGTATTTGTCACTCGACTCGTTTCTGTGACTATGGTCAGATCACCCATTGGCTAACTCGTTGTCCAATGGTGACGGGAAATAAGTAATGTATACAAAACCCCACATACTGGCTGTAATTTTGTGATTACATAAACTTAATCCCTGTAATTATAACTTTGAAAATAAACATGCTTTTGTAAACAAGTTTGATAAAAAGAGAATGACTCACATTGCAGATTTAATTGAGCAGAGCCTAGCCTACTGATTAGCTTTTTTTTAACCTAAATTAATAACATGCACACAACTCGGTTAGTAACTTAATACAACATTTACGATAACTCACGAGATTAAAACATTCACAATGAATGACAAAGTGCGATACTTAAACATCCATTGAATTAACAACGAATGACAAAGCATAAACCCTAATGTGGGCAGCACTTAAACATCCATTGGATATTTTAATCGATCGGACATTAAATCGTAGCAGCAATCGAGTTATTACCCTGTATTGCGGTAGCACTTCGTGAATTGTGTGTGTTTTAAGACTGTTTCTACTATAATTCGGAGTATAAATTAAATTTGAACGTCGAACGAACGCATAATTGCATGTACCAGACTGCTCTATTTATACCTAAAAATTGTCCCCCTCGCGCCACGCGAAAGATCCCCTTGTGCACGTCGCGTGGCGCGAGAGACCCTAGTCTACCATAGGTTTGCTTCGTGTCTCAGTAGCTCAGCTGAGTTGGTTTCGCGTTAAAATTCATTATACACGTAAAACTGTTTGGATATTACCGACTAGGGTTTACCCCTCCCCCCCCTGAGTTTTAGGGGCCCTGATCCTGATTCCGATTGTTCTGAAAATTTTAGGGTTTTTGCAGAATCACTTGGGTGTCTTAATAAAGGTTTCCTATTGGACAAATTAAAATAATAAATAGGACTTTTTAATGAGAGTTGTTACAAAACCCCCTCCTCGCGCGAATATTCGCGCACCTGTTCTTCTACGCCTTGGTGGTTGTAACAACTCTCATTAAAAGTCCTATTTATTTTATTATTTTATCCAATAGGAAACCCTAATTGAGACACCTAAGTGATTCTGCACAAACCCTAAAATTTTCAGAATCATCAGAATCAGGATCAGGGCCCCTAAAACTCAGGGGGGGGGGGGTAAAACCCTAGTTACGATTATCCATCTAAAACGTTGTCAATATTGAATTTTACGAAACTGTCGACTCAGCAAGCCTACACCCACCCGTGGCTAACCTATAGTGAATAGGTGTCCCTTACGGACCGTAAGGGATGAGGCTTACGGTCCGTAAGCGTGTGAAATTTCTTGTATAAATAGCAGACATTGGCAATTGATTTTTGGCGTTCGTTCGACGAAAAATTCGATTCAGGCACTGAGATATTGTAGGAACAATCTCAAAATCACTAATTAGTATAGTAGGGTGCTGCTACGATGCCGGGTATTAACTCGATCGCTGCTACGATTCAATGTCCGATCGATTTAAACTATCCGACTGGATGTGTAAGCGCTATCCTTTGTCATTAGTCATGATTCCGACAGGATGTTTGAGTACCACCCGAACTCGGGGAATACTTTGTCATTCGTTGTGAATCCGATGGATGTTTAAGTGATTGCACTTTGTCATTCGTTGTGAGGGTTTTAATCTGGTGAGTTATCGTAATTGCTGTATTAAGTTACCTACCTAGTTCGTGTGCACTAGGTTACAAGGCTAAATCAATAGGCTAAGCTCTCCATGTATAAATCTGCAATATATCAAGGCATATCTGTAGACTAAACTTTGGCCGTATGAATCTGCATGCTTATAAATGTGAGTCATTCTCTTTTTATCAAATTACTTTCAAAAGCAAGTTTATTTTCAAAGTTATAATTACAGGGATTAAGTTTATGTAATCACCAAATTACAGCCAGTATGTGGGGTTTTGTATACATTACTTGATAACCGTCACTATTGGACAACGAGTTAGCCAATGAGTGATATGACCATAGTCACAGACTCCATTGGACAATGAGGTTACCGATGGATGGTCGAGTGACAAATACTGTGGGTAGTTGGTTTGATATCTGGAAACATTGTAATCTCTCTTAATACTGTAAATTATAACACTGTTTTCTAGTTATTCTTTGCAGTGATTAAGTCTTTGCCAATCTTAAAGAAGCAAATGTAAAAACTCTTAATGCTGTGAAGTATAACAAATATGTTTTATAAAACCTGAATGAACTCACCAGTATTTCCTGCTGACAAAACCTTTTTAAAACGCGTTTCAGGTAATTACAATAGATATAAGTAAGAGATGGATACGGCACTGAAAGGCTTCAAGAAGTGGCTTATTTTATTAATTAAATCAAATTAAGAAATATTGTTTTATGTAATCAAATTTATCTTTATTAAAGCTACCATTGTAAAACATGGGTTTATCCCATCTATTTAATAAATAAAATCCGGTGTTTTCTAAACTCTGATATTTTTCCTAACTCACGGTCCTGATGAAATTTCCGTTGCAACGTTTTCAAAATAATCACCGGTACCACGTGGCTGTTCGCGGCTCTCGATTCCGTCCAGGGTGGGTCGGGGGTCGTGACAGAAGGTGGTATCAGAGCCACTGATTTAAGCCTATAGGTGCTGTGATAATAATACCTAAATTTAAACAAAGAGTTAGGAACTTGATATTTTATGGTAGCACTCAGGATAGTATTTAGACGTGAACTTAAGAAAAGATGCCTTAGTATAAGCTTCAAAGATAAGCTATTTACTTATGAAAATAAAGTGTGGTAGGTTCTGGTATGCTATAAGAATGACGATTAGAATATTGCAGGCAATAGCAATTAATTGCTATTAATTCTTGTTTAGTGATATTACTTGGTCTAAAATAAGATATGTTACGGGAATACAAATTTCCTTGATTCTGGATAAAAGCCCTAATAAAAGAGGCAGTTTTAAAATCTTGAAAAGATACTATTTATGGGAAATAGAAAATTTTCTCCGACAAGACTGGGTATGGTGAAGCAGACTCTCCAGCTTGTTCGGATATACACCTCTCCGGCGCGAACCGGGTAAGATGGGGTATATAATATGTCAAACAAGTGACAAGATTTCCCTAAATAGTATCATGACCAGATATTTGACTGGTTCTTGGAAATACAAATATGTTAAATACATTATGAAGTGTATGTATATTACACTATGTGAAATATATGATTATATAGATATGTATATCTATAAGGAAATCCAAAAACCATAAGGATGGACAATTTGGAATAAAGCACAAGCATCTGTGTCTAGATTCCTTTATCAAGAATCTCTTTTCCGATATCAAACATTATTTCGTTTGATCATCTACCTCATAACTCGTACCACATTATAAACGATGGAAACCCTTTAAGTTGGGACACTATCAAAAGTATAAGAATTTCCAATGCGTTACCATAAATTATTAACGCAAGTTAGAAGAATGAAAAGTTGTGCTAATTCACAAGAAAACACATGAAACTTAAATTATACGTCCACAGACGTCAAAGTATATCACACACGACTTCCAAGGCTAGACCTTTGGAAAAGATAAATTTGGGCACGACGACACCACTGCTAATCCCGTCAATAGAAGAACTACTAAATCAAAACGCAGGCACTTTGCCACGTGATCCTACAAAACGACATAAAATTCGCTGAGGTATGTTGGAATAAGATTTCACAACCATCAGTGCACAGTCTAATCAGAGTCATAATTATTAACATTGAAAAAGTAGTCACATACCTTTGCAATTCCCCTATTTCATTTTATTCGACATTCCCTGGTAATGTCATTTAACAACGGTTATCACACAAAATTTCCAAATAAAGTTCTTATATTACTTTTGAAATTTTGACTTCTGCATATAAAGAGTTGACTTTCGTGTTTCTACTTCCTCTAATGGTCATCATACCATGAGGATTTCTTTCATAATAATGAATATTGATTTATTTCAATTCTTAGTAAAATCCACACGTTACACATGCACTATTTGTTACGCATGTGGTTCGTTTGATTTATGAAGACCACTGGAGGGCTTCATTCCGATTTGTTATTTTATCAAAACTCAAATATCATTTCGCTATACTTGATTTTTGGTACTGTAAACCACATTATTACAAAACGATAACTCTTTGATATCGAGTCAATGAATTTCTTGAAAAACTCAAATTTCTTTACATGGTTTTTGTTGTGACCATGTCCGAACTTATTAAAATTCATTTTGTTTAAACCGAGTTCAATTATTTGAATTTGCTCGCATTACATATTCAATTCAAGGTTCCATATGATGAATTAAAACCATCATAATCGAAGCATTTCAATTTTCTTGAACTATAACATGCTTGTGTGATCCTCGACTTCATTAAATCATTTTGATCACGATCACCTTGTGGTGATGTTTTCACAAAATCTGAAGCTTGCGCTAATTTCGGATTTAATTATTTGTTCATTTATATTGAATCCGCTTGGTTGATTTATTCTATACAAGCAATCTTAACAAAATCATGTGCTAAGATAATGATACACAAATTCATTTCATATTTCAGTGTATCTCTTAATAATTCTTACAACATCAATCGAGCCTTTCATGATATTATTGCTTTATCATCGTTGATCGAAAAAAAAACATTATATAAATATAAATATAAATTTAATTGATTAATTACCTAATTTACAATATATAGTATTCTTATATTTAAAAATTCTTGTTAAACCATTGAGGTGAAGAATTTATATTTTTATATATACAAAATTAGGTTTGAGGTATACACTTATTTAAATTTATATTTAGTTTTATTATTAGTAATAATAGTAGTAGTGTTAATATTATTTTTAAATACTTGGATTATTATTAAGGGCAGGTATTGAGTAGCCTAGCCTTAGTTAGGCATGGGCTGATCACCTATGCTTAAACAAGGCAGCACTAACCAATATCCAACCATGATAATAACTAGTTAATATATATAAATTAAGTCATCATACTTATTTAGTAAATTTTAATTATATATAAAAATATTTTACTTTGTACTGTAAGGAGAAGACATATTTTCATAAAACAATACAAGAATTAGAGAGACAAATAAAATTATATAAATAATTGTCTATCACATGTTTTGTGATAAATATGTACCGTAACGCTCTGGCAAGAAAATGACCATATAAATAATATGATAATCATCAACTATGTTGGGTTAAGGGAACATTATGATATATAAGAATAGTCCTCGTTTTCACTTATTTACAACATCTGTAAATACATTCACAACGTTATATGGTTTCAAAATGAAAATAAGTAATCACATAGAATCGACCCATTAAATGTTATATATTTACAAATTAATTTACAAATACTTTTGTACAATAAATATTTTTACACCTTTATTTACAATTTTCATTTAACGTTATAAATAATAGTGATTTCTTTTACAAAATAATAATACTAAAATATTTTGTAATGTAATAACTTCATTGCGGTATTTTGTAATATATATTAAATAATAAATATAAGTATTTTACATAGTATAGTAAAATACTAAAATAATATTTATTTAAAAGTGGTGACCATTTACATATAGTAAAAATGCGTAACAAATAAAATATATTACATATTATTTATATTTGATATGTAAGATATGGTTCAGACAGGAACACAAATAATATATATTACATTTGCTTTACAAATATAATATAATAGTTGGTCATGCCAAAACAACTTGTTCTTATTATATTTCGATCTCTAGGACATAGTATAAAAATATGGTCACTAGTAGTGTACTATCATATTGTTTCATAATTAAAACAACTTGGAACTCTAAACAAAGATACACTAACTCTATTGTCTTTTGATGTATCTTTGCAATTCACCCATCTCAACACTTTGATTTTCTCATATCATAAATATTTGACAAATCATTTTCATGCTTTTATTTCATTTTTGAACCTGTCGATTCTAAGTCTTCCTCAGTTGCCAATCAAAGTAAGCTTTCTTTTGACAAATAATTTTATTGATTCTAAAAATCCTTCACATTCATTTTAAATATCTATTGATCATATATCTTTTGGCTTGAACCTAGTCACCTTGGAAATTATATCATTTCATCTCATTCGTTTGTCATCGATTTCTTGAACTAATTCAGTTGAATCATTGAATCCTACCTATTGTACAACTCATATTCACAAAATTTGATATTTTAATTCTGTGTCATCTACCTTAATATTGTTTTATTGACTAAAACATGACATAAGTCTAAACGAAATATCGTAACCTAAATCTCGAGGACGAGATTTAAAAAAATGTGGGGAGAATGTAACAACTCTCATTAAAAGTCCTATTTATTTTGTTATTTTATCCAATAGGAAACCCTAATTGAGACACCCAAGTGATTCTGCACAAACCCTAAAATTTTCAGAATCATCAGAATCAGGATCAGGGCCCCTAAAACTCAGGGGGGAGGGTAAAACCCTAGTTACGATTATCCATCTAAAACGTTGTCAATATTGAATTTTACGAAACTGTCGACTCAGCAAGCCTACACCCACACGTGGCTAACCTATAGTGAATAGGTGTCCCTTACGGACCGTAAGGGATGAGGCTTACGGTCCGTAAGCGTGTCAAATTTCTTGTATAAATAGCAGACAATGGCAATTGATTTTTGGCGTTCGTTCGACAAAAAATTCGATTCAGGCACTGAGATATTGTAGAAACAGTCTCAAAATCACTAATTAGTATAGCAGGGTGCTGCTACGATGCCGGGTATTAACTCGATCGCTGCTACGATTCAATGTCCGATCGATTTAAACTATCCGACTGGATGTTTAAGCGCTATCCTTTGTCATTAGTCGTGATTCCGATAGGATGTTTGAGTACCACCCGAACTCGGGGAATACTTTGTCATTCGTTGTGAATCCGATGGATGTTTAAGTGATTGCACTTTGTCATTCGTTGTGAGGGTTTTAATCTCGTGAGTTATCGTAATTGCTGTATTAAGTTACCTACCTAGTTCGTGTGCACTAGGTTACAAGGCTAAATCAATAGGCTAAGCTCTGCCTGTATAAATCTGCAATATATCAAAGCTTATCTGTAGACTAAACTTTGGCCGTATGAATCTGCATGCTTATAAATGTGAGTCATTCTCTTTTTATCAAATTACTTTCAAAAGCAAGTTTATTTTCAAAGTTATAATTACAGGGATTAAGTTTATGTAATCACCAAATTACAGCCAGGATGTGGGGTTTTGTATACATTACTTGATAACCGTCACTATTGGACAACGAGTTAGCCAATGAGTGATATGACCATAGTCACAGACTCCATTGGACAATGAAGAGTGACAAATCTTTTGGGTAGTTGGTTTGATATCTGGAAACATTGTAATCTCTCTTAATACTGTAAATTATAACACTGTTTTCTAGTTATCCTTTGCAGTGATTAAGCCTTTGCCAATCTTAAAGAAGCAAATGTAAAAACTCTTAATGCTGTGAAGTATAACAAATATGTTTTATAAAACCTGAATGAACTCACCAGTATTTCCTGCTGACAAAACCTTTTTAAAACGCGTTTCAGGTAATTACAGTAGATTGAAGCAAGAGATGGATACGACACTGAAAGGCTTCAAGAAAGTGGCTTATTTTATTAATTAAATCAAATTAAGAAATATTGTTTTATGTAATCAAATTTATCTTTATTAAAGCTACCATTGTAAAACATGGGTTTATCCCATCTATTTAATAAATAAAATCCTGTGTTTTCTACACTCTGATATTTTTCCTAACTCACGGTCCTGATGAAATTTCCGCTGCAACGTTTTCAAAATAATCACCGATACCACGTGGCTGTTCGTGGCTCTCGATTCCGTCCAGGGTGGGTCGGGGGTCGTGACAGCGGTGGTGGCGTGACTGCCACGAGTCGCGAATCCTCGGAGGGATCCTGCTGCTGCTGCTGGTGAGGCGATGAATGGTGAGATGGTGTAAAATACCACTCATATTGGTTGAACCTTGCTTGGTAACTGTCTGGACCACGGTAAGGTGAACCATGGAAAGATGATCCATCAGAGACTTCAATATGGTGCGTGGGGGTTCCAGTCGGTGGTTCAACAGGGTCGGTGTCCTCATCCATATCCATGGCTTGATCGCCGAAAAAATGATCCTCTGGTCCTAATGGGTTAAAACCCACTGGTTCTTGAATATAGTTCGTCGGGTTAAACCGGCCCTGAAAGACAGGAGTGGGGTCGCCAAAGGAATGGTGCGACATGGATCGCTGCAATGGCAAGTAGGAGTGGGGTGAGTCTTCGGGCTCATTTTCCGATTGCGGCCCAAAGGAATGGCGGTAAGGCGGTGTTGAGCTATGTGAGACAGACCGTCTAGCGGGTTCCACATAGGTCCTCCAGTTTCCTTGAGGATCGGCACTCATAGTTGCAGAAGGAGTTCGCAGGTGTGAAGGCCCGGCTTCGTGATCGTTGGGGGCGTGCATTGGCCCCTTGCCTCGTCCTCCTCTCCGGAATCTCGGTGGCATATTTCCTGTCAAACAATTTACAGATACAACCAAGAAATATAAAGGACAAAGTTAAAATCAAAAACAATTCGGACTAGTCCTAAGTTCTTGTCTAGACTCGAAAATTTAGAAATGTGCAATTGTGTAACTGAGATTAAACACAAAAGGCTAGTGTTTAATTCACTCATTGTTGGCTCTGATACCAACCTGTCACACCCCGATATTTCCACGTATTACCGGTGGGCCCGGTGGGGGAGTATCGTGACGTAGTTGATATCGTTATAGTCAAACAACACAATATATAAATGCACAGCGGAAGCAAAATATAGATTTATTTCAACCAAATAAAATTGTAATATCAAGTATCACAATAGTTGAAAGTAATCCACAGGTGGATTAAATAAAAAGAAACATTGTTCAACAGTTTTATGTCATCCAAACTTGCAAGACTTATTGTGGATGCTAGGAGAAAGCCAGCCTATTACGAGTAGTACCTGCACTTAACCTTTTTTGGGAAAATACGTCAGTTTACACTGGTAAATACAAATAACTGACTCGTTTAAAAAGGTTTAATAAAATTGATTTGAATGCACATGGCACAAACTTTTTATAACTTGGGATAATTATTTAAATATAATACTTGTAAACGAATTACATGTTTCTTATGCTTTCAGTAGCCTGGTTCGTGTCGGGTTAAAGATCAATAGACACACCACATTATTTATTTAGGCACTGACGGGTGTACGCCTACACCCCGTGCTTAGGTCGTGGCCATTTCATAAAATGATGCCAAGGATATCTGGGACATGGTCATTAACCCCCCAAAGGCATTTAAGCAACAAAACATATTTTTAAATGGGTCATGCCGATAATACTTAACCACCAATCGATTAAGGTCGAATGCCCGACCAAGCGGTACTTTAGATACCGTACCCCAAGCCCGTATAAGGGAAAATATGTTAAAAGTATTTACCTTTGCAAGTATCAATCACAAATAGCAAGTGCGTGTAGCTTTTACCGGGTCTCCTATTCTAGAACAAAGGTTTATAATAACCTATTAGAATCCTAACGGGTCTTTAATTAAGCCTAAACTTAGACCGGTTAGTTTTAAAGAAAGATACGGTTCAAACGCACGATTAAGCGAAGACCGGAATAGAATGTGATTTAGACCCGAAAAGTTTGAAGACTTGTATAATATGGGTAATCTAAACACATTCTGGATTTTGAGATAAAAATGATAAGGTTTGACCCGTTTCGGCTAATTTATGCAAACTAGTTACATAAAACGAACCGAACGCGCAAGAAGCGTAACGGGTAACCATAAGAGTCATAAACAGGCTTCCTAAGTTAATATGCCTTAATTATGTTGTGATATCATTAGGATACCTTCCATTATGCCCAAAACGAGTTTAATCTCAATTTAAGCCCCGTAGGGGTATTTTGGTCATTTTAAAGATTATAAAAGAGATTAATTTTAATTCTGAGACTCGGGTCTGAAATAAGCAGTAAAACAACTTAATTTAATAGGTTATATCAGTTGGTGATAAGTCTTAAATGCCAAAATGGTTTTAAACCCATACTAGATGTTTAATACGCGTAAAAACTGTTTTAAGCGATTCCCGGGTTATAACGGAAATCTGAGTTTTTCTGATCAGTTTATAAAGTTCAAAATACTTCATTTATCATATAAAATCAGTGGCCAAAGGTTTGGTATCAAATTGTTATGTAAAACTTATTTTATACTCGAAAAGGGTATAATTGGCATTAACCGAATCAAGGCGATAACCCTATGTTATGATCAGTTTAAAAATAATTAAGAATCTTTAAAAATCCCAAAATATTATATTACATCAGTGGGTAAAAGGTTTGGTGTCAAAAATTGGGTTTAGATAGGCTTTACGCTAATGACGACGTTTAATTAATAAAAACGTTCTAATTACGCCATTGAGCATAACTCCTAATCTAGACCTCAAACTGATGTAAAAATTTAGGGACAAAGATTATTGTCCTTTCACATTTCCAAAATTCTCGTTTTATGGTCAAAAGGGCATTATGGTCAACAGTAAGCAATTAACGGAAACGTGTAAACGAAACGGACAAACAACGAAACAATCACAGAGGGTTATTCTATCATATAACTTGGTCCTAAAGAAGCTTTAAGGCATTTCTAAATCCATCTAAATCGGGTCAGAACTGAAGTCAAAGCAAAAGTCAAAGTTTTGCGACTTTCAGTTCCGAACCGAGCCTAAACAGAAAATTGTCGGATCAAACAAACTTAAACCAATTCTTATACTATTTACCAAGTTACATGAGTGATAAAATAGGTTACACATCTTCTACATTGTTAATTATGCGTTAAATCGAAAATTAAGATTCTGTTGACTTTTTATAACCAACTTTGACCCGACAAATGATCTAGTTAGAGTGGGAATCAGAGGGTGCCCTGTTAAGGGTTTAATGCCCACATAATTACCAACTTATAACTACCTTTACTTTGACTAATCGCTGGACCATTAGCGATTAATCGTTAACTCAAACCTTAATTACGACGGTTTGACTTTAAGCTAATTAACTAAGTAAAACCCGATTAAGGAAGGTTAAGGAAGCTTACCAAGGTCCAATGCACGACTAGTGATGCTTGGGAAATGGCCTTGAGCTCCATAAATGATCAGAAGTTAAGTTGGGAATGAATGATCAAAATGAAACAATGTGGGTCTTTATATAGTGTTCTTGATTGCTTAAGATCATGCCAAACAACTCTAGGATTGATCCCTGATCAATAACAAGTGTCCCTAGTGCCTAAGAACTAGTTGTGCTGCTCATGGTGATGAAAAATATCTGTTTAAGTCGGTTAACTTGTTCATAATAGGCATCAGCCTATTTTCTGTCGTTGGGGATGCCTTACGGACCGTAAGGCAAGACCTTTACGGTCCGTAAGCCAAGACCTTTACGGTCCGTAAGCCTTTACCAGAAGGCAAAAACTTGTGATCTTTCAAGCTTTGAAAGGGCAACTTAGGTATTACGATTTTTGGGGCTTGAATTATCAGTATGGGACCTTTAGTTCATGCTTGAATAGTTATAACCACCTTGCCATGTTGTATAATTGTCTTGGATTCTTTTTGAAAGGCCATAAACGAAGATTCGTCAAACACAATTTCATAAGATCCAATCTTTATAATTTGAATCAATTATTGCAAGCATTAACCGGATTTGGATGCTTATCAGATGTTTATAACACAGGTTAAGGGTTGGAATTTATACATAGGTCGCTCAGAGGTATTTATTAACGTGTCGACGCTTTTAACCCCTCGTATACGAATTTTATCATAAATTTCTCATACGATAACGAAACTTGGTGAAATTTTTATCATGCATTCTAGTGAGCATAATTAATCGTTACAAAGCTTCGGGTTTGCTAAAAGCCCACTCAGAGGTATACTTTAAACATGTCGACACATTTAACCCATATAGTTTGTAATCTCTCACTTTCTTTCACAATTAGCTTCGTATGATCCATGATCTATTCGTTTAAGGGTATAAACATTATGTAGGGTTGTTGTGAAGTATATTTATCCATTGTTGACATTTTGAACCCTTATATTCACATACTTTCCTTGTTTGTCAACTTTAGTCCTTCCAGAGTATTCTTTCACACGTTCAAAGCTTATGACACGTGTCAATACTTTATAGGACGTGAATTTTTCGAGGTGTTACATTGGTTGTGCTCATTTTTTACTTTATTGAATTTACAATTGTAGTTAATTCTAATTTCTCAAATCAAAACACATATCCAAGTATATGTTTTACCATGTTTTGCAATCGATTGAGATCTTACACCAACTACTAGCTCTTCGTGGTTCGACACCCTATTTGCCACTACTAATTTAGGGTACTTAGGAGCATTTAATCTTTTATATTTGATCGGTACTTCGACGTCGATCAGGTACTAAATGCACTATTTACACCGATCACAAGATCCTTCAGCACATTTTCGATCAGAAGGAGTCGAACATGCGACAACGTCATTGGGTGGAACTCTTGAACGATTACGATTGTGCAATTAAGTATCATCCAAGCAAAGCTAACGTTGTAGCTGACACCCTCAGCCGGAAGGAAACCAAGCCTAGACGCGTTCGAGCCTTACAGCTCACTATCCATTGTAACCTTCCCCAACCAGATACGTTCTGCCAAAACAGACGCATTGAAGGATGAGAACCTTCAAGATGAATCTATGTGGGGCATGGAGAAACAACTCGTAACCAAGTCTGACGGTATTTTCTATTTTATGGAGCGAATATGGGTTCCTTTGCGGGTAATCTGGTAGGTTTTGTGATGGATGAAGCGCACAAGTCTCGTTACTCTATTCATCCGGGTTCTGAAAAGATGTATCAGGATCTGAAAATCTTGTACTGGTGTCCGAACATGAAAGCGAACATAGCGACGTATGTGAGCAAATGCTTGACTTGCGAGAAAGTCAAAGTGGAATACTAAAAACCGTCTGGTTTGCTTCAGTAACCAGAACTGCCTATGTGGAAATGGGAACAGATCCATGGATTTTATCACCGCCTTGCCAAGAACTCAAAGCAGAAACGATACCGTATGGGTGATCGTTGATCGTCTAACAAAATCTGCACACTTCCTTGCAATCAAGGAAACTGACAAGTTTTCGAACCTTGCTAGTATTTACTTGAAGGAAGTAGTTTCTAGGCACGGGGTGCCGACCTCTATCATTTCTAATCGCGATCCGTGTTTTGCGTCTGATTTATGGCAGGAGATACACAAATCATTTGGCTCACGCCTAGACATGAGCATCGCTTATCACCCTCAGATGGATGGTCAAAGTGAACGAACCATCCAGACGCTTGAAGATATGCTGTGAGCATGTGTAGTTGATTTTGGTAAAAGATGGGAAAGACATTTGCCCTTGGTAGAGTTTTCCTACAACAATAGGTACAGTCTAGCATCCAGGAAAATCCTTTCGAGGCGTTGTACGGACGAAAATGCCGATCTCCTCTTTGTTGGGCTGAGGTGGGTGACAGCCAAATCACGGGTCCAGAACTCATACTCGAAACTTCTGAAAATATTTTCAAATCCGAAATCGTATGGCGGCAGCACGTGATCGCCAGAAAAGCTACGCCGAAAAGTGTAGGAAACCTTTGGAATTCGTCGCGGGCGATCGTGTTTTAATGAAAGTCTCACTGTGGAAGGGTGTGGTTCATTTTGGGAAACGCGGCAAGCTCAATCCGCGTTATGTTGGGCCATTCCAGATTCTGGAAAGAATCGATAAGGTTGCTTACTGGCTTGAGTTTCCTGATGAGCTTGGTAATGTTCACAACGTTTTTCACGTCTCTAATCTGAAGAATTGTTTATCTGATGAAACACTTGTGGTTCCTTTCCAAGAACTGAAAATCGATGACAAGCTGTAGTTTATCGAGGAACACGTCGAAATCATGGACCGGGAAGTTAAGGTTCGTAAATACAGTCGATCCCAATCGTGAGAGTTCGTTGGAACTCAAGATGTGGACCAGAGTTCACATGGGAATGGGAGGATCAGATGATGCTCAAGTACCCTCACTTATTCAAAACTGCTGAACCTAACCCTGATGCAACTAGTGTATTTCGGGATGAAATTCCTTTCCAGTTGGGGATGATGTGGTACCCGAGGAAAACCTATAGTCATCTTAACTTACCATTTCACTTCTCCGTGATTGCTTATCAAATTTCAGGACGGAATTTCTTTCAAGTTGGGGATGATGTGACAACCCGCAACTTCAGGTTACTACTTTAACTTAACCATAGTTAATTTAGATGTACAATCATAGCACCGCATTTAACTAGGGTTAGTTAAAGGAGTCAACTTCGGTAAATCGGGGAATTACCAGAACACACTAGATTAATTCTCTAAACGTTAATGATTAACACGAATGATAATTTTATACGAACGGTCTATATGAAACTTATATGTTGTATGACAACTGTATGTGCTTTATTATAAACTGTATGATATTATGTTCTCTTTGTATGAAAATTATATAATTAAGGGGGTGTTTAGTATATTTGTGAAACTTTAATAGGCTACTTCAAACCCTAAAACCTCTCATAATCACTATACGACAATTCATTTCTCTCCAATCATTTTGGCTTTGTAACACAACTCTCCATCCTCAATCTTGATCTTTCCAATCCTCTTAAAACAATCTCTATATCCATCTAAGTTATCTGCTTGTGTTATACTTTATTGATAACTTTTTCTTTTGATTCATATAAACCCTAGATGTCCAAACAATTGATTGCATGTAGTTGATCATGCTAGATGAATATGGAATGAATGTGTAGTGATTGTTTGATGTTAGTGGTATTATGGACATGATAGAACTGTTAGATTGATTGATTTGATTCCTGACACTATTGATTTCTATGCGACTGGGGTTTTTGGTTCGTAGGAAACCTTGAAGAATGGAATTTCTGATTTGTCAGACTTTGTGAAGTCACAAAGTCTGTCCGCATTTGTTAAATAACCCAGTGTCCGCATTTGTTAAATAAATGTCCGCACTTAGTGAGTTATATAGTCCGCATTAATAAAAAATACATGGTCCGCACTTATAACCATTCAACATGTCCGCATTTATCATCATTCAACATGTCCGCACATGTTGAGTTTCAAAGGGGTCCGCACATGTTATATGAGGTCTAAACTTAATAATTTTAAAAGGTCCGAACTTAATAAAGTTTAAAAGGTCCGAACATAGTGAATGTATGTATACATGTCCGTACTTAACATATATATATATATATATATATATATGCGCACTCAACTTACATGTCCGTACTTAACGTATGTATGCGCCCTTAGCTCATATGTCCGCATTTATATATATATATATATATATATATATATATATATATCTGTGTGAGTGTCTACACCTATGACTTGTATACAAGTCCGTACTTATGATATTTAAAATGATCCGAACCTATGATCTTTAGTTGTCCGCACTTGTGACCTCTTAGGTTGTGGTCCGCACTTGTTAACTTTAAAATGGTCCGAGTTTAGTTCACAAATATGCTGATGTACTTGTTGGTGCATATGTCTGTCGACTTCGTCTTGTATCGAGTCTTGTAAATAGAAATGATAGATAAGGACACGTAATACGAGAAAATAGGTTGTTAGGCAAAACAGGCCATTTCGCACGAAATGGAAGAGACCATTTCGCATGAAATGGACATGGTCCATTTCGCACGAAATGGCATGTGTCTGTTTCGTACGAAATGGTTTGCCTATAAATACCTGTGATGTTATTTCATTTGTATGACTTCTGATTCCGACGCTCAGGTGTTGTCGAAATGTCTCTAGCCTGTAAATAGTTGATATATCAATAAACAAGATTGATTAATGTGAATGTAGTGCAATACAAGCTGAACGAAGACTGAATCATTGAATTCCGCCTCTGATCTAGTCTAAAAACTCTTCTGAACGACTTGTTTGGTCGTGCAAACGATCCTACAAGTGGTATCAGAGCTCAGGAGGAAGAGTGCTTACCGATTCTGCTTGTTTTCACCAGATTTTTTGATTGCTACTCATTCTTCTACATGTTTTTCAAAATTAATTGAGTTTTTACGGTAAAAAAGGGCTAATTCTCACACATAACAAGCAAAACAGTGTTTTAATCAATCCTTGAGAAAATCAGACCTAAAATCGACCTAGAACTTGTTTAATTTTGTCAAAAACAGATCGAACGTGTGACATCAGCAGCATTTCGTACGAAATAGCTCCATTTCGTACGAAATAGCTCCATTTCATGTGAATTAGAACTTCATTTCGCACGAATTGAACATTGTGACTTTCCATTTCGCACGAATTGCATCTTGAGACCTTCATTTCGCACGAAATGATCCATTCCGTTTGAAAGTGCCATTTCGTTTGAAACACATTTCCATTTCGCACGAAATGGACTTCCATTGCGTTTGAAATTGTCATTTCGTGTGAAAATCATTTCCATTTCGTCTGAAAGGATCCATTTCGCACCAAAGTGTTCAATTCGCTTGAAAAGGTCATTTCGTGTGAAACCGATTTCTATTTCGCACGAATTGAATATATTGGATCTGTTTCATTTGAAATAGACCATTTCGCTTGAAGCTGTCATCCCGCATCAAAAGTTCATTTCGTTTGAACTTTCATTTCGCTTGAAAGTTGTGAATTTGTGAAACCATTAAACCGAAACATGGATTCTGAAGAGGATATAGCGTATTATTACTACGAATCTCAACAATATATTCCTTTAAAGATCAAAGAAGAACCAATTTCAGAAGAATCAGTTTCAAAAGAACCAGTTTTAAAAGAAAAGGATTTAGAAGTTGTTTCAGAAAAAGCTCCAGTTTTTTATGACTCATTAGATGAAGAGAGTGATGACGACAGTGGAGAATTTGAAAAACTTGAATTTTATAGAGGATTATTTTCACCTGATTTGTTTAATATGTTTTTTGCAGCAACTGCGGAAAAGCTTAAAAATAAACAAGTTGCGAAAAAGAAGAATTGTAAGGAAGCTATTGTTGAAGAAAAAGTCAAATCCGAGAAGAAAAAGGTTGACAGTGATCATCAAGAAAAATCTGAACAAGATGAGACAACTGAGTTGTCACAAAACGATGAAGTCAAACCTGATGAAAAAGTTCGAGTGGTAAAAGAACAAGTTAAAGAAATTCCAGCTTTCAAGATTGAAAAGAAAGTTGATGTTGAAAAGATTCCTGAGATGTGCTCAAATTGTGAAAAATCAAAATCTGAAAATGTCAAACTGTTGAAAGATGTGGACAGTTTGACATTAGAAAACAAAAATTTTTAAAAATCAGAAAATGATTTGAAAAATCAAATAAAAATTTTAGAAAATGAAAAAACTATTTTTAGTAAAAATAATATTGAAAAACAAATTGCAATAAATTCTCATCTT
The DNA here is from genome assembly GCA_030545235.1 of Helianthus tuberosus. Taxonomy (NCBI): domain Eukaryota; kingdom Viridiplantae; phylum Streptophyta; class Magnoliopsida; order Asterales; family Asteraceae; genus Helianthus; species Helianthus tuberosus. The sequence continues at coordinate 30,184,397 of CM060446.1, read as the reverse complement.
TAGAAAATCATTCGACTTGAAAAAGAAGTTGAATGTGCTAAAAATAAAATTGATGAGTTAGAAAAGAAATTGAAAGGTTTTGTGACTTCGTCATCAATACCAGATTATATTTGTCCAAAACCAATCAATGAGATTCCAATAAATGACAATGTCACATACTGTGATAAAGTCATAATTGAAGATTGTGATGATAAAACTGATGATGAAGATGAAAAAAGAAAAATATTTTTGAAATTAAAAGAAAAATTTCAAGAAACTGTTTTGCAGTCTACTGAAAAAGGTGAATGTTCAAAGCAAAAACCTTTGAAGAAGAATGCAGAACAAAAACAAAATGTGAAAAATTCAAAAAGTGTTCAAAAAGAAAATAAAAGGTCATCAGTTCAATCATCCAATCGTGATAAAAAATCACAAAAATTTGAAAAACAAAACTCACAAAAAGTTGTTAATAAGTGGTGCAGGTTTAACCACAGTGCTCAAAAGACAAATCTAGATTACAAGAGGAGACATGTCTACCACAAGGCCAAACAATGTCATGATCTGAGCATTTGGTTTGAAAGTGGTGAATGGTACGATAACAGGGTGTGTTACAAATGTGGTTTTAGAGGACACATTGCTGTTAACTGCCAGAGTCGGAGTTTTGAGACGAGAAAATGCTTTGAATGTCAAATCAACGGTCGCATTGCTAGAGATTGCCCAATGAGATCAAAGAGGAGATCGAGGGCTGAATCTCAGAGAACGGTGAAGAAAACAGTCAAAGTCGAAGAAAAGCCCAAGGAACTGAAAATGAAACTGTCACAAGGGCAGAAAGATAGATTGAGAAAGATAAGAAGAGAAGATCGAGAAGACTAATCAAGACTGAAGACTTGATATACTGAAGACTCGACACTGCAGACTCGTCGACATCCAAGGGGGAGTCTGTTGGTTCATATGTCTGTCGACTTCGTCTTATATCGAGTCTTGTAAATAGAAATGATAGATCAGGACACGTAATACGAGAAAATAGGTTGTTAGGCAAAACAGGCCATTTCGCACGAAATGGAAGAGACCATTTCGCACGAAATGGCATGTGTCTGTTTCGTACGAAATGGCATGTGTCTGTTTCGTACGAAATGGTTTGCCTATAAATACCTGTGATGTCATTTCGTTTGTATGACTTCTGATTCTGACGCTGAGGTGCTGTCGAAGTGTCTCTAGCCTGTAAACAGTTGATATATCAATAAACAAGACAGATTAATGTGAATCTAGTGCAATACAAGCTGAACGAAGACTGAATCATTGAATTCCGCCTCTGATCTAGTCTAAAAACTCTTCTGAACGACTCGTTTGGTCGTGCAAACGATCCTACAGTACATGTCCGAGTTGTGTGAATACATGTATGTGTTTAACTGTTCTGTATTAGGTATAGGTAAGTTGTGTGATGCTATATAATAAATATATTAACTTGATCACTAAAACACTGAATTGTTTGGACACTAAGGGTATTACAAACCCTACTCGTATACTTATCAACACTGAATGTATATTAGGTCGCGTATAACGGACCTAACTTGTATTTTTTTTGGTAAAACCTAACTTGTATTTAACGCTTAGAAGCACATTATCATTTACCGAGAAAACTAAGGTGAGTTCACTACTCTTTCACAAGCATGCGTCCCGGGGAGACAAATAAACTAATATTCCTGTGAGGAATACTTTTAAATGTCTTGGTTTAATTTCGATGTTAGTTAATAAGCTCAACTCTATCACGAAAGTCCCTACTTACGTACCGAGCTAGTTGCCTGGGAGGCAACAGGGTATTAGTTGATAGCGCTATTAGGCCTGACAAACCTCACACCGTACCTGGGAGGACGGGCGTGAACTAATGACCTTAAACACTTTGATCAATGATGATAGACATTGATGAGGGCACCAAAAACGAACAGTTAATCGATACAGAGTTTATTATTCGTAACATGTCTTTAAACTAAATACTTACATGATTTTCGTTAAACAAAACTGTGAACTCGCCAATTTTTTGTTGACACACTTTTTCTACATTCTTGCAGGTCGTTAGATATATCATACGCTAGAACTTGCTATCTGGAGAGTGGAAGGTTTCATGGGGCGTATTATTTGAGGGAACATTAAACACTTCTCATTTTTAAAACAATTTGATTTTTAGTCATGTTTAAACGATTATATTGCTTCCGCTAAATACATTGTTTTGTTGAATCGTCAGCTTTTGAAATGCACTAATCATGTTAAACATGATGTTTGTAATTACTGTTATTTACTATTAGTTCGACTTGATTAGTGGTTAGATCCTGGTACTTCACACGCCTCGCGGTGACATCTGCATGTGGTATTTTGGGGGTGTGACAATAATAGTTCGAGAGGTGCGACATTAAATTTCAATACGAAAGTATTGTTCGTTTATGAACAAGTATAGGAAACTAAATATGTGTATCGAATACATTTATGATATGCAAGTCAATCACTCATAAGTATTATATAAGCGCTTATAATAATGATGGGTTTACTGATAACAATATACAACTGCATATCTTACTATGAACTTTTAATTAATTAATTTTCCTCTTCCGTTTAGATTTATTTGTCTCTAAATATATGTTCATGCTAGCCTAAATGACATCTAGACAATTATTATTATACAAATCAACGTTAAGGGCTTATTTGTTAATTGATCCTAACTACTTAGGTTTAAAATTTGGGATTATAGTATGATTATTAGGGGTGTTGAGTTGAATATCATTTCAATAACTATATCTCTGCTACGATTTTGATCTAAAACTAAAATGAGTATTAACACATGATCATGCTTATCTAATACTCATAATAAATGATAAATTGGCCAAGTGGGAGAATGTAAGAATATATTTATTCATTTGACCATTACTATCATATATATTACAATTTATCATTGACCTTGTTGCCCCAGATCACTAAATTGGTAAATATTGGATGGACGTGTTTACCCTTACTAGAAGAATATGATTTCCCCATGGTTGTATTTATAGAGCTTATTAGAGAAGGTTTAAGGTTGTTCACCACCATAACACCATCACCATTATTCACCTCACTCTTTCTCTAAATATCATGATCTTCAAGATCATATTAGGCATCATAACCGTACACACTAAGCGGAAACCCGATTAGTAAAAAACCGCTTGAATAATTCAGGACTGAGGTTTTTTAGTTCATCGAACTACTTATCTCCACCAGTTCCATTTCTTTTGGAACTAGTTTCGCATGAAGATGCAGCACCATCGAAACTAATAGCATCATTAACCGGCCAACCGAACAACGGTGGATCCAAAGACGAAGCTTTGGAAACAATGGAATCGATGCACCTTTGCACAGTGCCAAGCGAATCCGCCAAACGTAACAGATCTTCACATGACTTCAACGTTTTGATTGATTTTTCAAACTTTTAAACACTGTTTGTGATAAAAATAACCGTTCAGTTTTGGAAATGAGATTATCCTCACTGTATTCTTCTGTCATCTCCAACACTTCTCCGGTACACTGGAGTGGAGCGACGTTTAACGGCGTCAGCTCGATTTTAATGGCGTAACAGTATTTGGTGTGGTCGTTAGGGTTTTAGGTTTAGGAATTTGGGGAAGATGATGTGCATATGCAATTTTTTTTGTTTTATTTATTAAACATTTAAATAAAAGCATGAATTAACCATAATACCATTAAGTGAATACACTTAACAAAATTTTTTAACAAGGTTAGTGCTAAATGACGTAGAGTTTAATGGATTTTGCAAATAAATGATTGTGACTGTAATTATTGAAGTTAAAGGCTATCCGTTGCAATCCGGTACAAACATAAAGAACGAGAAGTGTAATTTACCCTTAAATATATAGACGACTCAGATATGTTTTTCACCGTTTTTTACGATTAACATGATCTTTAACTCTACACAAATACATATAAGAATTGAAGAAATGTAATCCTTTGCTACAAAATATCATAGTTTAAAAACGTCCTAACTAAATCCAACATAAATACATGTTTTAAAACGTTCTAACTAAATCCAACATAATTCATGTTTACGTTTAACACATAACCACTTTAAAAATAAAATATGATAACCGCAATTGGCTGTATATTTTTATACAACGCCCACTCTTGTGCACTTGTGCCATTTAATAAATCTAACACACTACCAGTAACTTGTTTTTAGTATATATATATATAAATTCCATAACTTCAATTTACCATTAATAAAACATTATATGCTTTTAAATTTCATGTAAACATATTAAACGCTCCCTGCCGGCAAATTCGAACAGAAATAACAAACTCAACTCATTTCCACTCTCTCTCTCTCTCCTCACTTGGTCCTAGAGAGAGAACCGTGTGAGATGGATAACCACAGATGCATAACCATTGATGAAACTTCAGTTACGGACGGTTCAAAATCGCACCGCGGTGTTCAACGGTGCAGAGATACAGACGTTACAAGCTCGGGTTCTGGCAAGAGAAGAAAACTCGATGTTTCTTCAGCAGAATTCAGTAGCTGTGATCATGTTTTGTCGTCTTCATGCTTCTCGAATTGTTTACGATTAGATCTGAAGGTAAAATCCAAAATTCTCTACATATGCTTAGTGTGGATATACATATATTCAAAATTCTCTACATTGCAGGAAGAGGTTCATACAGAAGCTGAAACCTTTATGTCCATTGATGATGGCTTAAGGTAAAATTATGAATGTTTCTTTTAAATACTACTAATTTATATGTCGATCTGTATCAGTCAAAATTCTTATTTATATGATTTACAGCGGAGTACCAAGTTCATCAAGTGAGATTTGTTTAGATTCAGACAATATTGAGACATTTTCAAGGTCGAAGAAGAAGCCACCACCACGGGCAGTTACTTGCCGTCGTAAACCACAGGCAATGGCAGCCAAACTTCCTACAGCGGTGGAGATCGAGGAGTTTTTTGCAGTAGCGGAAAAGAAAGAACAAAAACGGTTCTCAGACAAGTAAGTAGCAGTAAACACCATTATGTGCTATACATCTAATTAGAACAATATTTTTTATACTAATTATGTTATTAATTTTATCAGGTACAACTTTGATGTTGTGAATGACGTACCAATGGATGGGAGGTACCAGTGGGTTGGATTAAAGCCATAACTGCCTGATCAAACAGGTGAACATTGAGTTGCTCATTACTGAATCAGTTTAGAAGCTTCTGCTGCAGCAACTCCGTATTCATCCCTACTTATCTTATGTGGTCCATCAAGGTGTGTCAGTAACTTTTGTGGGGTAGGAATTTGAAGTTTTGTACCCACAATATCATATACAGAAAATACAACAAATGCATCCTATATATTTTTTTTTGTTCTTTTTCTATCAACTTTGTTTCAATTTAATTAATTATTGGTTAACCCACAACATCATTCCATTTTAGGGAATTAAGGGTTCGTACTTTTGGATGTTACTCATACATTGGGCATGTTATTGTACGTACACCCATCGGTCTTATGCATGTGTGTTATATGTATAAAAAGTGTGATCAATGTACATAATTTTATGGTTTTGAGTTCAAGATGAACCAGATGCCATCATGTGTATTGTGGGTCAAAGTTATATGAGTGCAAATTGAATTCGTCAATTTGGTGTGATGAATGGAGCAAGGGGCATTTTTGTAATTTTAAGATCACATTTTTGGCATTTTGAGTGGGTTAATTCTCTCTTTAAAGTCTAGAATGGTACTTTTCAGTACAAATGGGTTGTCGAAGTCTCCAAAGTTTCAGCTTTCAAGTATTATTGTCGATTAGATTATATGTAACTTGATTAATAATAATAATAATAACTAGATGGAAGTACCCCGCGTTGCGGCGGGGGCCACAACCTTATCAACAACATTAATAACACACCATCACCAACGACAAGCAACACTGAAAAAGAAGACGTAAAAACGTTAGACCACGCACGTCCGTAACAACGTGTAGAAAATGATGCATTAATAAAAGTTCTTACACCATAATCATGCACATTCCTTAAGTATAAGAGAAGTTGCAACCATTTTGAGAAAAGTTAGAAACATTTTGTAGTACACTTTGTTACTATATATTATATACTAAGCCCCGCGTTGCATTGCAGTGCATTGGGGAACATAAAACTGTGCCAAGTTGCATCAATGCTATAACACCATCAACGACCACCAACACCGGGAAAACTCGTAAATCAAAATAAATAAAAATGGAAAAAGTAACATTGGGCGAAACGTAGGCGTAAAATCATTTACCCACACACACCCATTGTGGCGTGTTAAAACGAAGAAATTAGACCCAAACGTAAAACGTAGAAAAGAATAACTAAGTCAATATAGGACATGCGAGTTGCGACGAACCTATCATAAGAGAAAAATAGACGTAAAAACATTAAACCACATACGCACTTTACGTCGTGTCTGGACACGAATAAATTTAAAAAAAATCAATTAATGTGTATTACAAAATACATACATGATTTAAATGATTAATAAAACTAATACAAAAAAATCATAAAATAAATAATAATAAAATATATATCTCATAGACCTACAACAAAACTTTTTTGAAAAACTCATAAAACATAAGTTACAACACAATTATGCTCACAAAACTTGCAAATTGATAATATGGAAAAAATAATAATAATAATAATAATAATAGAATTACTAAATATAAAGTTATGCAAGTATTAACTTTGTTTTAACATGTATATATTCGGGTTTAAATTTTAGAGTTAATTACGTTTTTCGTCCTTATAGTTTGTCAAAAATCATTATTTCAGTCCATTAGTTTAAAAATTACGATTTCAGTCCCTGTTGTTTCACTTTCGTAACTATTACAGTCCACCTTCGTTAACCCCTTCCAGTTATTCTGTTAGTTTTATATGAAATGACCATAATGCCCATGTTATTAAAGTTAAAATATAAATAAATAAAGGGCTAAATTGTCAAACCGAGAAGTTGACGGGCTAAATTGTTAATATGTTGTTTAATCACCATACTTAATCTCTCTCTCTCTGTGGAACCACACAAGTTACACCACCACACTACCGCCACTACCAAACAATGCAACCCTTACCACCAAACCACACTCGTTACCACCCACCTCCACCACACACAACCACAGCCACACACAACCACCATTCCCGTCACATAACCACCACACATAGCCACCTCCGCCACATGCCACACACCTCTGCCACACACCACCACCATCCCCGTCACACAACCACCACACCACAGCCACCTTCGCCTCACACCACCAATCATAACAATTAACCCTTGAGACAATAGGGCTTTTGTTCGAAAAGAAGAGATGAGTAATGTGGTATAATTATTACCTCGAATGGTGTTCTTGGAGGAGTGACCGGAGACCAAAGGTGGCGGCGATTTAGATAATCCAGCGGTCGCCGGAGAAGATGACCAGAAAACTGGAGTGTGGCAACTTTGAGAAGATGACCGGAAAACCAGGGGTCATCTGAGAAGATGACCCATCAATCGTTATTACAGATCTGAACATCTAATGGTAGTGGGTCGCCGAAAAACGGAGTAGAGACAAGAGGTGAAACCGAGCAGATCTAAAATGACATGATGACGATGGTGGTGTGCTGGTGATACTCGAAGGTAATGGTGTTCGACTGGAAGCACGATGGTGATGGATGAACTGGGTTTTCGGTTTTGGTCACGAATTGGGTTTTCTGGTTTTAGGAGGTAGGTGGAGGATGGGTTTGTATAGAATGGATTGAAGCCCTCTAATGAAGGCATCAAAACCACAGGAAACTCCACTGGAATCAGAATTAAATTTAGGATGAGACGAACCGGAGTTTGTCCGTCGGTGTGCAGCCGGAATTTCGGTTGTTGCAGAGGCGAGGTGCGTGACCGGAGACTGAAATGGTTGTTGCGTGAGGGTGGTTGTTTGGTGGGCGGTGGTGTGGTTTGCTGGTGAGGTTGAGATGAGTTTTGTTTGCTAATTATCATTATCATTATCAATTATCATTATCAAAATATTAAAAAACAAAGTTAATGAATAGTGGCAAACCCATAAAGAAGCTGTCACGTGCCAACTTCTTTTTTGTTTTTTTTTTCTATTTATGCTAAAAAAATTTTCTCCAATAACTCGCGTTTGTTAACTAAAAAAACACTAAATTCGTCACTTTACTTAATTTTTAAGTTGTTTCGTTGTAATTTTTGTTGAGAGCAGAGTTGCATTCAAAATAGAGTGTACATTTTGTTTTTTAACATACGCTATATGAGTTTATGTAATTTTTCTTGTTTATATATAGTTAGATTCTCAACGGAGGGTATTTTAGGTATTTCATAAAAAACTTAACGGTAAAATAGACGGTGTTAGGAGAGTGGACTGAAATGGTTACGAAATTGAAACCACAGGGACTGAAATTGCAATTTTTAAGCTAATAGACTGAAATAGTGATTTTTGACAAACTACAAGTACGAAAACAGTAATTAACTCTAAATTTTATTTACCATCTCCTTGGGGTCGTGGTCATTGGCAAAGATAAAGCTTTTAAATATATATTGTTTTTTTCCCTTAAAATAGGCTTTTTTAGACTATATCATTTAAAAAAAACTTATTTTATTAAAATTACATATAGTGTTTGTTTTTATTTTATAAACATGTTTCTATTTATTTGTCTGATACCATATTAGACATTAAATCTTATTTCCTTATAAAATCAAGTTATATTTAAATTGGCATGTACTCATTTAACAAATATATATATATATATACTAGTCGTTTACCCGCGCGATGCGGCGGGAAACATATCACTTAGGTTGGTGAGTTTAGGGCTATGTACGGGGAAGTTTCCAATGTGGCATGTGACGACGATGGTGGCAGTGTAGTAGAACGTGAGGGTCGGTTACGGCCTTCTTCAGCGGCGGAGATTCAGCGGTGTGCGGCGATTGATGGTTTCGTGATGGCGTTTGGTGGTTATTGTGCGTTGGCCGGTTACCGACTTCTGGAGAAAACAAAGAAAATTGTGTGATTCTAGTCATGTTATGAGGGGTTTTAAAGATGTAGGTAAATCAACGGTTTGAATGATGAATCGTATCATTAGTGAGGGGCTTTATTCTCCTCGTTTTTAATTGCTAGTCTAGCCCTTTAGGTTTTGATGCACGGAATAGATGTGGACTCACATGCTATATTTTTTCCTTCTCTATTTATTTATCATTTGATGTACCGTGATTTTGGTTTGGCGGATCCAAAGCTGTTTCTGTGGTATGACAATTGGTTTTATATTCTAAAACTTTTTTCCTTTTTCTGCATTGTGTAATGGTTTGCAATTGAGCCAGCTGATATGTTGCAGTGTGATTGTGCTCGCAAACTTGTCTACAATTGGGAACTCCAGTTGCAGTAGTTAAAAAGGAATTTATCGAGATTTTTTATGCATTGAAAGGTATACACGAGGAATGTCTCAAGCCAATTCAAGTCTTAATGGATTTGCTGGCCCTAATTCTTAATTTTGAACGAATGATAGATGTGTATATATATGAGATCAGTTTACTGGCCCTAATTCTTAATTTCTTAATGGATTTGCTGGCCCTAATTCTTAATTGTCTTATCAACTGCGAATTTAACTAAGCAACTCAGCAAATTTGACTTTATTTAGTCAAAAGTTCACTTTGTATGCAAAATTGATATCAGCAGCAATAAAAAAAACCTTATTTTCTATAATCCCTGAATCGCCCTTAGAGTCAAAGTCACCAATTTCCGTGCTCTGCAACTACTATAATCCAGAATTCCGAGCAAATATATGCAGATCAGCATCTACTTCTTTGCTTTGTCGAATTTAGCCTGTATCAGCCTGCAACATATATAATGTTGAAGTCACTTCCATCTCCCATATAATTTTTTGATAAATACAATGTGATAACACAAAACGTTCTAAACATATAGTCTATATTTTCGTCTTATAACGAACAACACAAACTAACAAGATTCTGTTATGTAAGCACTTAAGTTGTGGAAGGATAATTCTCCAAAAAGTTGTGATTCACACACATCAAGATAGTGAACGTAAGCATATAGAAATGCCATAGGGTTGTATCTTGGCAAACATATTGGTGAAAAAGATTCAGATGTCCTGCACCGAGTTAAATATTTTGCAATGTCAGTACCCTTTAATAAGGAGATGCGAAAAAGCATATTGAACTGAATAGATCGAAAGTCACTTAATCTCTAATAGATCGAAAGTCACTTACGAGTTTTACTGTTTTTGATGCATAAAGACCTCTTTAATAAGGAGATGCGAAAAAGCATATTGAACTGAATAAAGTTTTTTTTAATGTATATTTAAGTATTTAACACGCTATTTTAGATTAAAAATATCTAAAACTTTCACTAATTAGAATAAAAATATCTAAAACATATTCCATAATGAGCCGGACCCGCCCGATTTGCCACCTCTGAGTTTATTCTAGAGTAAAATGTCATTTTCGTCCCTGAGGTTTGGCCAGTTTTGCGACTATCATCCAAAGGTTTGTTTCTAAGCATCCGGGTCCAACAGGTTTGAAATCTTGCCATTTTCATCCGGCTCGTTAACTCCATCCATTTTTCTCCGTTAAGGGGTATTTCCGTCCTTTTTGTTAACTTAAAGGGCAATTCGGTCTTTTTCAGGGGTTTTCGACTTTTTGGTCTTTTTACATAAAGTGAAAAGGACCAAATTGCCCTTTAAGTTACCAAAAAAAGACAGAAATGCCCTTGACTTAACGGAGAAAGATGGATGGAGTTAACAAGCCTGATGAAAATGGCAAGAACCCTTTGAATCCAAATGTGGAAAAACAAACCTTTGGACGAAAGTCGCAAAACTGGCCAAACCTCAGGCCCAGGGACGAAAATGGCATTTTACTCTTTATTCTATAATATAAAGTAGAAAGAAAGAAACAACCTTACCTAAAAGATTCAGATGACATGACGAAGTTAGCCAGCAGCAACATATCATCGGGATGAAGTGATGATTTCTGCAAGCCTACCAGACTAACAACCTGCATTTTAGTTATATAAGGATGATATCCAGTATTCCACAAACTAAAAAAATATATAAATTTATTTATTTGAAGGGATTGACATAAGAGTTCTGGTTGTAAAAGCCTTGTCTTTGCATATCAATATCGCAAAAACGACACCCGTATCAGCAACATCTTGTAAAATAGCACCAGCAGCTTGCCTTGTACCCTCAAATCTCATCTTGAACCTCATTCCAACCGACAGCTTATGATTTCGAGCTTCAAGATACTTGTTAAGGCTGACAATGAACTCAGATCGACTGGTGTAACCTCTTTTGTGTAACCGGATAATCCGATCAGCTGCGAATCACGAACTCCTCGGTAGAAATTAGCAGGAATTATGGATTTCTGCGTAAGAAAACTCACGGGTCAATATATTATTACAAAACATTAAAAAAACACAAAGGGCATGTTTGGCTAAGCTTTTTGAAACAGCGGTTCATCAGTAGAAACCATGTTTAAACCATCCCACCACATAACTTAATTTTACATGACCCAAACAAATTCAAAAACATAAACTATTCGACCAAGAAGTTTGATTTCACAAAAAGTCTTCTTTTTGCAGTCATACACTGAAATGGGTACCTATATATCAACAAAAACAAAAAGTAAAAATGTAGAGCTCATGAAAGGTGATTCAAAAACATACCCAATATATCTGAGATGTTTGCAGTCTCTTTTTTTTAAGTTTGATTTCACAAAACAATCTTCTTTTTGCAGTTCCATACCAAAAAGGTGTACCTATTTATCACCAAAAATAAATAAGAAAGTATAAACCTCAAAATGCATGAAAGGTGTACCTTTTTTTGAAAGGCCGATGCATAAACCAGGATTTAGGAAAGTCAACACTCAAAGTTGACATTCAATATCAACTAAAGAAAGGTATAAAATTATTAGGAAATATGTATCTTCGATGAAGAAGCGATGAGAGACACAACAATAGCATTTATTATGTCGGCTAGACCAGGTTCATGCAAGGCTCATCCTCAAAAACATCAAGACCTACTCGGAGCATTGGATTATGTTTCAATTGCTCCACAAAGCCTATTCGCCTATCACTGGTCCTTTGCTGCAATTTATAAGGATCACATCCTACAAGTTTAAATTAAACAAATTAAGCCATATTTATAAAAAAAGATAAAATTTGGCCTTGCAGACATGAGTATGATTACTTAAAACATGTTTGGTATAAGCCATGAACATTTTAAATTATTCAAATGGTTCTAATTAAGTGGGTTGATATTTGTGTAGTTCAACTTAATCCAGCACTTTGATCTATTCAAAAAATGATCTAAGATAGTTTACTTACTGTTGGAAAGCGAAGGGAACTTGACATGTAAATCTGATTTTTGGTCAATATGCTCAAACATTAAAATTGTTAACAATCAGTAACAAATCGAAATCGAAATTGAAACGAAAAATTCAATAACTAAAATTAGCGTACCTTAAAGTGACACCTGAGATCTGAACCTATAGCTTTGCAAGCTGATCGAACATCAACAACGAACACAATATTAAATTACAGAGCTATAAACCCTAGCGATCAACTATTAGGACATAATATAAGAATAATAATCGGAAAACTAACATTTCGTAGGGTTTTCGGGTTCCGTTGAGTACTTCACCTGAGATTATCACTAACAAAATTAACTTCATACATCAATATGTGCGTATATATAAGTGTAGGTATAAGTGTGTGTGTAACACAATAACAAATCCAGAATCATCCAAAACTTTCGCCAGATCTAACCCTAGATCTCGGTTCGCACATCCTTCCACGCAGATCTGAACAAATTCATCATATAAAACGTGATTTTAACACCTAAAATCAACCAAAAACAACAGATTCAACAACAGATACAAAGTAAACTAAAGCTAGATTAAACGATTACCGGTATTAAAACCAGATCTGAACAGAAGACGATGAGGATTAACTAAGCAGCAGCCGATCTCGGGGAAGATGGTTTATAACGGTACCAAGAGGTCAACCCCAGTGGATCTTCTGTCGGATTGAGAGAAAATGAACCATTCGACACAGATAACAAACATATCAGACTCAAATAACAAACAAAAAACTTTAGATGTGGTTTAAAACGGTACCTAGATCTTGAAGCGAACTGTGAAAGCCAGATCTTGAAGCGCATGTAGAAACCCAAGATCTCGTTTGAGAGAGAAAGATGTGATAGCCAGATCTTGCATCACATGTAGAAACCCTATATCTCATTTGAGAGAGAAAGCAGGGGTTTCTGAATCGCCGATAGAGAGAGAGGGAGGCGGATAGGAATGAGATGAGAAATCTGAAACCCTAATGAGAGTGATACCGTGTTTTTTTAATGAGTAGTACATTATGCATCTGATGTTGTACCCCGTGTGTTTTTTTTTAGTGAAGGGCATAATTGGGATTGTATATTATATGGTGCTTTAGAGGGTTGTAAACCATGCTTTAGGGGTGTTTTAAGGGAATTTTTATGACTTTAAGAAGTCCTTCCTATATGCTTTATAAAGTAGTATAGATATATATATATATATATATATATAGGGTAAGGTTCATTTGAGAACCACCCTTATTGCGAGAACCAATGTGAACACAAAATAAAATCTAAAAAAAATAAAAAAAAACTCAAAATTTTTTTTTAATATTTTTTTTTAAATCGCTATATTTAGTTACAAAAAAAAAACTTTTTTTTAGTAACAGTTATCCATGCACATGTGCATATATATCATTACTTCGACAAATTCCGTAATACGTTATCAATAATAGACAATTGCACTTTAATTTACAATACCATCCGTAAATACACTAATTTTTACATTACCAATATTCAAAATGCACATGTGCATCATTAGGTATAACCATGATATAACATGTTTTGGTATAAAAAGTTTGAGATTTTGAATGGAGAAGTAGGCCCATATACATGTTTTTTGGTTAGTTATATCTAGTGGTTGATGGTTTGGCTATAGTTGTTACTTTATGATGTAATATGATGATTGGATGGTATAAATGGTATTGATATACATGTAATAAAGTGAAAATATTGGTAATAATATTGTATTATGGATGGTAGGAGGTAATGATATTGTATTATGGATGGTAGGAGGTAATGGTAGTGTATTATGGATGGTATGATAGATGAAAGGGAAAGTGTATTCAAAGTAGTGTACCAAAACACCTTATTTCATGTTGATACATATAGATGCACATGTGCATTTCTAATATTAGTAATGTAAAAAGTAGTGTATTACATATGGTAGTGTAAATGAAAGTGCAATTGTCTAATATTTGTAATGAGTTACGGAATTTGTCAAAGAAATGATACATATACACATGTGCATGTTTGTGTATTATGGGTGGAATGATAGATGAAAGAGAAAGTGTATTCAAAGTAGTGTACCAAAACACCTTATTTCATGTTGATACATATAGATGCACATGTAACGCCCTGCTACTGCATACTTTCCATAAATAGAAAGTCTTGTTTTTATTTCTATTTTTGGAAGTCTTGTGTTCTTATAATCGTTCTTTATTTGTAACCGTTGTAAAATCCGAGACTTGGTTCATAAATGAAACTCGTATTTTTTTCAATTTATGTTATACATACTTTATACATGTTCATACATTCAATTTTGTGAAACAATTTATGCTTATTCGTAATTCTTGGAAACTATGTGCTAAACTTGCAATTATGTGAAACTTATGCATAAAGCATGTTCTGAACGTAATAGATATTTAAATAAGACCTTCATACGCTTAATTATACTTTGATTATGTTCCTCATACTTCACTTGGCCTTAAACTATGCTTAATTGGTGAAAATGGCCCTTAAAACACCTAAAAACACCAAAATAGCAAACTAGATGGGCCTAAATGCAATTTTATCAAACTTCAGCCACACCCCTCGACACGGGCCACGTAGACTTAACCTGTGGGCTACGCGGGCCGCGTGGAACCTCCCAGATCAGGCAGATTTTGAGCGGGATTTGCTTGTTTTTGAGTTTCTATGCAGGTTTTTGGCATTAATTACACATCTAACTCAACCCTAACTCAATCCCTATATAAACCCACACTTGTCCAAGCCATTTGCACTTTAGAAACATTCTCACAACTCTCTCAAACTCCCAGATTCGTAGCTGAAAGTGCAGGTTCGGACAGAAGTACCAAGCTCCACTAAAGTGAGCATAACTTCTTCATTTCTCATCCGTTTTAGCTCATTCTTTTTCCAGAACGCTTGGCTTGACCTTAGCTTCGATTCCATGGGTATTTCACAGAGAATAAGGCCCTGGAACTCCGGCAAATAGGCTCCAAAGTTCATTGTTTTCATTCATCTTTACTAAACATTGTTTATACTTGTGCAAAATTGAGTTTAACTCACTCAAACCCACGTCCTTATGCTTATAACCTCTTCTATGGTTAGTTAAGCTTAAAAACGGGGCTGAGACATACAAAATCAGAGGTTAATCCTTAAATACTTTCTGTTTTGTTTAGGGTTTTTGACCCACAAGTGGTGTTCAAGCTTGATAAAGGTGTGATTATGGACTAACTTGGGTTGTCCAACATAAAATCCCCAGATTCTTTGATGATTTCTCATAGTGTAGATGTTTCTTATTCTTGTATTTATATTAGTTCATGACCCTCCTTGTATGTTTTTACATCAAGTGTAGTGGTGAACCATAAGAGGTACCTAAATGGAAGCTTGTTCTTCCTACCTTCTACATGAATTCTATGACACAATAGAGATACCTAAATGAAGATTAATCTCCTACCTCATGCTTGATTATTGGACTAAATAATACATATAATACTTATACCTATATTTACCATTCGAACTCTTGATGGTGGACTTGTGTTCATTCGTCAAAGTAGTAGAATATATCATCCAAGACATAAGACTTGTTACGATTCTAATGAGTATACTACTCATGAAAACATTAACCCTTGAGGTTTCATAGTGTCAAGAATAAGTACTTGATGTTGAAGGATGATTACTTTCGAATACATATATTCATGTGTTTTAACTTCCTAAAATCCCTAAATCTTCCGAATGCCCAAACTCACACACCTATGTTTCCTTTGTGTAGAAGGACTTGGTGTTCCAAACTCCTAATCAATCAACTCACTTTCGGGATTATCAAGTAGAAGACTTGCAAAACCATGAGTATACTCTCAACCTCCTTTCATGTTTACCACTTTTTGGGGTGTAACATGTTACATTATTAAATCACACTTAAACTTATTCTTTATGCAATGCACAAAACAATCCTTATACATGAATACTATGTTATGATACTTGATACTTACGTGGACCATACTTACGTGATATGTTTTAGTCATTAGCTTTCACGAGCCTCCATTTGACATGTATATCGCTATAGGAGTAACGCACCGCCCGTAGACTAGTGGTCATGTTGAATTATATCATTGTTGCATAAACAGAGGATTGGCTAGAAATATTGCATGCCATGTTAGGTTGATCTTGTATAAACTAAGTTGCCATGTGGATTCGTTTTAAACTTTTATACTTATACTTATTCTTAAACTTGTATACTCGCCTTTGCTTTTGCATTGAATTTTATTTTAAACATGTTACAGGTTGATGATTGCTGATGCTAAGAAATAGATTAGCAAAGATGCCTAGATACTCACTTAGACATTTAGGTTTAAAGTGTTGTATCAATTTTGTTATGTTATGTTGAACAATGTTGTTATTTGAATTTCTTGTAATGTTTTGACAATTTATTTATGAAATGAAATCGGTTGAATTAAATATTGTCACAATTAGTGTTATGAAGTCTCTTACAATCTTGAACAAGTCCCACTCCGATGATTCCGCCATTGGTTGGGGTGTGACAGATTGGTATCAGAGCCATAACTATAGGGAATTAGGTAGAATTGCCATGTTCGACCTAGTCTATAGTAGGAACCATATTTTTGACCATTCTTGTTACATGCTTAAAATGTTATTATTTCTACTTTGCCTTTTTCTCTTCTTTTTGGTCTTAATACACGCATAATGTCTTTCTTAATACATTTACACAATACACTTGAAGACTTGAAGACACTCTTTATGTAGGATCGTGTGCGGACCCGAAATGAGTCGATCAGAGGCGTTCTACACAATATGAAAGGCGGAAACAGACATATTGTGTGTAATTCAACAAGATATACACTTTAACTGTTTTATATATTGATCTGGTAACACTTTACAGCACGAAAACACTTCGACAGAGCTTCGCCGTCGGAAACACTCTTCTCTAATTCCGTTTCAAATGAAACGGACTGACTCCTATATATAGACATTCTAATTCTGTTTGAAACATGCTCAAACGGAATAACATTCAAACAAAATTAATGGTTCAAACGGAATCACTGTCTAATTCCGCACGGAATTACTGGATCACCATTACAAGCGAAATTAGCCCACTTCAAGCGGAATTAGCTTTTATCTTGATTTCTCGAACTTCGTATCATGAACAATGCAAGACTCGATACAAGACCAAGTCGACAGACGCATGCACCAACAAACTCCCCCTCGAATGTTGACGAGTCTTAAGTGTCGAGTCTTCAACGTCTTCAGTCTTTATCAGTCTGATCGCTCTCTCTGAAGTATCTTGACATTTTAAAACTTCTTCAATCTTCTTTTCTTTACATCTCCAGGATCTCCACCTGGCTCCTATCTGTCTCTAACTCTCTTGATCAGATCTCTTGATTCTTTTTAAGCTTAGGATCAGAAACCAGGCTTTCTCCAATCTTCAATCCTGTACAATCTCTACCCAAAAATAAATTTCACAAACTGACAATTTGACAAATTTATATTCTTGCTTATCAAATGTATTCACAAATCAATAAATGATTTTACAATGTTAATCACTGATGAACCATTTGTATGAAAAAATATTTTCTTTTTAAAAAACTCTTCTTGTTTCAAACATACTCCCCCTCACAAGTTGTCATCATGTTTAGCACTCGGAATTTTGAAGATTAGCAATCCAACACCAGTTGTCGAAAATCTTTTTGAATTTTTTAAAATTTATGCTAAAACACACTGAAAATATTTTTGGATTTTTGATTTGAATGAAATGCAGTAAAGAAATATTTACAAACAATATTTTTGTGAGTTTGTATAAGAGGATCATTTCAGTTTTTGAGACAAATCACCAACACCGTTAAGCTTTAACCATTTTAAGTTCTAAACGATTCACTTAGATTGTCAGTATACTGATCCACTTAAATTTTCACACAAAGTTCAACTGCTTCGAGATACGGATTAATGTTTTAGAGACTTAAACTTATTCACGTGTCCCACCTCAGAATATACTCCCGTATCCAGATCCCAATATTCAGTCTTACAGGTGAGTATACCACAGATGATATCTGTAAGGGGTTAAATGCGAGGACCGTGAGAGCTCTGGTCAGAACTTCCGTTCAGCAGAGAGATGACGATTTCGACTTTTGGTGTGTCCCCTTTAGAGGATCTTTTGTTTCAACAGCACATGATTAACATTTTTCAATGTTTCATCATTTTTTATGCTGAGGGTGGTGCTATATTTCAAGCAATGCATAAAGTATTATACGGGGACTAGGCCATTGCTTCCGCAAAATCAGAAATCCCGAGATAATACCCCAGATATCACTGAGTATAAAGACCTAGTATCTCAGAAAGAGGGACCTTTCAAACAAGATTTCGGGGGTTACCCATATATCCGAGAGATGTTCCCCACGATACAAGTAAGTTTGAAATTTAGGTTTATATCTCGTCACAATTTACTAAATGTGTAAAAACCTACTGGCATATCATCAGTGAGATCGTTTATCACATTTGAACTTTCCAATTCCTTAGCATGCTGTGATCGTCCACTGATGTACTATCATTTCCTCTTTTCTACAACAAAAACTCATTTTTGATTTTATCATGTTTTTGCCTTTTTCAAATTTTCTAATGTTTTTGGATTTTCAGAAATTCTTACTCCCCCTAAAATTCAAACACATTTAAAAAGAAATTTGAAAACAAATTGTACAAGATAAAGTGACAACTGATATCAAATCACTTCAATTCGCCATTCACTTAGCATAAACAATCAGAACTCCCCCTTACAACAAACTATTTTTCCATTTAGATTTCAAAACACTTAAGTTTGTTTTAATCAAATGGTTTTTTCCGGAAAATAAGTTTTGTTGATTTTAATAACACCACATGTAGGTTCGGGGATTCATCACATTGTTTTATCAACCACTTGAAAAAATTAACATTTTAAAGATCAATCAACATCACCAATTGTAGAAAATCAGATACAAATTAATGTCCCTGATTTACCACTTGTAAGTAACAAACCAATAATCACTTGTAAGTCGAAATCACTTTCGTGAATTTCTCAAGAAAGATGCCGATACCTGCTCCACACTTACCAACCTGGAAGCTCCGGCAAGTCATACCTTTTCAAAAACAAATTTTCAAGAATGATGCCGATTCATGCTCCTCGATTACCTACTTGGGAGCTCCGGCAAGTCAAACTTCTTACTTATGAAAAACTGACATCCAAGCTTCACCAAACTTGGATGTTTTCTCCTCATCTGCACTCGGGTAGTAAGTTGCTTTCTTTGTTTCATAAAAGTCTTTTACCCCTTTTACTTTTCCCTTGACCATTTTTCCAAAAATCTTTTTAACATTTCCATTAAAAACTTTTTCAACATCAAATTCCTTCTTCTCAGAATAGAATTGATTTGAAATCTCAACTTTTCCAACTTTTGATTTAAAATTTTCAGCCCGCAATGGTGGAAAATTGACATCATCCATTGGCGGTACTGATGTTTCCAATTTTTTAACAACTTGTGGCTCCTCTGACTTTGTGGAATCAGATTCATCGCCAGATTTCACATATGATTTCTTAACAACCCACATTTGGTTGTCAAGATTGACTCTTCTCTTGTAAAATCTTTTCGAACATTCACCAACCTCATATGTTGAATTTTTAAACACTTTGAACTTTTCAGTTGGTGGTTTGGTTTTGTCAACCACTTTTTCTTTGAGTTTTTTAGAGACTCCCTGTTTTGTTTTTGTTGCTTGAGAACAGTTCCATGCAATATGACCAACTTCATTGCATCTGTAACAGGTTCTTGTCTCTTTTCTTTGAAAATCTCCATTCTTCATTCTCTCTTGCTTCTTGGCAAGGAATTCTCTGTTCGATTTCCTCCAGAAAGAACTCTTTGATTCCCCTTCACAGCTTGTCCCTGAAACAAATTTTGTATTTGTTTTAGAATTTTTCTCATTTTTATGATTTTCTGGTGGAATAAATCCAAGACCTTTCTTTTTGAAATTACCGTTATGGTTAGGTTTCTTTTGAAAACCAGAACTGTAACTTTGTTTCTTGTTTAAACGTTGTTGAACTCTTGAAGTGTATTTTTTAGGTTTTTCAGTAAGCTTTACATCTTTTATTTCAGAAATATTAATTTCTGTCATTTTGAAAACCTTTTTAATCATTTTAGTTTTAACACCTCTTATTGGAAATTCTTGTAGGGATTGAACCCTACCAGAGGAACAGATAATGTAAAGCCAAAACCAGGTCACAACAGAGGATTCACAATAAACAGTAGTTTACACTTTGCTCTCCCCTTGAAAGTGAGTTATAACATCTGATGGTCTCTATCCGCTGCTCATAATCAACTACTGATGCCCTTTTCAACTGCTGATGTAATCCTAAAGACTGCTAAAGACAAACTCTGGTGCTCTATCTACTGCTGTCTCTTAAGTGCTGCTGAAGACACAAATGTTGGTGCATTCATCTGTTGTCTACGTCTTATATCGAGTCTCAGTTTACAAGTTTGAAATGGAAAGTTTGAATGTAAAGTTTGAATGTAAAGTTTGAAGGGTTCCGTTTGAAGGGTTCCGTTTGAAATGGTCATGTCATTTTCAAACGGAAGGGTCACTTTCAAACGGAAGGGTCACTTTCAAACGGAAGGGTCTTTCCTATAAATAGCCTTCAAACGAGTTCATTTGTAATAGTCTGATTTCCAACGCCGAGGTGCTGTCGAGGTGTCTCCAGTCCTGTAAACGTTCAGAAATCAATATACGAGACAATTAATAGTGAATACAAGCTAAACGAAGACCGAATCAATGAATTCCGCCTCTGATTCGGTCTAAGCACTCTTCTGATCGACTCGTTGGGTCGTTTCACGATCCTACAAGTGGTATCAGAGCTCAGGAGGAAGAGTTCTTACCGTTTAGCTCGTTTTTCACTCATAATTCTGATTTCTACATCTTCTTTCATCAGTTCAGGGTGTTTTACCGGACAAAATTGGATCAAAATCTCATAGATTGTGTGTTACTGAACATAGACAAAGCCTTGAACATTTCAGCTTAAAATTCGAAGAAAAAATGGTGAAAATTGACTGAAAACTGATGACCGTTTGAAGTTTGGGTCACACCGTTTAAAATCTATCGTTTGAATCCGGTCCCATCGTTTGAAAACTGATGTCAATCGTTTGAATCTGGTCCCATCGTTTGAAAATGATGTAATTTCAAACGTGACAGGTCTGTTCCGTTTGAACTTATCGTTTGAAACACAACCTGACTGTTTGAAAGTATCATTGAACTGAAACATGATCACCGTTTGAAAAGTTATCACGTGAAAGTTGTTCATGACATTTAAAAACGTGTCAGTTTGCATATGATGTGTCAGTACATTAATTCAAGAGTTAGCATGTGAATTGGGTTTACAAGGTTGATAAAGTGTCTCGGGTCTTCAAACTGGAAAAGAAATCACGTGTGGAAAAATTGTCGGTTAAACATCATCACTTGAATTTAGGATAAGTATCATTTATAATTGCATATGTCTGCCACTACATAGTTGAGGTCCAATAGAATGATTTTGGTATAAATTGTTGTTGGAAGACTTAAAAAAAAATCAATCAAAAATCGATTTACATGTAATCTGATAGGTTAATTTTGAGGCCCAATGATATAAATTGATACTTGATGGTTGTCGGCCAGTTTAAATAGGTCAAATCAAGTTTATTGGTCATTTATTCTTTCACGTGATTCTAGCAATCCATTGATGTCATTGTGTTGATCTAAATGATTGTCGGTTATCAAATTGTTAGCCAAAGGGAATAATATTGCATTTAAGATTCACGGCCCAATTATAGTTGTCAAAGTTGTCAGATTAGTGGATTAAAGATCACGACCCAATCTTTGTGTAGTGTAGTCCACTTCATACTTGAAAAGTTGAAAGTGTGTTGTTGAGTGAAATTTGTCGGATTGGTTTGAAAAATGGACAAGATGTTTGATGAAATGGAAAATCATGATCTTGAAAGGTTAAATGATTGGTATATGGGGTATTTGGACGATAGTTATAGAAATGTGAAAAAGGTTGGATGGGAGAAAAGATTTAAATATTTTGTGTGTTTAAAAAATGAAAAGTTGGATGATCTGGCAAACCGATATACAGTCTTAATTGAACATTTGAAAGAACATGAGATAAGACTGTCAGATACTGAAAAAGTATCAAAGTTTGCTGATGCATTATCAGTTGAGTGGGATGAATTTTTGGAAAATCTAAGAAAGGATTCAATTTTTTCAAAATTACATATAAAAAGATTCATTAGTATACTTAAAACTCATGAATTTGAAAATGGAAAGAAAAGGAAAGAAGTGATAAATGTTTTAGAAAATCATTTGATGAAAATGGATTTGAATTTGATTCTTGAAATGAAAAGAAGAGTTAATGTATGTCTTGCTGCAAAAAGTAATCTAACATACGATATGAAAAGGGGTTGTTATATTGATGAGAATCTGAATCCTCTTGATTTCGTTAAAATTTTTTGTGCAGGAACATACAAAACAGAGATAAAGGAAATGTCAAAGAAGGAAGAATCTGTAAAGAAGGAATCTTCAAATTCTACATCAGTGTGTTTTACTTGTGACAGCTTAAAGACGGAAAATGACAAACTCGTGAAAGATGCGGAAAGTTTGATTTTGGAAGTCAAAAAGCTGAATGATAAGAAGCAAGCTGATGATAAACAGATTCTTGGTTTGAAAGAAACATGTGTAAAGATGAACTCTGAAAATGACAAACTGTTAAGTAAATTGAACAGTTTGACATTGGAAAATCAGAAATTGAAAGAAAAAGCAAATGATTTTGAAGAGAAAGAGAAAAGTTTTGAAAATGAAAAATCAAGAATTGAAAAAGATTTTCAAAATCAAATAAAAATTCTTGAAGATGGAAGAGATGTGTTTAGCAAAAACAACATCGAAAAGCAAAAAATGATAAATTCCCATCTTCAGAAAATTATCAAACTTGAAAAAGAATGTGAATGTGCTCGAAAGAAAATCAAAGAGTTAGAAGAAAAGGAGTCGAATTCAGAAAATGAAGATTTCTGGATAAAGCTTGAGAACAAAAATCTGAAAGCAAATGAGACAAAATTTCAAGAACAGATAAATGTTTTGGAAAATGAAAAGTCTGTTCTTGAAAACATGAAGAATGAGAATGAAAAATCAATCAAGTTTCATCTTGAAAGAATCTCTCAGCTTGAAAACGAAGCTGAGAATTCAAGAAACAAGATTGATGAAATTGAAAGGAAATTGAAAGGTTTTGTGACTTCATCAGATAGTTTGAATTTTCCTTGTCCAAAACCGATCAATTCCGTTCCAATAAGTGACGATGTCACAAACTTTGACAATGTCAAAGTTGAAGATTGTGATAAGAAATCTGATGATAAAAATGAAAAATTCGAAAAACAAAAATTGTTTTTGAAGTTAAAAGAAAAGTTTCAAGAAACTGTTCCACAATCAACTGAAAAGGGAGAATGCTCTAAGCAAAAACCTTTGAAGAAGAAAGTGGAACAAAAACAAAATATTAAAAAAGAGAAAATTTTTCAAAAAGATAATAAAAGTTCATCAGATCGATCATCCAATCGTAATGAAAAATTACAAAAATCGAAAAATGAAAACTCAAAAATTGTTGGTAATAAGTGGTGCAGGTCGGACCACAGTGCTCAAAAGTCAAATTCAGCAATCAAGAAGAGGAAAGAGTATCACCAAGCCAAACAGTGCTTTGATTTGAGCATTTGGGCTAAAAATGGTGATTGGTACGATAACAGAGTGTGTTACCGATGTGGTTATCAAGGACACATTGCTGTTAACTGCCAAAGTTGGAGTTATAAGACTAGGAGATGCTTTAACTGCAACATCAGAGGTCACATTGCCAGAGATTGCCCAAGGAGATCAAATGAAAGATCGAGGGCTAATTCTCAAAAATTGGCAAAGATACCAGTCTCTGTCAAGCCCAAAGAACAGAAAGTTCAAGAAAGTAAAGTTCAAGAACAGAAAGTTCAAGAACCGAAAGTAAAACTTTCACAGGGGCAGAAAGACAGACTGAGGAAGAAGAGAAAGAAGGCGAGAGAGTATCTCGAGAAGATATTGTCCTCGGGTTCATCTGTTGGTAAAAATAAGAGTTCTGATGAATCGTTTTCCTCAACTGCAAAGTCAAGCAAGACGCATTCATCAGATACAAATTTGAGGACGAAAGAAGAAAAGAAGAAGAAAATGGTCGGTGATGAATCTGATGTGTTAAAGTCAGACAAGCCACCATCAGGCAATGAATCTGACAGGTCAAAGTCAGACAAGACACATTCAGGCAATGATTCTGGTTCATCAAAGCCAGAGGAGCCTGTTGTTGAGGTAAAATCTGAGAATTCAAGTTTAACAATGGATGATGAAAATTTTCCACCATTGTTGAACAAGAATTCAAAATCACCCAAGGACCGTCAGGCTTGGGTGAAACTCTTTAAATGAAAAACCTGACTTGCCGGAGTTCCCAGGTTGGTAAGCGTGGAACATGAATCGGCACATTTCTTGAGAAATTCACAAATGTGATATTTCGACTTACAAGTGGTAAATCAGGGACATTAAGTTGTACTTGATTTTCTACATGTGATTGTGTTGTTAAAATCGATAAATGTTAAATCTTACAAGTGGTTAAAAGAACAAAGTGATGGATGAAACCCCGAATTTGTGAAAAGACACACAAAACTTATTTTCCGGAAAAACCATTTTGATTAAAACAAACTTAAGTGTTTTGAAATCACAATGGGAAAATAGTTTGTTGTGAGGGGGAGTTCTGATTGTTCAAGCCAAGTGAATGGAGAATTGAAGTGATTCTCATCATGTTGTCACATTTCTTGTACAGTTGGTTTTCAAATTTTCCCAGAAAATCAAAATTGAGACATATTTTGATTTTAGGGGGAGTAAAAATTTAAAAAAAAATTAGAAAATTTGAAAATGTCAAAAACATTGAAAAATTTAAAAATGAGTTTTGCTGAAAAAAGAGGAAATGATAGTAGATCAGTTGGACTGTCACAGCATGCTAAAGAAATGGAAAGTCAAAATGTGATAAACGGTCTCACTAAAGATGTGACGGTAGGCTCAGCTAGACTAGTAGATTTGCGATAATGATATAAACTTAAATGAAAAAGCCTAGTTCTAGTGGGAAACATGGTCGAAAGCATAGTACTTAGTTTTGTCCTTCTTGACTGTGTGCCTACTCAGTAATCGCTGATTGTCGAAAGACATAAAACTGGTTAAGTTTGTGAACTTTCACAACTTTGCTGAAAAGTCGCTGTGATTGTGCATTTTATTTTGCAAAGATTTAAACTTGTTTTATTTCTTTATTTTGTTTAAGCATCGGACATCCTCTACGTATACGTGAGTATCGACCTGGATGTTGTTGCCTAAACGTTCTGCTTTATTTTCTTTGGTGTTTCGTTTAAGCTTTGGACCTCCTCTGCGTATACGGGAGTATCGACCTGGTGGTTAAAGCCTAAACAACTTCAACTTATTTTTATTTTCTTATTTTGTTTAAACATTGGACTTTCTCTGCGTATACGGAAGTATCGACCTGATTGTTAATGTTTAAACATTCTGCTTTGTTTTCGCACAAATCACAGTCGATAAAAGTTTAAAGGCATTACTTGAGTTAGTGTATTGCATGATGAGGGGATATGCTGAGATCGTGGGGTCCATAAGAACTTAGTGCTATCTTAATATATCTTAAAGTATCGGTAAGCAGATTGAAAGTTTTTAGATTGAGTTTAAGTGGAAAACAATATCGTCAATCAACGTGAATCGTTTAGAGCTTAAAATGTTTAAAGCTTAACGGTGCTAGTGATTGGTCACAAAAATTGATATGATCCTCTTACACAAACTCACAAAAATATTGTTTGTAAATATTTCTTTACTGCATTTCTTTGTTATATTCAAAAATTCAAAAAGATTTTAGTGTGTTTTAGCATAAATTTTGAAAAGTCCAAAAAGATTTTCGACAACTGATGTTGAAGAGCTGATTTTCAAAATTCCGAGTGCTGAACATGATGAACTGGTTTGGGAGTGTGCGTTTAAAAAGAAGAAACTGATTTTGTGAAAAAGAAGTTTGTTTAGTTAATCAGGGTCATTAATTTGAACTTGATATAACTATTACTAGTAAGTTTTTCTTATTGATTTAAGTAAAAACTTATGTGGTGGTGAGAAAATTTGTGCAGGAGTTGAGCTTAAACAGCGATAAAGCCAGGGATTGATTTCAAGGTGATAGCTAATTCCAGACAGCGATCCCATCATGATGAGAGGGGGAGTCTGACGAGGTTAGATCCAAAGAGAAGATCCTGGTATATGCTAAGAAAGAAAAGAAACTGATAAAGACTGAAGATGCGAAGACTCGACACTTAAGACTCGTCAACATCTGAGGGGGAGTCTGTTGGTGCATACATCTGTCGACTTCGTCTTATATCGAGTCTGGGTTGCGTTGCGGATCTTATCGAGCATGATATCATTATATTGAATGATGACATCATCATAGTGACATCATCATTGACATCATCTAATGACATCATCATTGCAATATAGACATATGAAGACAAATTAGAAGTATACGGTTTGAAAGTCAAATTTGTAATTGTTTGAACATGACCGTTTGACCGTTTGAAAGGGTTACGTTTGAGGGTTCCGTTTGAAATAATCTTGTCACTTTCAAACGGAAGGGTCTTCCCTATAAATAGCCTTCAAACGAGTTCATTTGTAACGTTCTGATTTCCGACGCCGAGGTGCTGTCGAAGTGTCTCTGTACTGTAAACTGTTAAAGATCAATAAACAAGACATTTAATAGTGAATCCAAGCTGAACGAAGACCGAATCAATGAATTCCGCCTCTGATTCGGTCTGAGCACTCTTCTGATCGACTCGTTAGGTCGTTTCACGATCCTACAACAAACACTGCTCATTCAAGGACTGATCACCTTTGAAGAAAGCACTGATGTTATTGTTGAGCATCAGTGCTTAGGCTACAACAGTGGAACGAGAAGCAGTTGTTTCCTCATGTTTTGTATTTTATTTACAATCAGTTGTTAGACATCAGTGTTTGTGTAAGGTCAGTAGATACAGGTTGTTAGGCTGTTAGACGTCGCTTTCATGGTGACGCCAGCTGAGATACCTCAGTGGTTTGGTTTGCCTATAAATGTAACAGTACCCTGTACTGTTACATTTGATTGACTGAGCGAGTTCTTCTTCTCATGTCTAATCCTTTCATCTGGTGTGCAACCATCCTTGGGGTATCAGGCTGAGGGGGAGTATAGTTTGTAAGCTTATCTGTAATCTTTTGCTTTGATTTGTAAATCATTTGACTCTATGAGAAGCAATTGTTTATCAAACTATTTTTTCCTTTGATTGTGTTTACAAAGTTTGTTTTCATTTCCGCTGCACTTTACATGTTCTCATCGTCATTGATTATTCATTTTAAACAAACAAACAAACACAATCATGAGAGCCTCCGATCCTAACAATTGGTATCAGAGCACGGACAGTCAAATTCGATCTAACAATCAATTTGACATAACAGTTCGGCTCAAAATTCATTGATACTTAGGTTGGTTGTATTTAGTTGAAAAACAGAGTACTGTGTAAATCATGTTCAAAATGGTTATTCAAAAACTCTGTAAGTCAACCAAGATGTCATATGACACACAAATTTCATACATCAAGTGATTTCATGCATAAAACACTCATGGTTTCCAGATCTGAAAGTATATCTGTCAAATTATGAGATTATTTCTTATTTTCTAAATTGATCTCAAATGTTGTTATGAAAATTGTGATATCCTTTATTAAAATGCTAAAGTATGAACCTCAGATTAACAAAAACCTATGTTCATGAAACATTAGTGTTTTTGGTAATCTAAAAAGAGGGGAATTAAAACTTTAGCCATTTAAATCTTATGTATTGGAAACAGGTTGAGTTCCTCAAAAGGACAAAATCAACTATGTTAAAATACATTAAGAAAATTCACAAAAACTCCGAAGTGTGTTTATCTCAAAACTTCTGAAGTAGAAGAAAAGAGTACAAACATAAAACACTAAAGAGTCGAAGAGTCAAAGTTTGGGGTAATAATGGTCATTAAGCAACTATGCGCATTCATCTGTTCAGGGAAAGGTTTTGATTCCAGTAAATGTACTCCAAAAAGGACTAGACATATGTTTTAAAAAATATATCTATGTGTCCTCATGTTTGCAATCAACCGACAAAGAAAATGGTTCCAAACAGTGGTTAAAATGTATCCAAAAGTTTTCAACCACTGTTGTTAAACCACTGACCATTTTCAAAAACCTGTGAGTGATGTGATTACATTCTCTATTGAAATTATACCAGATCTTTTTGATACTACTTTTAGAAAATCCTTTAACCATTTTTTTGTTCAAAGGATTTTCTCGAATAATCAGGATATATTATTCATTTTTTTTGGAATAATATATTTGAAACTTTTGCTTGTTTTTTGTTGGCAATAGTTTCAGCTCCTGTCAGGATGTAATACCTTATTTTTGCATGGTATTTGTGTCCTCAGAAATGGGTCAAAAGGAAATGGTACATAAGTCATGGTCATGTCATACTCAGGTTTGCTCCTAAATGTTTTTCAAAGGATGATTGCAAACTGTGATTAAATTACTAAGGTACTCATGTGTTAATTGAATATTAAACAAAAATGAGTTGCCTTAGTAAAAATTTTTCATAAATTGGGGTACTAAACTACTGTCTTTCAAAATTGACATGTGGCAAAACCTTGAATGAAAATTCTCAAAACTGTTGCTGAAACACATGTTCTTCAGTTTTGCACCATTTACCCTAACCACTGTTTTATTCCAACGTCTGACCTCTAAACACTGTCCACTGCTGAAAGTTAACCACTGATCCCTCATTTTCTTGTAAGCACTGATGCTCAAAATCAGTGTCTTATCCAATGATAGTAAAAATCATCCACTGCCCAAGATTTTTACCGTTGTAATCACTGATGCTTGATACGTCAGTGGCTCTTAAAACAACTGTTCTCCATACTTCATCCACTCCATCAGTGTTTGACACGTGGTCAGTTTTTTTTAGCCCTCAGATCGTAATAACCGCTACCACATCAGCGATTATTTTTAAATAAAACCCTGCCCTAAACCCCAAACAGGGTTTTACACTGTCGAATTGAATTCCAAAAATTCTCTTCTCATAACAGTTTTCAACCCTTCTTCTCAAAACCCTCAAAATCATTCTCCGATTCTTCTTCATCAAAATGACGAAGTCAAAAGGAAAATCAAAATCGAAACCTACATCACCACTACCTTCAACTGAGGTCGCTCAAACGACCGAAGAACCCATCGAAATACCATTCAAACAATCTCATAACTATCTGGGTTTATTCACAAAACCTACTGATAATCACACTTTTGACACCATCATTGATGCATTATCTGCATCAAAGTACAAAACTTTGTTGACAGCAAATGCTCCTATCTATCTGCAAACCCAGAGAGAGTTTTGGAAAAAGGCGTCGCTTGAAAAACAAGACGGAAAAGTCATAGCCATTAACTCCTCGATACAGGGAAAAGCGATCAAAGTCACACCAAAATCGATATCAGAAGTCTTCATACTCGACGATCAGAACGGTAAAACCTCTTTTGACAAAAACGAGTTAAAAGCTGATTTTCTGAAAAGGGGTTATGCAGAAGAACCAAAGGTAGATACCCTACAAAAGGGTTATTTTCCATCTGCACCCAGGTTTTTATTTCACACAGTCTTGATGTGTGCTTCAAATAAAACAACATCTTTCAACGAAATACCACTGAAAATTCAAAGCCTGGGTTACGCTATTTTGAATAATAAAAACTATAACTACTCCCAGGAGATTTTCAATGACATGGTGAAAAACGTTGAAAGTAAAGCATTTTTACTTTTTCCAAGATTTTTGAGTTATTATTTTGAACAAAAATTTGAAAAGAAAGATGTAAATTTGCTCAAACAAGGTGTTCATTGTCAAATAAAAAGCATAACAAAAGAAACATTTTCAAGGATGATGGCACCAATAAAAACAAAATTCAGGGGTACCTGAGCAGACTTTAGCGGTTACAACTGCCCCTCAGGTATCAGCAGCTGAGCCCACTGCTCCAGGTGATCATAGCAGCACTCCCACTGCTTTGAAACCCACACCTGCCACCACTAAAAAGACCAAAAAGAAAATATCCAGAAAACCCACCAAACCCAAAACAAAGGCAACTCTGGAAGATGAGATCCCAGAGGAAATGCCTGTGACAACACAAAAGTCACCACAAACCACTGCTGCTACTTCCTCACAGCAGTTGGAAGAAAGATCTCCACCCATGCCTAAAACTCCTCCTGCATCCTCACAAAAGGATCAGGTTGTAAGCACAGGGACACCACACTATGAAGCTCTGAATCCACTTGGATCCATCTTCCTCAGTCCTGATCCCAAGGACATGTCTCTTTCAACTCCCATCCCCTCACCAATCATATTACCACAAACCATGCTACCTTTATTGCATGCAGCTGATATAGCTCAGACACAAACCAGTTCCTCTCTAACACCTATCACTGAGAGCATACTTCCACAAGTGACTGGGTCTGATGCTACTACTTCTGCTATCCCAGCAACAATTGAGGAGGTTACACCCCCTGAGTTACAAGTAACTCTCGGTGGTTGTTCAAGTGGAGCAGCAACTACAACTGGTGGACCAACAGGTCTCCAGTTGGCCAGTTGTTTCATAAATCAGACTCCCTTGAAGGCAATTTCTTCCATGGCAACCTCGATAACCACCAGTGAGTTGGATCTAACCACTGGCACCATAAAAGGTTTATCAAGTGCTGAAGAAAGAAGTCCCCAGTACCAAGAACAAGGGGCATCAATGGGTGACTTTTGGGACTCAGTTCCTAAGTCAAACATTGATATAACCACTGCTAGTGGGGATTCAGATGATCCTACTAAAGTAGGTGATGATTCAAGATATCAGGAATTGACAGGCAGAGTTGACAAACTTGAAGAATCAGTTGCTGAAATAAAGGAGATGGTGCAAGAGATTTTAAAAGCTCAAAAAGCACAATCCACTGCTGCCCCACTACAATCTGCTGTTCCTGCTCAAGCACCTGCACAACAGGCATTTGCTGCAAATGAGCTATGGAATATATTTCAACCCATGCTTGAAGCACAGCAACAAATGGCTGATAAAAAGCATGCTATTCAAGTACAAATGCTGACCAACATGGTTGAATCAAGATTTAAAGACACTCAAGCAGATATTAAGGCTATAAAGGCTAACATTCAAAATGCTTCTGGCAAAGTTCCTTCTTCCATACCATTTCTTGTAAATCCCCTTTCAGATAATGCCAAAAAGGGGGAGAATAACAAGCTGTTGGGAAATTTGAATAGGAGGTGAATAGAACATGGCCTCCATATTGAGCCTGAAAAAGCAAAAGAAAAGCAGGTCTCAAAACCTGTTAGCCAAATAGCTGATACAGCAGCAGTTACAAAAATTGCTGCAGCAGCAGTTACAAAAACTGTTGTCAGTAGCCAAACAGCTGCCATGTCATCAACATCTTCAACACACACCACTCTACCACACAACACCACAACTACTGCTCCACCATCATCATCTACAATCACACCATCACCACTGCCTCCTATATTAAAACAGAAGACAACAGATGTTACAACATCTGTTGTAATGACATCAGTGATTGAAACACAAGTTGTCTCAACCACTGTCAGTCAATCACTGCCACAAACCACTGCTATCCAATCTAACACCACTGATTCACCCAAAACATCATCTGTTTCTTCTTCATTAAAAAGGAGAAGAAATCTCATATCAGATGATGATTCACCACCATCACCACCAACATCACTACGTCCATTCCCTGCTCAAAAGCAGAAGACAACTCCTGACATATCAGCAGTTGTAATGACAGCAGATGTTGAGACACCAGTTGTTTCAACAGATGTTAGTCAGGCATCCATCACTGCTCTCATTCTTTCTACATCACAACCAAAGCTCTTCAAAAGAATAAGAAAGCCAATCTCTGTCGATGAGGGTACACATGATCCTAATGCTGCAAAATATCCACTGGAACTTGAAGCTATCAAAAATGAGATGAGGCAATTCTATACAGAAGAAGATCCTTCAAAAAGGAGATTCTCCTCACTCATAGGCTACATGCCACCAGAGGATATGGATGATTACCTCAAACTCAAGGCAAGACAGGCTAAAGCAAGAGCTAAATTTGATTGTGAAAAAGATAAGTTAAGCGAAGATGGCACAGCTGAAAGACTGGAATTCTACTTCACAAAAGTAAAGCAGATGGAAGATTTCGCATAGGAACTAATCAAAGAAAAGGCTGATCAAAAGAAAGAGTTAAGAAAACAATATCTAGCCTACATCATGAAAGAGAAATTCTATCCTGCTGAAGAACAACAGTTTAAAGAATGGCCAGTAGTAGCTCTCAAGCGTGAGTCAGAAAGGATTGAAAAGATTAAGAATTATCCTACGAAGAAGAAGAATGCTCCTAACTGGAGAAAATATGAAAAGCTCATTGCTGATTTAACTGCTGAATATAAGAGAAAGAAAAGGGAGCTGGTGGATGCAAAAATGGATACTGCTGAAGCCATATCAAAATGGTCAAAACAGCAAACTGATGAAGCCTATGAAAGGCTGAAGAAAAGAAAGATAACTGTTTCAGGCACTTCTAAGAAGAAAGAACAAATGATGAAGCTTGAACAGAAGATGGGAAACCTCGACACACTGTTCCGGTCTACTTTTGTAACAAATCAAGAAGAGGGAGAACAGTTGACTGAAAAAGAGGTAATGGAAAAAGAAGCAGAGTACTTCAAATATACCATCACGAAAATGGGTCTAAAAGAAGAAACTTCAACAAAGCTTCAAAGCCTTTTTAAGGCATTAAACAAACCTGCATCTCCAAACACTGCTAAAGACAAAACAGAAGCTGAAAGACAAGAACTTATTGAACAAGAAACTGCAGAAGATATAGCTGCAGCTGACAAAGTCTTTGAAGAAGCTTTCAAAAGAATGTCTGAAAGTCTGCAGTTGTTTTCAAGGCCATTATCCCTCAACTCATCATCAAATAAGTCTCTCCCAAGAAACCCACTTGGCTTAAAAATACTAAAGTGGATGTCTGATCAAAAGACTCACGTATTGACCTTGGTCAGAGCCAATGGCGATGTGAAGCACATATCAAGGAAAGAAGCACTAGGCCTTAGTGTTCAAGATTTGAAGGATCTCCTTGGGCTTTCACTGTGTAGGGATGAGGATGACCAGAGTGCAAAGGAATTTGAAGCTAAATTCAAAGAACAAGATAAGGCACTCTTGATGAGTAATAAAGGTCCTGAATAATGAAATGTTTTGGCATTATCTGTTCCAGGGGGAGATTGTAGGGATTGAACCCTACCAGAGGAACAGATAATGTAAAGCCAAAACCAGGTCACAACAGAGGATTCACAATAAACAGTAGTTTACACTTTGCTCTCCCCTTGAAAGTGAGTTATAACATCTGATGGTCTCTATCCGCTGCTCATAATCAACTGCTGATGCCCTTTTCAACTGCTGTTGTAATCCTAAAGACTGCTAAAGACAAACTCTGGTGCTCTATCTACTGCTGTCTCTTAAGTGCTGCTGAAGACACAAACACTGCTCATTCAAGGACTGATCACCTTTGAAGAAAGCACTGATGTTATTGTTGAGCATCAGTGCTTAGGCTACAACAGTGGAACGAGAAGCAGTTGTTTCCTCATGTTTTGTATTTTATTTACAATCAGTTGTTAGACATCAGTGTTTGTGTAAGGTCAGTAGATACATGTTGTTAGGCTGTTAGACGTCGCTTTCATGGTGACGTCAGCTGAGATACCTCAGTGGTTTGGTTTGCCTATAAATGTAACAGTACCCTGTACTGTTACATTTGATTGACTGAGCGAGTTCTTCTTCTCATGTCTAATCCTTTCATCTGGTGTGCAACCATCCTTGGGGTATCAGGCTGAGGGGGAGTATAGTTTGTAAGCTTATCTGTAATCTTTTGCTTTGATTTGTAAATCCTTTGACTCTATGAGAAGCAATTGTTTATCAAACTATTTTTTCCTTTGATTGTGTTTACAAAGTTTGTTTTCATTTCCGCTGCACTTTACATGTTCTCATCGTCATTGATTATTCATTTTAAACAAACAAACACAATTATGAGAGCCTCCGATCCTAACAATTCTTTATCAAAATAAAATTTGTCAGAATCATTCAAAGTGTATGCCACTTCAAATGTTTCTTCATTCAAATTGGATTTTGACAACAAAAATTCTTTACTATAAACCCGTTTTCCCGACGACTTTGAACTCCTGATAGACGAACTCGAACTCCCAGACTCAGACATTGACTCGGACTCCTCATCCTTATCCAACACTTGATCGACCATCCTTTTTATTAACTCAGACTCATGATCTATGTCGGACGCTATGAATATGATGTCAATATTGTCTGGTAATGCATCGGTTATCTCGGACTCTAACTTTATATTGACTGCCTTTTTTACTTGTTCCTCATTCGGTTTTCTAGGCGAATACCCTTCCCAAATTGGAAGCGGACACTTATTATAAACACTCTGTTTCTTACCAGTTTCCTTCTTCTTCGACTTCTTGTCTTCAAACACTTCAAAACCAACAACAGTTGGATAAATTCTGTCAATTAAGTAATCAGAACTTGAATAACTTTTCAGTAATCGTCTGATTCTTTCATTTTCAACTTTTTCACTTTCCAACTCTTGCTTCAACTTCGCACATTCTTCGATGTAAAAATTTATCTCTTTCTGCTTAGACATCATTGTTGCATTCATCATTGTCAAAGCATCTTCTCTTTCAGAGTTTGTCTTTTGTAAACTATTCATAGTTTTATTCAATACATCGTACGACTCTTTCACATTCTTGACATCAAACAGCAACTTTTCTTTCAACTTTTCTAGATCAGTAAACCTCTCATCTTTTTCATCACATTGTTTGCAGGGTTCCAAACATGTAAGACAAGGTTTTGTGACTTCAACAATCTTTTCAATCTCCACAATCTTCTCGACTTCAACTACCTTTTCCACTTCAACAATCTTCTCAACAAACTTAACTTCTTCCATTTCTTTTGCAGCTTTTCTCTCTTTAAGTTTCTTCAATTTATCTGCAAAATAAAATTCAAAACTGTCAGAAGATAAATGAGTTTTTGCAATGTTTATCTGTTCAATTTCTTCATCATCATCACTAGTATCTGTTGAACTATTTTCAGAAGAAACGGATTCTTCATCTTGACTTTTCTCTTCATCGGATAACACTGCTATCCATTCTTTCATTAATTCTGGCTTTTGAACAATTTGAGCAATGAAAGCTTTAAATTCCCTATTCTCATCCACAAACTTATCCCAGCTAAAATCTGGAGCCATTTTCTCATCATCTTGATCAATGATACCATAATAAGCTTTCTTATTTGCATCTTCGATCATTCTGGCATGTGCAGTTTGTGGTTCCTTTTGTTGATGTGGTTGATGAGCAACCTTTTGTTATATGGCTTTTCGATAGTAATCATCTTTTCCAAAAGGTTTCTTTGCTCCACTAGCTTCCTGATTTTTGCACTCTCTTTTGAAATGACCTTTCTCCCTACATCGAAAACAAGTAACTTTAGATTTATCAAAACCCAAAGTTGAAATATGAGCATCCAAAAAATCATTTCTTCCTGTAATCATTTTGAACTTTTCAGCTCTTCTCAAGACACTAGCTAAGCACCACTTTATATCCATGAGCTCCAATTCTTCTGCATCGATCTGATCGTAATCTTCCTTTGTTAGCATCGGATTACCAATTCTTCCAGCAATCAATCGTTCATAAGATTCCAAAACAGTAACCAGTAATGCCATATGACTTTTAACAACTTCTTTAGAAAAATTCTGACCATTTTTAAGATGTAATGCAACATTACACTGAATCATGTGTCCATTACCAACATTTGAACTTTGAACACTTTGAGGATTGACATTTGAAAATCCACTAGTGTTGATTGAACTTTGACTGACTGATCCAGATGAATTTTCTGCACTAAAAGCGGTTTGGATCTTTGGACTTGTTTCAATAGTTTGAACATTTCCTTTATAGTACAATTTGATGTCTTGTTGATTGCTTGAGCTGTTCATTCTGGCAATCTTTTGCTGTTCAAGATCCTGTCCCTCAAGCTTTTCAATAAACTGTCCAATTGACAATCTACTAAACTCTCCTGTATTCTTTAAAATCATGAGATACGTACCCCATTCTTTCTGTGGTAATGCGTCAGCTAACTTTTCAACCCATTCTGCTGGAGTTTTAGTAATTTTCAACTGAGACATGGTACGCACAAGATGACAATATCTCTCAATGAGAGTCTTTGTAGATTCACTTGGCATACTTGTAAACAACTCAAATTCTTTCTTCAATAATGATTTTTTGCTATTGATCATTTCTGTACTTCCTTCAAATTTCTTCTCAAGTGCCTCCCATATTGAGAAAGCACTACCATCATGCTGAAGCAAAACAAAAATGTCCTCTTTGACAGCTTGTTGTAAAAGAATAATCATCATTTTCTCTCCTTTATAACTATCTCTCTCTTTGTCTGAAAATTCTGAGATAATTTTATCAACATTCAAAGCCGTCTGTGGTCTAATATATTTTGTTTCAATGCTTTCCCAAGCTCTCAGATGGTTTGCCTGAACCCAATTCTCAAAACAATTTTTCCAGCCATGGTACTCTTCAATTCCCATAAGTTTCGGGGGTTTTTGCAAAGTTCCGGTTTCATTTTCCATGTTCATGTTTTTAGCAATTTCAGCCGGAGTAGTCGGGGATGTTGCAAACGCGTTGTAGAATTCCTCTTCCATGTTTCGATAAACTTTTCACAAAAACAGGCACTTTCAAACGGGATTAACTCTTCAAACGGAATTCCCCAAGCGAAATTATCTTCCAAGCGAAATTACCTGCACAATCAACTTTCAAACGGAATTAAAAGTTTCAAACGAAATCACCAAACGAAATTAAGTAATTCAATACAGAATTACTCAGTTTCACACGGAATTAGATTTGAAACGAAATTATTCAAAGGAGATTCTAATTCCGTGCTAAATTAGAATTATTTTCGAATGAAATTATGCAGAACTTGTAATTCCGTTCGGAATTAAGGTGCACTCTAACACGGAATTAGGATGATGTCATAATTTTCAAACCGAATTTCAAACGAAATTACAGATATTTTCAGTTTTAGATTGAATTATGGTCCAACTCTTTCAAGGATTCTTTAAAACACTGTTTTGCTTGTAATATGTGAAATTCAGATCATTTTAACTGTGAAAACTTGTTCAATTGATAAAAGATGGTGTAAAAGTAAGAAAACACAATGAAATAAGGCTGAAATCTGCAGAACTCCTCCTCCTGAGCTCTGATACCACTTGTAGGATCGTGTGCGGACCCGAAATGAGTCGATCAGAGGCGTTCTACACAATATGAAAGGCGGAAACAGACATATTGTGTGTAATTCAGCAAGATATACACTTTAATTGTTTTATATATTGATCTGGTAACACTTTACAGCACGAAAACACTTCGACAGAGCTTCGCCGTCGGAAACACCCTTCTCTAATATTTGAAACGGACTGACTCCTATATACAGACATTCTAATTCCGTTTGAAACATGCTCAAACGGAATAACATTCAAATGAAATTAAAGGTTCAAACGGAATCACTGTCTAATTCCACACGGAATTACTGGATCACCATTACAAGCGAAATTAGCCCACTTCAAGCGGAATTAGCTTTTATCTTGATTTCCCGAACTTCGTATCATGAACAATGCAAGACTCGATACAAGACAAAGTCGACAGACGCATGCACCAACACTTTATACAAAAGAGACGAGTTTACCAAAATAGGCGTGAAACCCACAATCCGGTGAACGACTCTCATTCCGCTTATTCTTATTTTGCACGAAATTTCGCCATTTAGTTAGGAATGAAATCCACATCTAAATGCTAAATTTCCAATTCAAACTCTAGTGGACCCTCGTCATAGTGTCGAAATCATATTTTTGACCCGACGAGTACCAACCACATTAGCGTACGAAATCGTCAAGTTAGAGGTGAAACCCGCACCTTGTCAATCGAGTCCCATTCCTCGATTTTCGATCTCGCCAAAGTTTCGATTGTTTCATTCGATTAGAGACGTGTAGTAACTGGAAGGGTAAGATACCGTTAATCGCTTCTCGACGAGAGTATCTTACCTATAGGCCAAAGCACGTTTCTCTAATTTGAAAGAACTTTCGATTCACTTTGGAATAGTCGACGTTTCTAAACTCGAAACAATCCTATGTTTTATGAGCCTCTCTTTTATGTGATTCAATTTATATGTAATTTTATACTTGTTACCTCGTTAATTTTGAAACCGTTACACAATTCGCACGTCTCGCGCAATCAAAAACCAATAATAATTCTCGTGAACAAACTAAATTTATACTCTTTTCACGCATTCATACGTGTTTATACCTGTTGAATACTCGTTGAAATCATGCTAACTACGCGACCGTAATTTAATTCTCCATCTAATGGAGTTAAAATCTAACATCCTACATAATAAAATTTCAGACTTTTAACTCTTCGGCTGTTTACCCTTTTTACCAACTTTTGACCCGTTCGTGATTTCATCTAACAAACTTGTTTGTGGCCCTTGTTTCTTTTGTAAACATATTATTATGATTATTTCCTATTGTACAAGGTTCAAATCACGGGTTATTACACATTCTTAACCCGTTTCACTAATACTTCTATTTTGACCCGTTAGGGGTATTTATGCACTTTTTAAACTTAATTTACATCCGTTCCTTATATGCATCATAATTCCACCCATCCATATTAATTGGTTTTCCACCACAACTATGATTGTGGTGGATTTAATGTGATAGACTATTTATTCCTAGTTCTATCCCTCAGATATGTCATTTTACGAAAAATACTCGTTTCAACTCGTTGGACACTAAGGTCCCATATTATCCCTTTTTATACTTATCCAAATGATTTAATCTATCAAAACACTTATTTCAAACAACCTTTAAAGGTCGTTTGTCTGATTTACCCATCAAGGGCATTTTAGTCAACTTTAGCCCCTCATTTACGACGAAGGACATTTGCTACTAATTTGACCCAAAAATGTATGTTTAACCACAATCGTATTTATACGTACCTGGCTCGAGTCAACCTAGTGACCCGTTTCGACACTTTGCTTTTATTACCGATATTCTATGGCGACGCAATTACCCAAATTACTATTCGCTCCTGTAAACACATGAATTGACAACCACATTAGTTGATTTCGTCAAATGGCGTTATCCCCACCATTTGGCCCGTTCGGCCTATATAACCCAACATTTTCATATGTAACAAAACATGGGTTTTAATTACCAATCACACATCCGACCCATTTCAGATTTTCTCACTAGATCCCTTTTCTTCTAAAGTCATTTCTTATATTTTTAACCCATTCGACTTACGCTATGGGTGTCCTTTGAACTTTAATTTACTTTAGTCGATACTTGACTAAATTTCCATTTTTACCCATTCTCCGATTACTAGTTACGCTATAAGGTAACTTTAAGAAAAACTCATTAATTCTTAACCAATTCATGACTAATTTACCATTTTGCCTCTTTCACCATTAATCATGGTTTAAAACATTTTTATTCATTCCGACCCATTTCGTTTCGTGTCGGAACCCATAATTCGAACCTAATCCTTTATCGTATTCATCGCTTATAAAATAAATACATATACTACAAGTGGGTGTAAGTATTACTTACCTCACATCCGAACTACGCTTTTCCCTTCCTTCTTGATTCGTTTGACCCGCTCACTCATCAAGCTTCCACCTAGCTCGTTAGGCGTCAAACTATCATCATAATTCGTAAGATGGTTAGATTAGTCATTATCAATTATGACTACTCCACCTAACGGGTCTTATGTCGACTTTATCACTCAATCAAATCATTGGTTAGTTTGACTTCCTAAAAGTCAATTGATCTATCAACATATTCAAATGCACACTTCACACGAAATTTCAACATTTGAGCCTCATTTAGGCATTTTTAACAAACACCTAATGGGCATAATTTCACTAAATCAAAATCAAGTTTCATGACTAACTATTTAGCCAAGATTAAACAATTTTTGCAAGTTTAATATATCTAGTATGCATAATAACATCTAGATTCACCTTATGTAAATAAATAACACTCAATTTATAATCAAATTTCTAGTGTTCTTCATCATTCTACAGCACCCATTTAACACTTAGATGGGTGACCATGAATTTCACAATTATAAACATTAATTCAACAAACTATTGACTAGGGTTTACTCCTAGACATGATTTCATCCTAATTTCATCCAAGCATCAATCATGCAAACCAAATTCTCGATTTTCTATGTTCACCAAGATTTCAAGAT
This sequence comes from Helianthus tuberosus, assembly GCA_030545235.1. Classification (NCBI taxonomy): domain Eukaryota; kingdom Viridiplantae; phylum Streptophyta; class Magnoliopsida; order Asterales; family Asteraceae; genus Helianthus; species Helianthus tuberosus. The sequence continues at coordinate 30,143,509 of CM060446.1, read as the reverse complement.
GGAACTAAATAACGAAAATTGGCATACCTTATGATCCCTTCATGGAGGTGATCACTAATTTGAGCTTAGATTTTGATTTGGACTTGATTTGCCCCTTCAATTTGCTGATTTTGTGCTTGTTAGGGTTTGAGTAGGAGAGCCCCTTGGCTCCTGTGATTGTATCGACCAGAATACACACTTAGCGTGTGTGTTTTGCTGTAGGATTTTATTTACTTAAAACTAGTTTCCAGTTTTTCATATTTGGCCCCTCAACTTCCCCCAAGTTGCATATAGTGTGTTTTAACCAATTTCTTTATTACTACAAGACTTGTGACTAACTAGGTTATTTATTCCTAGTTATTTTATCTTGTTCATACTCTGTTTTATGTTAAGTCTCGTTAACTCGGGCCCTTTATATACTTTGTTTTCTCAAAGTATTTTTCATCCTTTTAATAAATATTAGATTTATTTATTTAAATCCTAATATTTACTGGGTAAATTTTTACCACTAACGGTATTTTACCAGTCAGTAATATTAACGGAGTTTGATTACCAAACCCGTTTTTGGGGTGTTACAAGTCTACCCCCCTTAAAGAGCTTTCGTCCTCGAAACCTTTTTCTTACATGTTTTATCGAGTTTAACTCCATCCATTTGATCTCGATAATCAATCGAGCATTGCTCATATTCTAACCAATTGTTAGTATTACCAGAAAAGTATGATAATATCTTTTTGGTTACTAATCATCTACATATCTCATACGACATAATGCACTTAGAAATAACGTAATCTCGTTATTTCCACTAGTTTAGTTAACCTAGCAATATTCGTCACTCGGCTCTGATGTGATTGTACTTCACATTGCATTTCTTAACCGTGATCGTGTCACATCATGTTTAATTTATATCAACCTTTCATTTTCGAAAATATCACTTTTCGAATATTTCGTCTTGCGCCTATCAGTGTGAAGAATTGAATCTTTCATGCTTACTATTCAAATTCCTATCAGAATTTATATTTATAAAAATGTTATTTCTTATCAAAACTGAAGTTTTAGTTTAGCATCTTCTCTTTAACTTTTGTCAATTGTCCATACCAGAATATTGACAATCCATAATTTATCCTTTTTACAGTCTTAGTTTTATGCGAGGATTCTCAATTGATTCCCTCGCTTTGTCTAATTAGCTCGTAGGTTTTATCACTTAGCCTTATAAGTTATTTTATTAGACTTTCACCTCTCTAAGGCGAGGTACTTATAATCTATTTCTTTCTAGTCATGACCCGTAGGTCGTTTTAGTTTCGTAGACTTTCCTTTGTTTATAACCCCAAAGGTTATGTTGATCCCGTAGATCATTCTTTACTCATGTCATTCTTAAAATACATGTTTGGTGTCAAGGAACTCTATTTTTTGTTTGGAGAATCATTTGGTTTCAAGCATAAGGTCCGTTAACCTTGACTGTAGTTCGTGGTTACGATTGTTTTCTTTCGGATGATTTTTCCGACTTTATGACTTTTCACGTCATTTATGCGTCAGTTTGCCCTACACTTACCGTTACCCGGTTCTTACCTATACTTCTTTACGTCCCATTACCCGAGTTCTTTTATTTTAATGTTTTTAACGCTTATAACTCCTTTACATAGGTTTATTAATATTTCGCACTTTTATTTATTCGATTCGCGCTTACTTACTTTAGCAAGTGTCATCCTTTATTAAATTTGTTTGACTTGTTCGTGTGAAAATTCATCACTTATGAATGTCAAACTTCAGTCTTTATTCGACCCGTTCAGCTTTGAAATAGTTGAACATAATTTATCAAAATTTCTATTTGCAGTATCTTATCGTCCTTTAGTCATGACCCAAAACCCGAGTCTTTTTGACTTTCCATACGCGTTCCTGTTTCCCAGTCTACGCATGCGTTTAATTCCTTACCCATCAACCGGGTGTTTTACCAAAATCGTTATCATTGCACCCCTTCCGGTATGCATTAAGACTTCATTTCGATTTACTTGGTCATCTTAGCGAAATTCGTCGCTTTTATTCGACCATGTCTTTTATTCTTTAAGTGACCACCATTGGCGGCCTTATTAATTATGAGTGATGATTATCGTCGTCATCATTGCTTTACTACGACTAAAGTTAACAACCTTGATTATCTTTTTCGTGTGGGCAACACCTTTGTTTTTATGACCCAGCGGATCATCTATACTTTGGTTTTACTTGCTCATTTTGTTCACCATTTCCCTTTCGTCCAAGATGACTTATTTTCGGGAATTTTCTTTTGATCATTCATTTATATCATCATTTACATTAATCCTTATCCCTTCTCCTGGGCTCATTATCCTAATGTAATACGCTTCCGTCACCCGGCTGTGCGTTTACATTATTATCAACTATTTTGTTCATTTGTTTCATTTGGGTACTTTTTAATTTGTCCCATTCACCCCGTCCTTACTTCATCGGATGTAGATGTGTCCGCTATAAGAAGTTCATGGTATCATATGCCACTACTTACTTGGCCAGAGTAAGCGATTAACACATGACACGTATGACCTTTTTATAGTTTTCACATCACGCCCTATGTAAGTAATGCCTCTATTTGTTTTTCTTGGAAACAATATCCCGAATACATTTTTTATTCGGGTTTTTTTTTCCAAGTTTTTAATCTACATATGCAACTTTCAATTTCTACATATTTGTTGCATATTACTATTTATGCAATTATATTTAAAATGTGCACCTGGTAATGCTTGCCCTAACGGGCTTCTCTTGCCATTAGCCTTGTTCGCGACCGTTACGCGATTTAGGTCCTTGATGAGCATACTCCTTGGACCGTTCCTCTGTCAAATCTGCGATTTGTTAAACTCTCGCTATCTTCATATGCGAGTGTCCTTCAACTAAAACATATACAACAGTTAGTAATTTCGACATTAAAGGATGCCCGTATTATAATACAAGGCTTTTCTGCTATACGCATCAACGCGTGTAATTTCGTTGACTATATCTATTCTATATCGTTTTTATTGGTGTAACGTGTATTACACGATAACCATATGTGTTGTTCTCAACACTTTAATCATACTAAACCATTGATATACATGTACTTACCGGATTTGCAATCAAGCCTCGAACCGAACACACTTTACTCTTTAACCATGAGCTCTGATTACCAACTTGTAACACCTTTATTATTATTTAACGATTTTCGCATAATTTACGAAAATAAACGGGTAATTAGAATTTCAAATACATAGAAAATACGGGTTTCATTAAACTTTAATCACAGAATTAAAACTATACAACATAACACGTGTGAGTTCGTTATTTAACATAACAACGATACATAGTGCGGAAGCTTATTTCTTGACCGTGTTCGGTTCTTCGTTGTGCTTGATTGTCCTCCGATGCTAAAATTATACCTGAAACTCATAAAACATGAGTTGGATTAGTCATACGTAACTTAAAACGTATCTAAACGAGTCCGGAAAGTGAAACTGATTAAAATAAATTTTTTTCGCTAAAACAGTGCTCTTTCGCGCCACGCGAAGGCACCCAGTTGCTCCCTCGCGCCACGCGAGGGAGACTGTTTTCCAGCAGCTCTGGAGCTGGGTCCTGCATTTTTCAGCAATACTAGTTTGTACGGAAACAACCATAACTTCTTCGTTATTGATCTGTTTTACCCGATTGTTTTTCCTACGCGGCCGTAATTTAAATCTCCATCTAATGGAGTTAAAATCCAACATCCTACATAATAAAATTTCAGACTTTTAACTCTTCGGCTGTTTACCCTTTTTACCAACTTTTGACCCGTTCGTGATTTCATCTAACAAACTTGTTTGTAGCCCTTGTTTCTTTTGTAAACATATTATTATGATTATTTCCTATTGTACAAGGTTCAAATCACGGGTTATTACACATTCTTAACCCGTTTCACTAATACTTCTATTTTGACCCGTAAGGGTATTTATGCACTTTATAAACTTAATTTACATCCGTTCCTTATATGCATCATAATTCCACCCATCCATATTAATTGGTTTTCCACAACAACTATGATTGTGGTGGATTTAATGTGATAGACTATTTATTCCTAGTTCTATCCCTCAGATATGTCATTTTACGGAAAATACTCGTTTCAACTCGTTGGACACTAAGGTCCCATATTATCCCTTTTTATACTTATCCTAAGGATTTAATCTATCAAAACACTTATTTCTAACAACCTTTAAAGGTCGTTTGCCTGATTTACCCATCAAGGGCATTTTAGTCAACTTTAGCCCCTCATTTACGACGAAGGACATTTGCTACTAATTTGACCCAAAAATCTATGTTTAACCATAATCGTATTTATACGTACCTGGCTCGAGTCAACCTAGTGACCCGTTTCGACACCTTGCTTTTATTACCGATATTCTATGGCGATGCAATTACCCAAATTACTATTCGCTCCTGTAAACACATGACTTGACAACCACATTAGTTGAATTCGTCAAATGGCGTTATCCCCACCATTTGGCCCGTTCAGCCTATATAACCCAACATTTTCATATGTAACAAAACATGGGTTTTAATTACCAATTACACATCCGACCCATTTCAGATTTTCTCACTAGATCCCTTTTCTTCTAAAGTCATTTCTTATATTTTTAACCCATTCGGCTTACGCTATGGGTGTCCTTTGAACTTTAATTTACTTTAGTCGATACTTGACTAAATTTCTATTTTTACCCATTCTCCGATTACTAGTTACGCTATAGGTAACTTTAAGAAAAACTCATTAATTCTTAACCAATTCATGACTAATTTACCATTTTGCCTCTTTCACCATTAATCATGGTTTAAAACATTTTTATTCATTCCGACCCATTTCGTTTCGTGTTGGAACCCATAATTCGAACCTAATCCTTTATCGTATTCATCGCTTATAAAATAAATACATATACTACAAGTGGGTGTAAGTTTTACTTACCTCGCATCCAAACTACGCTTTTCCCATCCTTCTTGATTCGTTTGACCCGCTCACTCATCAAGCTTCCACCTAGCTCGTTAGGCGTCAAACTATCATCATAATTCGTAAGATGGTTAGATTAGTCATTATCAATTATGACTACTCCACCTAACGGGTCTTATGTCGACTTTATCACTCGATCAAATCATTGGTTAGTTTGACTTCCTAAAAGTAAATTGATCTATCAACATATTCAAATGCACACTTCACACGGAATTTCAACATTTGAGCCTCATTTAGGCATTTTAACAAACACCTAGTGGGCATATTTTCACTAAATCAAAATCAAGTTTCATGACTAACTATTTAGCCAAGATTAAACAATTTTTGCAAGTTTAATATATCTAGTATGCATAATAACATCTAGATTCACCTTATGTAAATAAATAACACTCAATTTATAATCAAATTTCTAGTGTTCTTCATCATTCTACAACACCCATTTAACACTTAGATGGGTGACCATGAATTTCACAATTATAAACATTAATTCAACAAACTATTGACTAGGGTTTACTCCTAGACATGATTTCATCCTAATTTCATCCAAGCATCAATCATGCAAGCCAAATTCTCGATTTTCTATGTTCACCAAGAATTCAAGATGGAACTAAATAACGAAAATTGGCATACCTTATGATCCCTTCATGGAGGTGATCACTAATTTGAGCTTAGATTTTGATTTGGACTTGATTTGCCCCTTCAATTTGCTGATTTTGTGCTTGTTAGGGTTTGAGTAGGAGAGCCCCTTGGCTCCTGTGATTGTATCGACCAGAACACACACTTAGTGTGTGTGTTTTGGTGTAGGATTTTATTTAATTAAAACTAGTTTCCAGTTTTTCATATTTGGCCCCTCAACTTTCCCCAAGTTGCATATAGTGTGTTTTAACCAATTTCTTTATTACTACAAGACTTGTGACTAACTAGGTTATTTATTTCTAGTTATTTTATCTTGTTCATACTCCGTTTTATTTTAAGTCCCGTTAACTCGGGCCCTTTATATACTTTGTTTTCTCAAAGTATTTTTCATCCTTTTAATAAATATTAGATTTATTTATTTAAATCCTAATATATACCGGGTAAATTTTTACCACTAACGGTATTTTACCAGTCAGTAATATTAACGGAGTTTGATTACCAAACCCGTTTTTGGGGTGTTACAAAACTATGCTTAATTGGCGAAAATGGCCCTTAAAACACCCAAAAACACCAAAATAGCAAACTAGAGGGGCCTAAATGCAATTTTAAAAAACTTCAGCCACACCCCTTGACACGGGCCGCGTAGACTTAACCTGTGGGCTACGCGGGCCACGTGGAACCTCCCAGATCAGGCAGATTGTTTCCTTTACGTGATTTTGAGCGGGATTTGCTTGTTTTTTAGTTTCTAAGCGGGTTTTTGGCATTAATTACACATCTAACTCAACCCTAACTCAATCCCTATATAAACCCACACTTGTCCAAGCCATTTGCACTTTAGAAACATTCTCACAACTCTCTCAAACTCCCAAATTTGTAGCTGAAAGTGCAGGTTCGGACAGAAGTACCAAGCTCCACTAAAGTGAGCATAACTTCTTCATTTCTCATCCGTTTTAGCTCATTCTTTTTCCAGAACGCTTGGCTTGACCTTAGCTTTGATTCCATGAATATTTCACAGAGAATAAGGCCCTGGAACTCCGGCAAATAGTCTCCAAAGTTCATTGTTTTCATTCATCTTTATTAAACATTGTTTATACTTGTGCAAACTTGAGTTTAACTCACTCAAACCCACGTCCTTATGCTTATAACCTCTTCTATGGTTAGTTAAGCTTAAAAACGGGGCTGAGACATACAAAATCAGAGGTTAATCCTCAAATACTTTCTGTTTTGTTTAGGGTTTTTGACCCACAAATGGTGTTCAAGCTTCAAGCTTGATAAAGGTGTGATTATGGACTAACTTGGGTTGTCCAACATAAAATCCCCACATCCCTTGATGATTTCTCATAGTGTAGATGTTTCTTACTTCAAGTGTAGTGGTGAACCATAAGAGGTATCTAAATGGAAGCTTGTTCTTCCTACCTCCTACATGAATTCTATGACACAATAGAGGTACCTAAATGAAGATTAATCTTCTACCTCATGCTTGATTATTGGACTAAATAATACATATAATACTTATACATGTATTTACCATTCGAACTCTTGATGGTGGACTTGTGTTCATTCGTCAAAGTAGTAGAATACATCATCCAAGATATAAGACTTGTTACGATTCTAATTAGTATACTACTCATTAAAACATTAACCCTTGAGGTTTCATAGTGTCAAGAACAAGTACTTGATGTTGAAGGATGATTACTTTCGAATACATATATTCATTTGTTTTAACTTCCTAAAATCCCTAAATCTTCTGAATGCCCAAACTCACACACCTATGTTTCCTTTGTGTAGAAGGACTTGGTGTTCTAAACTCCTAATCAATCAACTCACTTGCGGGATTATCAAGTAGAAGACTTGCAAAACCGTGAGTATACTCGCAACCCCCTTTTATGTTTACCATTTTTTGGGGTGTAACATGTTACATTATTAAATCACACTTAAACTTATTCTTTATGAAATGCACAAAACAATCCTTATACATGAATACTATGTTATGATACTTGATGCTTACGTGGACCATACTTATGTGATATGTTTTAGTCATTAGCTTTCACGAGCCTCTATTTGACATGTATAGCGCTATAGGAGTAACGCACCGCCCGTAGACTAGTGGTCATGTTCAATTATATCATTGTTGCGTAAACAGAGGATTGGCTAGAAATATTGCATGCCATGTTAGATTGATCTTGTATAAACTAAGTTGCCATGTGGATTCGTTTTAAACTTTTATACTTATACTTATTCTTAAACTTTTATACTCGCCTTTGCTTTTGCATTGAATTTTATTTTAAACATGTTACAGGTTGATGATTGATGATGCTAAGAAATGGATTAGCAAAGATGCCTAGATACTCACTTAGACGTTTAGGTTTAAAGTGTTGTATCAATTTTGTTATGTTATGTTGAACAATGTTGTTATTTGAATTTCTTGTAATGTTTTGACAATTTATTTATGAAATGAAATCGGTTGAATTAAATATTGTCACAATTAGTGTTATGAAGTCTCTTACAATCTTGAACAAGTCCCACTCCGATGATTCCGCCATTGGTTGGGGTGTGACAGCACATGTGCATGGATAACTGTTACTCGAAATTTTTTTTTTTGAAATTTTTTTATTAACGAAATATAGCGATTTTTCCAAAAAAAATAGTAAAAAATTTTTTTTTTGGGTGTTTTTTAGATTTTTTTAAATATTACTGTTTGTGTAGTGGTTCCTAACGGATCTTTCTCCTATATATATATAGGAAGGTTCTTTGCAAAACACAAAATATTACGAGAACACAGATAACACAATGAATTACCTATTTTTTCAATCCTAAAAACCTAAAAAGTAAATGAAAATTTTGAGAATGTAAGATTTATTTTTTATTACTCTAGAATTCAAAACAAAATATGGAAACTTTTTACTTTTTGTATAACCTACACATAGGTATGTTATGTGTAGGTTAAATTATCAACATGTATGTAAGCTACGTGTAGGTAAAAAAATATATGGTTTTTTATGTATATATAATACGCATATGAATGTTAGAAACGTAAAATTTATAAAAACATGAAACTTAAATCCCAAAATTTAGTGTTTTAGAGTTGTTATTTTTGGTCTCACAATAGCTAGTGTTCTGTAATGATCATCATCCTATGTGTTTTTTTTAACGCTAAATGTTGTGAGAACCATGAAAACGAATGAAAAAACCGCGAGAACCTGGTAAATTACAATTCAAATTCAAAAATTGTTTTTTACACTTATCATTATTATTCGAATACAATGTTAGAAATTAAATTTACACGTTTAAATATACATGTATCCGTAAATATTGATAATCTACACATGTGTAAATTTGTTGTATTTAACACATTTACACTTGTGTAAAAATTTAATAAGAGTGATTTTGAGAGCAGAAATGAATTATTTGTTTTTGTAAATTCTTTTTTTGATGTTGTATTTTAATTACATTGGGGTTTGTATTAAAAAAAATTGGTTTTGATTGGTTTTCTCAATCGTTAAATATATATATAGGGGAAGGTTTAAATGAGAACGTTAAATATTGCGAGAATCGTGAGAATGAATGAAAAAATCGTTTTGACTTGATCAAAAACAATTTAAATTCAATTTTTTTACACTTATCATTATTATTTAAATACAACGTTAGAAATTTAATTAACTCGTTTAAATTTACGTAAATTTATAAATAAAGAAAATTTACACATGTATAAGTTTGCCATTTACACATGCGTAAATTTATTATATTTACACATGTGTAAAAAAAATCTAATAAGAGTGATTTTGAAAGTATAAATGAATTATTTGATGTTTTAATTTTTTTTGATGTTGTATTTAGTTACAATAAGGTTTGTATTAAAAAATTGTTTTTAATTGGTTTTTTTAATTCGTTCTCATAATTATTTAGCGTTTTCAAGATAATCATTCGCTATCTATATATTTAGTTTACATATCAAAAGTGAAAATACAAATAAAGTTTTATGAATAAAGAAAAGATGTTAAGGGGGGACAAAGAGAAGGAGTGGATGCACGTGGTTTATGGTGTTTTGAGATCGGAATGCTTTGGATCTGATGCCGGTTTTTTTTAATTACTACAAAATCGAGATCGCGGCAGCTAGAAAGAGAGAATGTTGCTTTGCCTCTTCACACTTTTTTTTATTCTTGGATAAACTTTATTAATCTTAAATTAAGGGGATGTTTGGTAGCCTATAAATGGTCATTAAGAGACTATCTCTTAATGGAACCATTGAGAATTTTATCAATGAGAAGGTAGAAGAATGTGACATGTGATGATTTACCATTCAGAGGTTACCTCTTAATCATTCAGACTTGAGGTTACCTCTTATTTATTCAGAGGTTTTAAACCATTAAGAGGTAGCATCTGAATGGTTATTAAGAGACTACCAAACAGCCCCTAACTGAATCTTGTTATAAGTTATATTCGGGTAATTTATCAAAATGTAACTAACTTATAAACATGTTATTTAATCAACTTACTTCTAATAAATGTTCCTACTTATATGTAATGGACACATGATAGAAGTTATGTGTTTGAAGATTTATCACACATAATATTTTAATTTCATGAGTATGAAGTTCTAACATTGATTGATGTTATAGTCAATGGGAAAATTGAATAGACACCGGAACAAAACAATGTATTTAACAAAAAAATAAATGTCATGCATCTTCATCACATGTCATACCCTACTAAAGTGGAAACACAGGATGTCACAATAACTAGCTTTGAACATATTGTTTACAAGAGAAACCAAGGACTTGCTTTGCATTAAACTTACAAAATAAAATAACGAACACAAAATGTCTCCACAAGCATGCGTAAGTGATAATCCTCAATTTGCATTTTCTGGAAAACATGCTTAAAACGGTCAACTACAAAATAGTTAGTTGATTTTACAGGTTTAAGGCACGAGAAAACAATTTAATTTGAAATTGTATTCAAATACATAGCAAGTTTTTGCACACACAATGATGTAATTACAATGAACCCACAATCTAAGCTTGACTACATAGTACATGCCAAACCGATGTCATAACACAAAACATCAAAAGAATGGATAAATATGCATACAATCGACTCAACAATGTTTAGTGGGAGCGACCAACCATGAACGGGGGTATCAACCCAAGTAGTGTTGCCCACGTATCCAACGGCTTCATTTGAAGTTAAATGGTTGTGTAAATGGATACTTAAGTATGCTATTTTGTTTAAGTCATTTAATTTACATCAATATTCATGAATATGTGCAATTTGAAAGCCTATTCCCCACCCTCACGAAAAACACTGAAAATGGGCCTCGAAAACTCACCTGAATATATTGTGTAAGGCATGAATCTTTAATGCATAAATCAGGTAGACTACCCTAAAGTTAAGTCTAAACTCAAGTCTATCACCTAGGTTTAGTATGTGAATTAATGCATAAAGGTGATATAATGTGTGTTTATGTATCAATTTTTAATAAAAACCTGTTTTTATAAAAGGATTGATAAAGGTTTTCTAATAAGAGGGGTTGGGGCACTCCAATAGTGATGGTTTTCCATCACTCACAACATTCAATCAAGATCCGTCACGTCATCGAACTTTATTCCTTCACTAGTGATGGATTTTACTAGGGGTGCTCATCACTGGTGGTGTTTTGTTTTTAATTTTATGTTAAATAAAAACAATTTTATGGCATATATGCAACCAAAATTGAGATTCCAATGTGGTGAACATCCACCACACTTTCCACCATGTTTTCCTCTCTCTCTCTCTCTCTCAGTGTATCTCTCAGTGTAAACAAGAACTGCGTGAAAATAAAAGGGTTTCACAATGAATAATCAAACTTCAAACACCATGAAGGAGATGATGAAGCACAAGATGATGAACATGTTTCACCGCTGCAACTGTGAAAACAAAAGGGTATCACAATCAATAATCAAACTCCATCCCACCACTCTCCACCAACCTCCCTCACCGGTCAAAGCCTTGTTATGCAATTTGTTGATTTATGAAGATAAAGGACCATTCTCACCTTGTTCTGCAATTTGTTCTGAAAAAAGATAAAGGAACATTCTCTCTTCACGCGTGATGCCGACGACGCGTTGTGGAATCCACGGGGTACCTTTGTGGTGGCGGTGTTCCACACGTGGTCACCCGGCCACCACGGTGCACCACGGAGCTCCCCGGCCCCCTAAAGCGAATGTATAAACATAAAATAGGATAAATTACACTTTTCGTCCTTTATGTTTGTAGCTAGTTGCAATGGATGACCTTTACCTTTAATAATTACAGCCACAGTCCTTTATTTTGAAAACTCATTACACCTTTCGTCCTTTACCACTAACTAGGTTAAATTTTTCAGTTAACTTTAATCACTTAAGGGTAATTTAGTCTTTTAACTTAAAAGAATTTTAAAAAATAAAACAAATATAATTTAACCATCACATCACCAGTGAAGCATCAAATCTACCCATCTAACAAAAATAATTTAATCAGCACTATAAAACAAAAAAAATATCCAGTGAAGACCAGATCTAGCATAAACTACAACCCACCGCCAGTAAGGGTTTTCATTAGTCTATTAGGAAAGATGAAGATTTAGGGTTTAAGAATGAGGATCAAGCTGAGAACAAGTTGGAACCGGTTAAGCAACCGGTGCATCGCCTGCAGCCGGTGGATGATGGAGGTGAGAGGAAGTATGAGAGTAACGATGGTGGTGGTGGTTCTAGTAGTGTTGAAGTTGATTTGAATGTTCGGGTGGGAGTGAATGAGGCGGTGGGGAGGGCATTCGGCGGAGCGGTTGGTAGTGATTCGAATATTAGGGTTAAATTAGGGCACGCGTCGATTAAAGCAGGTGAAGTAAAAAGAGGGCCTTTGAATAACGACAACGGATGGGAGAAGCACAGATCAATAGAAACCAACAGATGGCTCAGGCTCAGTCGTCTGCAGCTCAAGCTAAGAGGGGTCCTGGAGACCTTCCTCCTAAACCAGGCGACAACAATATGCCAGCTGGTGGGAATTTCCAAGGTGCGGTGACAACAACAGAGGATACGGTAGAGGAAATTGGGGTTTCTTCATTCAAACAGATCTGAGATCTGAGTTATCGGGCTCGGTGTTGGTGGGTTCTTCATTTGTTGTTGCAGGTACGTGTCGCTAGTTCTTACCTTGAGTTATACATCAGCTGGTGGTGGTAATGGTTGGATATGGTGGTTGTAAGGTTGGTTGAAAAGATGGGGGTAACAGAGAGAGCTTCGATTCCGAGCCAAGAACCATCAGAGTGTGTGTGTGTGGCGACGGTGTGGCTCCGATGATGATGGTGGTAGTGATGTATCAGGTGGCGGTGGTGGTGATGTATCAGGTGGCGGTGGTGGTGGGCTTATGCTGCTATCTTAGAGAGAGGAAGTTAAATGGGGATGAAATTATATATCTGATGAACTTTTGGTTTTATTTATTAAAAATAATTAAAATAAAAGCGTGACATGACCATAATACCCTCCCGTGACTAGACTTAACTCAAAATTTTAACCTGGTTAGTGATAAAGGACGAAAGATGTAATGAGTTTTCAAAATAAAGGACTGTGGCTGTAATTATTAAAGGTAAAGGTCATCCATTGCAACTAGCTACAAACATAAAGGACGAAAAGTGTAATTTATCCCATAAAATATGGATGTTAGGTGTTTATATTAACAAAAACATTTTTAAATAACCAAATGTTATATATATATATATATATATATATATATATATATATATATAGGGGATGGATCATGAGAAAACTAGTTTAAATGAGAAAACCAAAAAACTAACCAAAAAAGCCTAAAAAAAACCTAAAAACATACCAATTTTTTTTTTTTACAATTTTTAATAAAAAATTCGCTAGTTTTTATGCCCAGAAAAAAAAATTTCAATTTTTTTTTTTTTTGTTGTACTGCACATGTGCACTAATACATAAAACTTAAACCACTTAACCCACCCCCACCCCCCAAAAACCTAAATTCACCCTCCCACCAAAAGCCTAACCCCCCACCCCCCAAAAACCTAAACCCCCACCCTCTCGAAAACCTAAAACTAAACCCTAAACATAAACCCGAAAAAAACCTAAACCCCCCACCCACCAAAAACCTAAACCCCCTTCCCCCTCACACCCAAAAACCTAATCCTAATCCTAAACCTCCAAAAAAACTAACCCTAAAAGCTAAACTAGACTCAAAAAGCTAATTTTAAGCATGTAATGCAATTGTAAACTCGAAAAAAACCTAAAACCCCCACCCCCCAAAAACCTAAACCCCCTCCCCCCCACACCCAAAAACCTAATCCTAAACCTCCAAAAAAACTAACCCTAAAAGCTAAACTAGACTCAAAAATCTAATTTTAAGCATGTAATGCAATTGTAGTACATGTTATATTGCACATGTGCACTACTATAATAATAGTATTGAAAACAAGACGACACCATAAATCTTTTTTTTATGTCATAAAAAATATGCTCGAATATACTTGAAGAAAGATACAAAAATTTGTGATCTTATGGTGCCATTTTTGTTTTAAAATGATAACGTATGGAGAAATGGGAAATGTTTGAAAAGTTATATATATTTTTTTTTTCCAATTTTACCCCTCCTTCATTAAAAGTCTCCCCCCTCCTTTTTATTGCTTTTTTTGTTAGTTTTTTGGTTTTCTCATTTATATATAGTTTTCTCATGATCCTCTCCCTATATATATATATAGGGGACCGCTAGAATGAGAACCACCTCGAGTTATGAGAACCGCGAGAACTACTTGATCCGGGGCGAGGTGGACCAAATTTTTGTTTTTAAAAAACGTAGATGCATGTATTATAAACACGTTCGTAAAAAAAATTAAAAAAATGCCGTGCGTGTAGTTTTTTACACCACAACTTTGTGGTTTACGAGTTCCGTAAATTTACGGAACTCGTAAACCACAAAGTTGTGGTGTAAAAAACTACACGCACGGCATTTTTTTTAATTTTTTTTTACGAATGTGTGTATAATACATGCATCTACGTTTTTGAAAAAAAAAATTGGTCCAACTCGCCCCGTACGGTATGGTTCTCGCGGTTCTCATAACTCGAGGTGGTTCTCATTCTAGCGCCCCCCTATATATATATATATATATATAATAGCTTTGTTAGAATAATATAAAATAATTTTGTTAGAATAAGTAGAAACGTATAACTTTATGGTAAAAAAAAGTTAATTACGTGAGTGAATCTTACAACTCCCCTCTTTTTTTACATTATTTATTCGTTTTTGGAGTGTATCATGCATCGTTTTGCATTATTATTCTTTTTATCAATTACGTGCAATTACCCACTTATGTAGTATATGTGTTACGTATTGTTGGTTATTTATCATTTGGTGCATTTCATTCATTTTGGACATCACATCATCATAGGCTCGTCAGTTCCGCATTACCTATGAGCGGAAGTTGACGTTGCCAACCATACGAGGTCAGCTCCGTTTGATTGAGCTTAGACCTTGCAATACACCATAATGTCGTGCAACATACATACATTCATCAGCACACCATAATACCGTGCAACATGCATACATTCATTTGAATCATTTTAGTTGGTTTGTTTATTATTTGAGGTTGTGTTATAAGTTCGGTTATATGACATACAAACATATTTACTTACATTGGTAAACGCACGTTTTCACAATAAATCAAACTTAAACATGTTATTTTTCCATTAACAATAAGGTTCACTCACCAACCTTTGGTGACCCAAAAAACTATTTTTACACATGATACATGTGACCACGTATGAAGAGGATATTGGACATATGATGGGCCTTAGTTAACAAGAATGGATAATGTAGCTTAGTGGTTATGATCAATGTATCGTTTGTAATTGTTCAATGGATTTATTTGTTACATGAAACATTCAGTTTAGATTAATGAATATTCAAAACACGTAATAGCAAGTCATATGCTCTCAAGTCAACTCAATCATGCCCCGATCACCTACTTCGCTACGGATTGGGGTGTAACATCCATGAGCTATTAATGACTTAGATTTTAATTAAAAAGACTTTTGTGACAATTTGTTACATAAACTGTAGGATGGATTATTAATGTGTTATATAAAAGGAATGTTACTTGTGGCCTGTTAGATATTTTGTTAGGTAAAAATACATGTGTTACATACATGCTTAAGTTATGTGTCATTATGATGTAAAATGTAACGTAAATCCAACTAAATGTAACATAAAAGGTTGCCACATAATAAAATCCAATATTGTCAACACCATAATGAATGTACATGTTAAACAATAAAAAACCCTACATAAACACTATGTAACTATCATGTTACATATATAACAAAACCAAAAAAATCTTAACTTACAAATTTATGTAAAACTATCTCCTAAACATGTAAATAAATCCAACTAGATGTAACATAAAAGGTTACAACATAATAAAATCCAACATTGTTAACATCATAATAATTGCCCAGGTTAAATAATAAAAAACCACGCATAGATTATGTAACTATCATGTTACATATATAACTAAAACAAAAAATCGTAAGTTACAAATTTATGAATAATGAATTAAAAAAATTTGTATAATGTAAAAACGTATCAAACTTTAGAATCGTCACCCTACTTCTTCGGATCTTCTTTCCCTTTTACAGATCTTGAAGCGATTTGAGGTTATCGGGTACAAGCCGCATGTGCAGATCCTTCAAATAAAACGATAACTAAAAAAACCCACTTTATTTTTGTAACTACAAAAATGTTACATGATCATGCCTAGAAAATAAGATCATGTGGATGGGATAAAAACAACAATACTCTTACCTATTGCATCCATGTCCTTATTTCTCTACAACCCTACTTTACTTTTCTTCTTGTGCCATTTCTCATCACCATAAACACCAAAAAATATCAACAAATAAAATGATACAAAATTAAAAATTTAAACAAATATGTATAAGAAAACTGAACCTTAGTGATGATGGTGGTGGTTCGATTCAAAATTGATGTTTTTTCAAATCTTGGTGGCTAAAATCTTAGAGATCTTGATGGATTGATTCAAGTAATAATAGTCCTAAAAAGCAATAATACATTTCAATAAAACATCATCTTTTGCCCATTTATGAAATTCAATATTTATGAATGAGAAATAATACCATTTCAACAAAAGGGGTATAAAAATCCTACACAACCTACCACCACCATCTTTAACTGTTGGTGCACGAAATGTCTGCTGATTACGTCTTAATCAAGTCTTGTGTCTAGATAGGTTGAATGTACACACAACAGGGTCTTATTTAGGGTTTTTACATGTTTAACATGGGATTTCGCTTGAAAGTGTTCTTGTGTGATTCAAGCTAAATCAAGATTTAGCTTGAACTGGTTCAAGCGAAATCAACAACAGAGATTTAGCTTGAACAGGTTCAAGCGAAATCATGATTTAGCTTGAACTGACTCAAGCGAAATCAACATGTTATATATAGGTTGTTGTGTGGTTCATTTGTATGTAAGAGATGGTCATTGTATGAGACACGAAGTGCTGCTGGTTTTGTATCAGAATACGTTGTAAAAGCACGAATATCAATCAGAAAAGAAGGATTAAAAGGATAATAGCTGTTATGACTTTGTTTATGTTGATTCCGCCTTCATACTCAAAGATGAACTGCCTTAACTGACATTTAAAGGTCGTAGAACGGTCCAACAAGTGGTATCAGAGCTCAGGACGAGGAGTTCATACCATAGCAGCGGATTCTCTTCTTTCTACTCATTTCTTTTTATATTTTTCTGATCTGAACGAGTTCCAACGGTCGAAATGATCTGATTTTCGAATATATTGTGTATAACATAGTTTTAACAAAGCCTACAAAAATTCGGACTAAAATTCAGATTAAAACTTGTTAAAAATGACCTAAAACTAAATTTCACTTGAAAAGTATTCGAACTAAAAAGTAGATTTCGCTTGAAAGTATCAGATTTAGCTTGAAAATCAGAAGATTTCGCTTGAACATTTCAAGCGAAATTGAGTTTGTTAGATTTCGCTTGAATCTCCTGGTCTTGAATTAAAGGATTTCGCTTGAAACAAGTTGAAGCGAAATTGTTGGGTTGGATTTCGCTTGAATCAGAACTGTTCGTAGTTTTCGCTTGAAACAGATTGAAGCGAAATTGTTCTTTTAGATTTCGCTTGAAAATTAGCTTATATCAGTTTTCGCTTGTGTGTTATCTTGGATTTCGCTTGAACAGTCTTAACTGTTGATTTCGCTTGAAGCTGTTTACACTTCAAGGTTTTCGCTTGAACTTGCTGATTTTCCAAAACTTAGAAAATTTTCTAAGTGTTTGCTGATTTTGCAGGAACATTCACGATGGATGATATTTTCATGAACCCGTTTAGCGACATGTACGCGTTCGCTGGAGATTCCGGAAACAATGATACTTCGTCAAGTAATGTGAATGATAACCCGCCAAAAGAGAAGAAAAAGGAAGCTTGGGAATCGGAAAGTGCTTTCGGAACGTTCAATAAACCTCCAAAGCTAATGGCTATTGAGGAGTATAGTCGGTGGTCAAGAAAGTTTGAGGACTGGATGATGGCATTTGCATTTCCAAGTTGGAAAAGTCTGAAGAACGGTTATGAAAACGGAAACAAGAATGGTGAAGCTTTAACATCTACTGATGAGGTTGAATCATTCGTAGCCGAACAAAAGTGTGTGGCATTGTTATTTCAGTCTGTTCGGGAGGATATCATCTCATTGATAGATTATTCAAATGCTAAAGATCTTTGGGCAAAGTTAAAACAGAAATGTCTAGGAAGTACTGAAATTGTAAAAAATAAAAAGAAACTTCTTAGGAAAGAGTTTGATATATTTGGTTGTCTTAAGAATGAGTCAGTGTGTAAAATGATAGAAAGGTTTGGTCATCTGAAGCTGGAATTATCAAGACATGATATCAATTATTCTGATGAAGAACTTGTTGACAAACTATTCGATTCATTACCAGACGAGATGGATTGGAGATATTATGCACTGATGTTGAAGAATACTATTGCTCCTGAAAAGTTGAAACCAGATTTGGTGATTGAGAGACTTGAAAGTCATGAACTGGAATTAAAGAAGACGTACAAAGTTAATCATTCATCTTATCAACAGAATTTGGATTTATATTATCCAAAGAGCATGATGCCAAAAGCAACTTCTCCAAAGACTGCGTTTTCTACCGAGAATGTGTTCACAGCAAATAAAGAAAATCAAAGTGGTCAAAGCAGTGGAAGTCACAGTGGTTATCACAGTGGATCTTCATCATCTGGAAATCATCCAGATGCAAAGAATCGTTTTCAATGCAACATTGCAATAGACTTGAAGAATGCTCAAAATTTTGACGAGGAGTCAGCCAAGCAGCAGATGATCTTCCTAGCATCGGTGTTGGAATCGTATGAAGGGTTAGTAGCTGGGAAGATAGGCAACACAAATCTGATGAAAGAAGATTACGATCAGATTGATCAGGAGGAAATGGAACTGATCGATATTCGTTGGGCTATGGCAAGTGCTGTTCGCCGAGCACAGTGTTTTATGGAAATTACCGGAAGAAAAACAATTGGTGGTGCATCTACTAAGTTGGGGTTTGATAAATCGAAGGTGACTTGTTTCAAGTGTAAGCAGAAGGGTCACTTCAAGAGAGAATGCCGAAACGCTTATGCTGATGAGTCGGAGAATCCTTTCAGAGATGATTACTACAAGAAGGCGATTTATCACCAGAATAAATCCGAGCCGCCTAGATTGAAGCAGGTTGAAGACAACAGAGAGAAATCTAGAGCTCTTGCAATGATTTACGATGATGAGGGGTATGATTGGAGTCAAGAGGTTCTACCGGAAGAAGATGCGGTTGGTTACGCATTCATGGCGAAAAATGAACCTATTCCATGGAAAGATGATAGAACTGAAGAGCAGAAGTATAGATACAGAACGATGATTTCGGAAAACAAAATGATTAGACTTTCTGGTATATATTTGGAAGCAAAGAGAGCAAAAAGATGGGATCCAGACAGGGAGTGTTATCTTGATGAGTATGGAAATATTGCAATCGATCACAAAACTCTCGATCTGGAAGCCTTAATCAAGGAAATGAAAGATGATGATGAGTATTGGCAACACAAATGGTGGGGAACTCCAACTGAGAAAATGAAAGAGGAAGCGAAGAAAGAAAAAGAAGAAAAAGAGATGAAAGAGAAAGAAGAGATCGAAAAATCAAAGATGATTGATACTGGAGTTATCGATATAACGCAGGAGTTGACTGCAGAGAACCTGGGAAAATGGCTGACAAAGTGTTGGCTGCTAAGGCACTTGAGGTAGACTCTAACTCCGTGTCTGAGTCAAAAAGCCAGGTCAGTTCAGATGTGTCAACAAATGCGTAAGGTAAAAAGATCGAAGGAAATGCTGATTGCAAAAATTGCAACAAAGAGTGCAAAGTTTGTAATACTGTCATGTATCTCAACGGTGAGAAAATTAAAGATCTGACAGCAAAGGTCAGAAGCGTTGAGAATCAGATTCTTGGTCGTGACAAAACAGTTAAAGCTTCAACTGAACGGATAAGAGAATTAACTGCTCAAATTGAAACTGATAAAATTGATCATGACAAAATTAAACAAGAAAATGAAAAGTTGATTCTTGAAAACCGCCAGATTTCTGAAAAGTTTGAAAAACTCAAAAGCACAATGAAAGATTGTGATGATCGAAATGGTAAAACTTTTAAAGAAAATGAACATTTGAAAGCAGTGCTTAGAGTAAAAGAAGAATCAATCAACCAACAACTGGATGAAATCGCTAAATTGAAACTTAAAGTTCAAGAGGCTGTAATCGAAAACGAGCGAATCCAGTTGAAGCTTAACAGTTACAGCTCCGCAAGCTTTGTATTGCAACATATTATTCCCTAACCCATAGGGAAAGACAAAGCAGGCGAAGATGTGTATTGTGATGGAACTGGGGTGGGGTTTCATCAAGTTCCACCACCTGTTCTTGATAACTACACGAAAAAGCAATCTGGGTTGGTTGAAATTGAGGAAGAAAAAGAAGTTAAACTTCCGGAAAACATTGATGTTACTTTTACATCATCTGATGATAGTGTTCAGACAGAGATTGTTAAGAGCACAGCTGAAAGTGTTTTAATGTCTGATTCAACTGAAGATGATGGGTGTTTCTTGGACAAGTACATTCAGAAATCAAAATCCAAAAACAACTTAAGTGATGAACCGGATCTTGTGATGTACAAGATGGCTGGATCTGATAAGTTGTATTCGGATTCTGAGTTTCCAATTGAGAATGTTAATGTGAAAAAGTTGACAATTGTTTTCAAGTTAGTTGAAGTTGAGTTGTCAGAAGTGAACAGTTTGTGTCAAACAAAAAGGCAAATGAATTTTGAGAAAGATAAAGCTTATTACAAAAAGCCTGTTGTTCCACCACGTTTTTATAATAACAATCGAAACAATTGGTCGGGTGGTTATAGGGATGGTAAGAGTTATCAGAAAAAGAGTTTTCAAAACAAAAGGTTTGCTGAAAAGAAGGTGTTTGTGAATAGTTCAAGTTCACTTTCTAATGAGGAAAATGAAATTTTTTCAAAATCAAATAAAGAGTTCTTTGAGAAAAGAGCTTCACATTATCAGTCTGAAGGTACAAGTCGAGTTGTTGATACTCGTACATGTTTTAGATGTAACAAAGTTGGTCACATTGCACGAAAGTGTATCAATGTGAAGCCTAAGACTGAAAATGTGAAGATTCAAAAGAAGAAAGTTGATGTGAAGGGTAAAGCACCAATCATTGTTGAGAAAAAGAGTGTGAAAAATAACAACATCAAAGTGAAAAATGAACCTGTAAAGAAAGTGGTAACTAAAAACGACAAGTTTTATAAACAGGTTGCATTATCTCAACAAGTTTGGAAACCAAAAACTGAAATGAAAATTTCAACTTCTGAAGTGAAAAAGGCTGAAGAATCAATTTCGGTTGATTATGATGCAAATTTTCCACCTTTGAAGGCTGAAATTTTCAAAATTCAAATTTCTAGAGTCAAGGTTACACCTAAGGCTGATGAGGCCTGGGTGGACACCATGTTCGAATAAGCAGTTTGAATTGCCGGAGCTTCCTGGATCGCGAAGCATGAATCGGCATCTTTATTGAAATGTTTTAAAATCAATTTGTGGTATGTGCAGGATCTTCCAAGAGCCATTTCAAGATGGATCATGGATAGTGGCGCATCTCGACATATGACCGGAAAAACTGCATTGCTGTATGATGTGAAGAATATCAATGGTGGTTATGTGGGATTTGCAGGTCATGAAGGAGGTAGAATTGTTGGTGAAGGAACGTTAGCCAATGGGATTGTGACGTTTGAGAGAGTTAACTACATCACTGAGCTGGAGAACAATCTGCTTAGTATCTCGCAGATTTGTGATAATATGTATACTACTCACTTCACTGATAAAGAATGTTTGATTTTGAAACCTGGTTTTGTTGTTCCTGAAGAATGGATTATCATGAGGGCACCTAGAGTGAATGATTTATATGTGTTAGATATGAGTGTAGCAACTACAACTACTGGTCAAGCACATTGTTTTGTGTCTAGAGCAACTGAGAAAGAATCAAGATTGTGGCACCGAAAGATGGGGCATATACATCTTAGGAAGATGAATCACTTGGTGCACAATGATTTGGTTTTGGGTGTTAATATCAAAGGTTTTCATCTGGAAGGGGAGTGCATTAGCTGCATCAAAGGCAAGCAGAAGAAAAAGTCACACCCTACAAAGCAAGTCAATTCAGTTTCGAGACCTCTGGAAAGACTTCACATGGATTTGTTTGGTCCGGTGAATGTCAAAAGTATTACAGGAGATTACTATTGTTTGGTCGTTACTGATGATTATTCCAGATTTTCGTGGGTTTCTTTCTTGAAGACGAAAGATGAAACATTTGACAGTTTGATGGGGCTGTTCAGGAAGATTGAGAATTTGTACCAAAGGCGTATCAAGAGAATTCAAAGTGATAATGGTACTGAATTCAAGAACAGTAAGATGGAAGAATTTTGTGATGAAAGAGGTATTTTGCATGAGTTTAGTGCTCCGTACACTCCGCAGCAGAATGGAGTTGCAGAACGCAAAAATCGGACACTAATCGAGACGGCTAGAACTATGGTCGCAGATTCAAAGTTACCGATTAATTTTTGGGCTGAAGCTGTTTCCGCCGCATGCTATACGCTCAACAGGGTTCTCACTGTCAAGAAGTTCAACAAAACATGCTTTGAGCTAATCAATAACCGCAAACCGAATTTGAAGTATCTAGAACCATTCGGGTCACCCTGTACGGTTATAGAGTCTCATGGAAAGTTTGGTCCGAAGAGCATTGAGGGAATTTTTGTTGGTTATGCAAATCCGTTGCAACGTCTCTTCGTTCCAAGTGAGAAGCGGATTATTGAAGCTGCAAATGTTGAATGTCAAGGTTATACTATGCCGCCATAGAATCCTGGAGATTCATGGCGTTATCATTATGTCAAACTTTGGGATTCGTTTGACATGAGAGAAGAATCAGAGGATGATGAAGATTTCTTTGATGAGTTGGATATTTTGCGTGAATATGAGTCACAGCTAAGGTTCCCAGCTGAGTATTCAAGGCGACCACAGGAAACTTCAAATGACGATGAAGCAGGTCCGAGTAATGCTGGTGAACATGATGATGTCCAACAGAATGGAGTTGCTCAGGATAATCAGTCGGCTCAGAATGATATTCTAGAAGCTGAAAACATGCCAATTTTTTTATCATGGTGATTCAGATTCTGAGGGGGAGCAAATTCAGATTTCAAGTCAAACAAACCAAGTTGGTGAACAAGATGCAGAGCAGAATGTTACTAATCTGGAGGGAAATGTAGATGTTCCAAGCGAAGTGATGCCGCGAACTTTTTCATATCATCCAGAGGAGTTGATCATAGGAGAATTGCAGACAGGCGTTCGCACTCGAAATCAGATTGATAAAGGGCATACATGTTTTTATACAAAAGTTGCTCCTTTGCAAACTGAATTCTCATTGAGTTGTTTTATCTCGCAGGTTGAGCCAAGAACTTACAAAGAGGCGCTTACTGGAGACTCTTGGGTCAATGCAATGCAGGAGGAACTTAGTCAATTCGAGAAATTGGGAGTGTGGAAGTTAGTTGATTTGCCGGATGGTCAGAGAAAGATTAACACCAAGTGGGTGTTCAAGTGCAAGAGGGACGATAGAGGAGTTGTTGTAAGGAATAAAGCTTGACTCGTTGTTCAGGGATTTAGTCAACAGGAGGGGATTGATTTTACCGAAGTCTATGCTCCTGTAGCACGACTAGAGGCAATCAGAATTTTCCTAGCATTTGCATCTTGGAAGAACTTCAAAGTTTATCAGATGGATGTTAAATCGACGTTTCTTTATGGGAAGGTTAAAGAGGAGGTTTATGTCGGTCAGCCGCCGGGCTTCACCGATCCAATCCACAAAAACAAGGTCTACTTATTGGACAAAGCGCTGTATGGTTTACACCAGGCCCCGAGAGCCTGGTACGAGACTTTGTCTTAACACCTACTAGCCAACAAGTTCATTCGTGGAAAAGTGGATGCCACTCTCTTCACTAAAGAGGTCGATGGTCATCTTCTGATAGTTCAGATTTATGTGGACGATATAATCTTTGGGTCGACAAATGAAAATCTATGCAAAGATTTTGAATCAGTGATGAAGCAAAAGTTTGAAATATCATCAATGGGGGAGATGAAATTCTTTCTGTGTTTACAAGTTGAACAACTTCCTGAGGGAATTTTTATTCATCAGTCAAAGTATGTTCATGATATTCTAGAGAAATTTGGGATGTCAAGTTCTACTCAAGCTGCTACCCCACTTGCAACAAATCATGGGATTCACCCAGATCTCACCGGAGACAGGGCTGATGAAACGTTTTACCGTTCCATGATAGGTTTTTTTAATGTACCTAACTGCTTCACGTCCTGATATAATGTACCCAACGTGCCTCGCAGCAAGATTTCAGTCTAACCCGAGAGCATCGCATATGATCATTGTGAAGAGGATATTGCGCTACCTGAAAGGAACTCCTTCATTGGGGTTATGGTATCCTAGGAAAGGCGACTTTACGCTCGAAGGGTATTCCAATTTGGATTTCGGATGCTACAAAGTCAATTCAAAATCAACAACTGCTGGATGCCAGTTCTTTGGTCCTAGATTGGTTACCTGGCAGTGTAAGAAACAAACGTCTGTGGCGTTATCTACATGTGAAGCGGAGTATGTTTCTGCTAGCAGTTGCTGCTCTCAGATCTTGTGGATACAGCAACAGATGCGCGACTACGGTTTGCAGTTTCTTAACACACCTCTTTTTGTTAATAATGAGGCCGCAATAAATATAACAAAGAATCCAGTACATCACGCTAAAACTAAACACATAGAAATTCGTCATCACTTTATTCGTGATTGTTTTGAGAAAAAGTTGATACGAATTGAGAAAATCCACACTGACGAACAGAAAGCTGATTTACATACCAAAGCTTTTGATAAAAATCGGTTTAAATATTTGTTAAAACTAAACGGTATGAAGCTTCTTTCAGTGTCGGATGGCATAATTGGCGTTGATGAGAGTACTGTTGCGGATGAAGACGAGAAACAATCTGCAATGGTTTGTCGAATTTTTACTTGTTTTTGTATTTAGGGGGAGTAGATGTTTGTACATAGTTATGTTTTCAGAAAATACAAAAACAGTAAAAAATGCAAAAATATAAAAACATGATAAAATCTGAAAAAGGGCTTGTGTATATAGGGAAAATGATAGTACATCGGCTAGACGGTTACAGTATGCTAAAGATTTGTAAAGTTTAAATGAGTTAAACAGTCTCACTGATGATGTGTCGATAGGTTTTCGCACATTTAGTAAATTTATTCGGGATATAAACCTAAAATTCAAACTTGTGAATTCGTGGGGAACACTACTTGGATATATAGGTAACCCCTGAAATCTCGTTTGAAAGGTCTCATAATCTGATATACTAGGTCTTTATACTCAATGATGTCTGGGGTACTATTCCGGGACTTCTGCTGAACGGTAGTTCTGACCTAGTCCTCGAATAATACTTGCTGAAATGCTTGAAACACAGCATTAAACCCTCAGCATGCCGATGAAACAATAAAATTGATAGTCGCTGCTGTTGTAAGCAAAAAGATCCTCTAAAGGGGACATACCGTAAAGTCGAAGCTGATATCTCTCTGCGTATACGGAAGTATCGACCCGAGATCCCTCGGCCCTCGCATACCTAATTTATATACAGATATCATTGTAGTATGCTCACCTGTAAGACTGATTATTGGGATTCTGGATACGGGAGTATATTCAAGAGGTGGGACACATGAATGAGCTAAGTTCTTAATTCATCTAATTCGTATCCTGAGTAAATTGAAATTTGTGTGGGAATTTAAGATGGATCAGTATATCGACAATCGATGTGAATTGTTTAAGTCTAAGTATGAAATGAAGCTTAACGGTACTTGTAATTTTTCTGAAAAGCTGATATGATTCCCTAACACGCTCGCCAAAAATTTGTTTTGTAAATAGTTTACTTTGATTACTTTCTGCAATATAAGTTTTCTGTATTTGATTTCTTAGTTTAGAACACTTTGTTAAAATCCAAAACGATTTTATTTCTGCTTTATTTCCGACAAACCAAAGTGGAGAGTTGATTGTTGGATTCTCAGTCGTTTGAAGCAGATGCAGGAGATTCTGGACTGAAGAATGAGGAGAGCTTATCTTTGAAGAAGTTTGAATTGCTTGAAAAGTCAAAAACAAGTTCATTAATTTGATACTTGTTATTTTCAGAAAATGTTTGAAATTGTTGATTTAAAATCAGTATTGTTTCGTCAAAAGATCAACCAAGGTCATTAATTTGGACTTGGTAGATTAATCAAGTGATCAGGGTCATTAACTTGAACCTGAATACTTGAGTGGATTATTAAAACTGATTGAGTGTGTGATTTAATGTTGAAAAGATAGAATTGTAATGTTTGTTGGTTGAGTAACAGGTTTGGACTTCATTATTCCCAACGGAAGCTAATTGTCAAAGCTTGAACCAGATTTCTCAGATTCTAGCATTTCGAGAGGGGGAGTTTGTGAAAGGAGGAGTCTGGATCAACGGTCAAAGGGAAGGTTGAAGTTTAAAGTTTAAAGTTTGAAGAGAGTTTTTTACAATGTTTGAAGAATGATAAAGACAAAGACTTGAAGCCAAAGACTTCATCAACATCCAAGGGGGAGTCTGTTGGTGCACGAAATGTCTGCTGATTACGTCTTAATCAAGTCTTGTGTCTAGATAGGTTGAATGTACACACAACAGGGTCTTATTTAGGGTTTTTACATGTTTAACATGGGATTTCGCTTGAAAGTGTTCTTGTGTGATTCAAGCTAAATCAAGATTTAGCTTGAACTGGTTCAAGCGAAATCAACAACAGAGATTTAGCTTGAACAAGTTCAAGCGAAATCATGATTTAGCTTGAACTGACTCAAGCGAAATCAACATGCTATATATAGGTTGTTGTGTGGTTCATTTGTATGTAAGAGATGGTCATTGTATGAGACACGAAGTGCTGCCGGTTTTGTATCAGAATACGTTGTAAAAGCACGAATATCAATCAGAAAAGAAGGATTAAAAGGATAATAGCTGTTATGACTTTGTTTATGTTGATTCCGCCTTCATACTCAAAGATGAACTGCCTTAACTGACATTTAAAGGTCGTAGAACGGTCCAACATTAACCACCTACAAAAACCCTTTTCTCATCCAATATGGCGGCAACGGTGGTTGTATAGTATGCGAACACGTCTAGATCTGTTCAAATCTCTTCGATTTGGTTGTAATGTCACCGGATATTTGACTGGTTTGTCACCAGGAAATGTTTTAAATCACCGGAGGCCACTTCAAAGTCACCAAAGTTTAGATCTGAACCCAAAACAAACCCGTCAACGCTTGTGTTCACTGGATCTTTGATCGGTACCTTCACCCACCGTCATCACCAAAGTTTAGATCTAAACCCTAAACGAACCCTAAGCACATCGGCAAACGAGAGAGATCTGGTAAACCCCGATATCGACATCTTTAGATTTGTTCCGATTTGTTTAGATCTACTTGAAGAAAAGGAATGAAGGAAAAAGATAATGAATGAAAGAGAGAGAGAAGAGAGTGTAAAGAAAATCTGGTGATAAAGAAGTGAGAGAAAGGGTGAGAGAAAGATAGTATTAAATGCAAAGTTGATGTTGCAACTTTTGCCAAAGTCACTCCATAAAGTCAAATAGCTCTGTTACATTCAGTATTTGTGTAATGAAAATTTACGATACTGCCCTTAAACCAAATGTAACACAGTCTTAAAGAGAATGTAAAACAGCCCACGTGGCTTAACCTTGTCCACACAAAGGGCCATTGACTTTCTCGGACTACCTTAGTCTCATCAGATCCATAAACAAAGTAATCTCCAAAGTACTTGTGAGTAGACTCCACATCTCCTTTCTTAATCATTCTCGTGATGGAGTCTTTTTCATGCTTAGTAAAGAAGGGAGATTTTGTAGGACTCATTCACAGGATCTAGCTGCCCTCCAACAGCCCGATTCTCTCCCACATCCTATATGCGGATGACACCATTCTTGTAAGGGAGTGGGTGGACTCAAATGCTCGAAATCTATCCAGAATTTTGAGAGTTTTTTTTAATCTCATATCAGGTCTTAAGATCAATCTCAACAAATGCAACCTATACAAGGTGGGCGTTTGTAATGACGAAGTCTTGAGGGTGGTATTTATTATTCATTGCTTGAACTACATGTGGGCACAAATATGAACTAAGTTAAAAATTGGACGCCCATCGTTGATGCTTTTGTCTCTCGATTACATAGTCCAAGATCTTAGATGACATTAAAACACTTGGCTTTTTTTAGGTAACGAGTAGGTCCAAGTTAGCTTCTCTCGATTGAGAAAAATGGACAGGTTTTGTATTTAACAATATTGCCTAGCCCTATATCGTGTATTCATGTGTTTTTGGTGTTTGTACTCTTTTTGCTAGTACCTGGCTAGCTTTCATAGATTAAAACTCCTCATTATTAAAAAAAGGTTAAATTTAGAGTATTAAAGCAAACTTGTCGTACCACACATCATTGTATAATATTTAATTATAAACGTATATGGCATATATTTCAACGGCAATAAATTAAAGAATATAACTTGATAAGCCAAATCAAGTGACCTACAAAGTCGTATCTTCATTCATTTAAAATAATAACAATAATCTAATCTATATTATCTATAAAAGGAGAAAACGCGCTGACATAAGAAAAGCTGAGGTGGCAGCCATAGAGGCTGTCCAACAATGCATGTCTTATGTCATTATTGCATCATAAGTCTTAATATATAAAATCACTTTAAAATACATTTAAACCTCTGCCAAGAAAACCACTGCCCATATCCATCTATACTTTAATAGCCAGCAGAGGTTGAAGGTTGATACAATACCATTATATCAGCAGAGGTTAATTGCCGGAAATTTCAAATTCAAAATGCATAGGAATACGTAATTTGCAATTAATGCATGTCACTCACTCACTCACTCATATCAATCATCTTCTTATATAAGGTTTTTCTTCTCATTTCCCTCCTCATATTTGATCACACTCCCGTCTTCTCTGATTTTGGATTTTGAAATTTGAATTCATTCTGAATTCCGAATTAGAAGCATATCAACATCATTTGAGAGTAACAATCTTAGTTTTGTTAACGATTTGAATCATGTGAAAGATATGTGACACATGAAAGCGAGGATCATCCGAAAATGGAATCAAGGTTATAAAATGGAGCTCATCTTCATTGATGAAAAGGTAATTTGTATTTGTGTTTTTTCGTTGTATCAGAGACTGTAGGTTTGTATGTTAAGAAATACTTTGTTTAAATGTTGTTTAGGGTGCTAAGATTCAAGGAGGCATTAAAAGTCAATTGATATCTGTTTTTGATGGACAACTTCAAGAATATGTTGTTTTTATTCTGTCGAAATTTGGTGTGGATGAAAATAAAGATTTATATAAAGTTGTAGCACGTGACTATAAAATCAACTTTTATCGATGCACAACTGTTACACTTGTGAGAGATTGGCAAGGTGTTGAGTATGGTTTCAACTTCAGAGCTTATCAAGATATTCTACAAGGAGAGTCAGTAAAATCTTTGAGTGTTGGTAATGTATATTTTTGTAATCATGTCTTTTCTGTATAAAATTAGAAATTTTAACTTACTCTGTTGTATACTGTGATCATATAGGTGTTGTTGGATCTGTGGTTTGGTGTGGAGATGTTGAATTCTTTGGCCGACCTCCAAAAGAAACTAAGAGGATAAATTTCGATATTCAAGACTTGGAGTAAGTGGTCGTTTATATGTTCAGTCATGTACAAATCATTGTTTGTGATTAATGTGGAATGATGTAAATAAATGAGATCAAGAATGTTGGTATTTAATGTGGAATCATTGTAATGATAATAAATGAGATCAATAGTGTTTGTATCTAATGTGAAATCATGGTAATAAATGAGATCAACAATTTATTCTTCAAGTGAATATGGTAGTTAATTTGTGGCTCATTTACTACTTTAATAAATGGTCATAAATTTCCTTTGATTTTATGTTGTTATTCATTCAATTTAGTTTTGATTTTATAGATTGTAAAAAATGGTCATAAATTAGTGTTTAGTTTATGGTCATACGAATATTGTTTTCATGTAGGGGTACGGTGTTGTGAGGTACCATGTGGAATGATTATGCTCTGCAGTTTAACGGGTTCATCTCTAAAACCCCAGCTCATGAGCATGTGATGGTTGTTATCTAGCATGGAAAGTGTAAGGAATGGAGAGGTAATTTTTGTTACTTTCTGCAAATCATAACTATACACTTTATTTCTGGCAATATAATAACAGGTTGACTAATTATTTATATACTTTTGCATGTAGATCAATTTATAGTTCAAAGTGATAACTTTGCAACACAACTGTTTCTGAATGAAGAAATCCATGAAGTTAATCAGCTAAGGAGGAGGTAATTTATCAACATAATTTGCACTATATATATTTATGAAGTCAAATACTTCGTTTCATGTTATATGTATACTAATTCGAATCATTTGTGGTATCGAATAGTCTTATACTGAAACAAGGACAAGAGAGTGGTTCTACTTCTCAAACAATACTTTCATCTCAGACTGTTTTTCCATTGCATAAAGAACTTGTAACAGATTGAGTGAAGAAACATGTTGACGAGATTAGTAAGACAGAAAAAGTTTCACTACTTTTTATATAGTTTGGTTATTTGTTTGGTTTATAACCTACATGTTTGTCAAACTATAGATTACAAGTGGATATATTGTTTTTACAAGAAATGTCTTGTGTTGTGGTTGTGACAATTAAGATTGTGCAACAAGAGTATGGTTGGTTTTATCATGCCTGTCGTAAGTGTTTCAAGAAGGTCATAGCTAAAAGTGAATACTTACAGAATGTTGAAAATGTTTCGGATGATATTCTTCAAATGCCTGGGACTTCTTTAGTTTCTCCCAAATGTCGTAGTGAATGTACATCCATCACCACAAAGTAAGCAATGATGATTATTTAACATTTTATTTATATAAATAACAGTTTAAGACTGATATTTTAATATAATTTGGGAGCTTATTTAGGCATTTATATATATTTCAGGTTCAAGGTGCAAGTCTGGGTGCAAGATGAGAGTGGTAGTGTTTCTTTTATTATGTTTGATAGAGATGTTCAGAAGATTCTTGGATTAGCGGAGAGTGATATAAGAGAAAGGCAGGTGAAGGAGAATGATACTAAATCTTTCCCGCATGAGATATTTCGATTGGTTGATAAGAAGGTCTCTTTTAAGATTGATGTTTCAGAATTCAATCCTAAAAATGACTATCGTGTTTATACTTGCAAAAAACAAGTGATGAACCAGTAATAATTGCTGAGTTGGTTGGTGGAGATGATAATGGTGATGAAAATGCTGATGAGGTAGTATATAAAATAACTTTTTCAATCTATTTATTTTTGTTTTGAGGTTCAAAAACTGGATTATTCACTTTTTTATATAATATCATATATTACGATCCTTTAGGTTACTCAAGAAGTAGCTGAAGTCAGAGATGTTAACCTTTCAGAATGTTCCCAGGTGTCGACTGAACGGACTTCAAAGGTGAGTATTTATTTTTGAAAGTACGTTTAATATGTTTTTAGAGTTCACTATTTTATTAAATGAGATCAATAGTTGTTTTGTGATCTGTTGCAAGGATGCTGTCTCTGTTACGGTCGACTCTTCAGCAATTGAAATCAAAAAGGATTATATTCCAAGTCCGAATGGAAAGCGAACAGTCCAAGATGTTGATGTGTAAATGTTGGTGAGTTATCCTCTAATGTGAGAAGAACCCGGAAGAAGCTATCTAAGGTTAACAATTAGATACTTGTGAAAAAAACATTTCATATGAGAGATAAGTAGAAACCACTTATTTTGAAGACTCCTTGTGATTTTTATTTATGTCTGTTAACTGTTGTTTTAACCTACTGGGGTTAAAATTTTGGTATGTAATGGCTATAATTTGAAACATCTAAACTGATGGATTTGGTATGTAATGTCTACCATTAAAAGTTTGACCTTTCTTTGTTATATATTATTGTTATTATAAATTATTGTTGATATTCATGTATTGCACAAGTAGTAGGGTTGTATATTAGGGTCTGAGATACATTAACATCTGTTAGAGGCTAAGCACTGTTACAAACTCCTAACATCTGCTAGGGCCTAAGCACTGTTAGGATCTGAGTTACATTAGTATCTGTTGAACAGACTTTGCTTCAAAAGACCTTATCATCTGTTAAATCATCATCTGTTGATCATCATCTATTAAAGATCTTTTGTTAAAGATCCTCTGTCGAATTGCATCATCTGTTGATGCACAACAAAACTTAGATTCATCATACATTTGGCTTCATCAGCAAAGGTTCTGTTTGGCAGACCTTTACTTCAACAGTTTTTTTGTTCATCAGCAGAGGTTGTTTGCTTCAACAGACCTTTTGTTTTGACAGAGTTTAGCGAAACAGATGTTGAGTCTATCCCTTTGGTAGGAGCAGATGTTCAAAAGACTGGTATTTATAATTAGAGGTTGTAGAGTATTTTGTTAATTTTAAATCTTATATCTCTTTCCCTTGAGCGACTAGAAAACGTGATGCAGCACATACCAACTACAAGATACCCATATAGTAATGTTTAGATGCAAAACATAAAAATCTAAATCCACACACTTTGGAAAATATATAACTTTCACACACCACCACCACATAACTTCATCCTACATGCAATTAATTTTGGAAGAGGAAATTTGTCCATCAAACATACCAACAAAAACATAAACCATTAAACCCTAAAAAGATGTTCAGAAACCATATCAGTAAACTTCAAAGTGTACTTTATCTCCTGGCACACTTTTTTCTTCAATCATATCAAACCTCAACACTTTGCCCATAGACATCCCCGCTTCATCCATGATACGCTGCCAGTTCGAATACATTATTAGATGGGTGTTATCATCAGCTTTTCTAGGATCTTTCCTTACAAGCAGTTGTACTAGAAACTTCACATAACCAAATGACAACACATCACTATAGTACTTATTTAGTTGTTGTTCTAGAACAAACTTCTTCGGTATCGTCTGTAAAAGTAAATTCTTTGTTTGGTTATTCATTCTCCATAACATATACTTTAAGTAACAGATAAATCCAACATTATAAGTAAAATAAACCATATTAAAAGTAGATATGTAAATACCAGGCTGTGTGTCCTTATGACATGGTATTAAAAGTATTTCTTATAATGTGGATGCCTTTTGTGGTGTCGGTGGTTGCTACGGCTGCAGTGATGTGTAGTCCCCACATGAAGCCCAATCCCGTCTTTGTTAAAAATCTTGACAATGAAGTTAAAGTGGTCTTCAGGAGTACTTGCCATCTATTGAAACAACAGTTGGCAGTGTTCCTCAATGTCATTTTCAAAGCAAATAGTTGTCCATCCTGACCCCGTAAAACCAGCAGCCAATCCCTTTTCATTTTCAGGAGGGAAAACATAACACACATCAACTTTACAACTCTGCTTTGGTATGTGTACTTTTGCAACCATGTTATCAATTTTTAACCTCCTTTCTGACAACAGGCACATCAAATCATGCGATAAATCCTATAATTTTCATACATTTCAAAAATGTCATATTAGACTTTATACAAAATATAAATTAGAAGTTTCTCTTCCAGAAAATAGAAACTGACAATATATAAAAACAAGGTAGCAATTTTTAACCTTCTTATAGTATGTTTCTTCTTCAGCTTGTATCAAGCAAGCAACCATGAACATTATCTCTCCCCGAGGCATCCTTTCTAACCTCCAAAACGTCATTGCTCAAAACACTTACCTCAAATTTTACTTCTTTCAATTTTTTTTTAAACACAGGTTCTCTATATTCTTATTTTTGTAAGATTCAACAAACCGAATAAATCTGGTCCGTTTATCCTTTTACTTTTACGACCCATGCTTTGTACCACAACCTTATATTTAAACCCCATATAATCAACAAGCTTTATTACTTGACACTCTCTTGGTAATTGGTTACTCATTATCCTTAGAAGTACCTATGTATATAAAATATTATTAACATTTAATTTTATATTTTCATTATAAACACACTTTTTAGCATACAATCGTGATTTGAGTTAAGTTGTTCTAAATATATAGTTTACCAATCCCTCATTTAGCTCTGTCAATTCAGAGACATTTATAATTATCATAAACTCTATCTGAACGTAAACAATACAATAACAATTAAATACTTAAACATAAAATCAATTGTATCTGAAAAGCATGCTATTTAAGGTATAAAAAAATATCTAACACCCTGTAGGACCAAAGTTATATGTTGTGTACTTCAACTTGGTCCCTACAACCAACAATATGAGTCTAACACCCTGTAGGACCAAAGTTATATTGTTGTATAATAAAAAATATTATATGACACTAAACTTTCCAAAGATCCATGTTGGTGTCAACTTCAAACTTCAATTTTTTCAGCAACCAACACTATATTCGGTGACAAATCAGACATAACGGTACTATAAACCGAATGCATAATATTTTACCAAAATTAAGTTTGATAGAAGAAATATATCAATACTACATCGCAGTTCATACAATAATTCTAAAACCATTCGGAAAATATACAACCAAATATTTATGAAACAACATTATCTCAGATTCTTATTTCGATCGAATGCATAGAAATTAAATTAAACAAGTTCATATAAATCTTATTATAAAACAAAGAAAACAAGTTCATATAAATTTATCTATTTTATCATCAGCATATTATGATTTCGATCTCTATATAATTCGAAATGAAGAAACCAAAACGAACATGTCAAAACATAACTGTAAAATACACAAGGAAACAAAAAAATACCTGATCCAAAACTTTAATCTTCTGTTCGTTAAGTCTAAAGAAGAAGAAGCTGATAGTTTTTTCGCCAGAAAAGAAGAAGAGAAAAGATTGTATTAGGATTGTTAAAAGTAAGATTCTTATCCATTATGTACTTATTTATTTATTTGATTTATAATAATCTTTAATATCGGGATTTTAAAAACCTATTTTTAATTATGATAACAATTAATTAATACATAACCTTTTGTTATTTAACATTAAATTGAGATTTATATTGAAGTAGTGGTAAACTGTGCTAAAATAATATTATTTTAAAGAAAAAGGGGGTAAGTATAAATTTTACAAAACTTAAATACACCAAACCAGTGTAAATGGAGCATCTGTATTAATTCCATTTAATATTCTTTTCAACTCCATTATTGAACATAAGCATCACAAAACACCTTCGGAAGTTTTCTCACATAAGTTTCTTATCAAAATCGGAAAGGGCCTATTGCATAATATAGATTAGACACTATAAAACCAAGTATTGTTTCTTTGATGTTATTGTTTGTATTATAAACGTTAGAATATCATTCTTTGATGTTATGAGTATGAATTCCTCATAAATGACGTTTCATATTCTTTGTTTCGCTCATAATAGTTGCTCTAATCTGGTGTACTTTTATTGGTTAAGTGCTGCATTAACTTAAATGAAGTTATTGATAGCATTCTCTGTGACAATTTGTGCATGCATCTTCTTGATGTCGTCTTCTACATTACGATTGATAAATCAACCATATAATTTTTTGTTGTTGTTGATTTGTTTAACTTTTGTTAGAGATGATGATTTTCGTTTTGTGCTTTATTTTTATAAAACCCTAAGTGTGTGATTATACAAATAGTCCCGTTAATATTTGGTACTTTTGTTTTTTAAGTACTGATTTAGTTTAACTGAAGTTAGTGATGTTTTTTTAATTATTTTATTGATATTTGAATGTTAATGAATGTTTTTTCATCAACTTGTATATACGTAAATAAAATAATAGATATGTCGTTGTTTGTCTATAAGTTTTCTTGGATGTTGTTCGTCTTTATAACTTGTAACTTTAAATCCTTTATTGCAGATATGAATCCATCCAACCAAACACCATCCTTTTTAAAATTTCTTAATGAAGATGATTTTATATTTTTTTGTATGTTTTTTACTTTCTTGCTACTATTAGGATTATACATTAATTTTTAATGTAAGATGTTTGCTAATTACTGTCGCAGACTATACCACTTGATTTTGAGAATTTGTGGGGGAAGGAGGTCCCCTACGGTCAAACTGTAGAACTACATGATGGTGACAAAACATGGTTAGTACAAGTAAGGAAGAGAGATGATCATTGTATATTTACGGATGGTTGGACAAAGTTGGTTAGAGATTGTTGTTTTAAAACCAAAGATGTTGTATTGGTAAAATCTATTGGAAGTTTGCCATTCGTTGTCTCATCTTTTAAAGAAAATGTATACGAGAATTCTTAAATTTCAGCAAATATTAGACCTGAAATTGTCATGACTGTAAGTAACTTTATATTATTTTGCTACTCACTGTAAACATTTTTTGCTAGTTCAACAACTTGCTAACATCTGTTTGCCCTTTTAATGTCTATTTCCTTATCATCTTAACGTCAGTTGACTAACCTTTTTAACTTCTATTGACTAACTCTTTTTAACATGGTTGACTAACATCTGATAATTAACATCTGTCCACGTTGCAACCCTCTGTTGTGGATAATAGATGACAGTTGTTAGAAAACCTCTATTGGAAAGCAACAGAGGTATGTAACAGTCGATAGACAACAGTGGTTAGGTTGTGTGTAAATACTAGAACCCCTGTTGACTAACCCTCCTTTTAACTTATGTTGACTAATCCGTTGTAACCTCTGTTGATCATTAGTTCATATCAATTTTGTAAGTCTGCACAAATTATTTTTTTTACTTCTTCTATAGCTAATTGCTGACAAATTCTGGAAAGAATTCTATGGTAAAAATTACGAGTATGAGATGGCAACTATCCATGTTGGCGAAAGGTTTTGGAATGTGATGATGAAAGGATGGATCGATGGATGTGGAAAGAAGTTATATAGCTAATTGCTGACAAATTCTGGAAAGAATTCTATGGTAAAAATTACTGATGGATGGTTAAAAGTGATTAAAGAAGTTCTAATAGCAGTTGAATCTTGGTTAGTTTTCACCATGATTGCATCTAAAACGTTTGAGCTTTCTATTTTCCATCCAGAAACTGGAACTGAAATTTCATTCAAGAAAGCTAATGTTGTTGTTTTGGATTATTCGGTTTACGGAGATGATGGGGTTGATTTATTGGCTGTGGTATAAAAATTCCATGTTATACATCTATTTAATAATATGACGTCGATAAGTAACTTTTATTATATTATGCTAATAACTATTGAAATGCCATATTGTAGACTAAACACAAACAAGATCTTGATTCTGGTAAAATTGCTTTAGATGATGCTGAGACTAGAGTCACGGTTGGTAATTCTACGCAGTAGACGAGTTTTGAAGATATTTTTAATGTATATATAGACAAGTAATGTTTACTTATTATTATGATTTAAAATACGGTTTCTTATATATGATCATTCTTATAAATATAGTCTGTTGATGATGGCATATCCGATGCAAAGGTAGCGGCTATGGTTAATGAGTCAGATGTTAAAAGTGTTGTAAGTTTAAGTTTTCCTTCTTTTTTTATCTATTGTATATAAACATATACAGATATATTTTATTGCGCAATAAGTATAACAAGGTTTTTAAAAAAAAAATGTAGCCTGAAGATCATTCTGTGAAAATAGCTGCTGATGTTAATGATCTTCAACTTCACTCTAAAGATTTTTCTGTTGATGACACTACTGCCTCTCCAAGTGTTGTATCTAATGTAAGCATTTATTAGTTTTACAGTGCCCATTTTATTAATGTCTCAATATGTTGATATTCTTCTGTATGATTGAGTCTTAAACTTCAAATCTGAGTTGAAAAGATAATTTGTGTTGATAAAGAAAGTTACAAAATTTCAAGTATTCAGAGTTGTTATAGACTAAATTAATTTACTTAAGTTGAAAAGATGCGCAATCTTCATGGCAAGACCATTGTAGAGGATAAACAAGTTGTTGATTGACCATGTAAAGTTCAAAAGGTTCATTTAGCATCATCCACTTCAGAGCCAGTTTTACACTTCACCACACAAGCTGAACACAGGCTTGTAAGTTTTTGCAGTTCTTACTTTGTTTCGTTATTTCAACAATTCCAGTTATATATTAATATTTTATAAAATTCATTATTTAATTTTCTGTATTTTAGCATCTGCCATCAGATGTATCATCTGCATTGGATCTGGATACTGGTAATCTTAAGCCTGTTAAGATCCAAAATCTAAAAGGTAAAGTCCAGGAACTATTTACAAGATCTCAAAAACCAATACTGGATTCAACTATGTTATTGTTAGATGGCATGGTTATCTGAAGAATCAAAATATTTTTTTTGGTTATGAACTTTCGTTTGAATTTCACAATTCTCCTCAGTTGCTGAAGCTAACAAAAATTGTGCATTTCGTGACAAAGATTAAGCCCTCTTCATGAGTGTTGTGTTGATTGGAGGTTTATAAACAATGTTTGATGAAATCGTTGTTAGTGGTTGTACATTTGGTTCCTCGGTGGTACTAATTTTGCTTCGTAGACATGTTTTATATGTAATTATGTCTATAAACAGTTTACATTATCAATGGGTGGGTACTATTTTTTATATGAGAATGGAAGTAGTCGTATGTAACTGATATATTAACCGATGATCTATGTTTATAGTTGTCTATTATCTATAACAGATAACAAGTTTTGGTACAATATCTATATGCATGGTTTTCTAAAAACCACAAGTGTTTGCAAATGGGTTTTACTACTAATAATAATACTAATAAAAGAATATATTTAATGCCACATGGCATTCTCTCAATCAATATGTCACCAAAATGCTATGTGGCAATTTCTTATCCTACCTTAACCATAATAAATAATAATAATAATAAGTAAATTAATATAAGAACCATTATCTACCATAATAAATAACTAGTAGTAAGACCTGTGTGAACACACTGGTAGATTTAATAACGATCGAAATCAAATACTAAAAAACAGATTATAATATATCGTTTAAATTGTTTGCGTTTAGTTACATATCATTATAAAACAATGTTAAAGACAGTATCTGTTAGGACATAAAAATTTCATTACTATGTTACGAACAAAGAGAAAATAAATGCCATTACTTGACACCATAGACCCACTTTTCTTGGTTGCTTGTGTAAGTCATCAACTCCTCTAGAAGCAATAGCAACTCAATCCTGTTGACTCCAAATTATTAATTGCGAATATATGGAGTATATTGTACATATTTTAAGATGTGATTACTATAGCGTATAACCAAGTTACTTGTAGCAGTGACATTATTTCACATCATGAGGTAAAAGCTACGTACCAAAAATCCACCAGTTTTAAAATATGAGAAAATATTCACTTGAAGTGATGGAAACTTAGTTACCTCGTGCCTTGCAAGTAGAAGATTGTCTGCTTCAGTCTCGATTTCAATCAGTTTTTCTTGTATCCAGTATCTATTTCAAGCTAATAATTGACTGACCTTAAAACCGTAAGTGTAAGTGGCGCTGAATTTCTTGGTCGCAATACCCAACCTACCTGAAATTGACAATTACTATCCCGTAAGTTTCAAAACCACAACAAAAATCATACATAACAACCTAAGTGTCGAGATGCATTAAGGAAAACCGTTACCTGAGATGTAAACGGAAAGAATGTGATGGCTCAATGATGATTTTCGGATGATCTGATGTCGACGTTAGGGTAACATGATTCCATTGCCTAACAAATCCAACAAAACATACAAAGCCTAATGCAAAAAAATAAATAAACAAATAACTATAAAAGCCCTAGCATTTCTAGCCTAACCTCAAATAGTGTTTTAATCCGAGGAAAAGTGAAACCACTGTTTTGGGTTAAAACAGTGTTTTGAAACCACTTTTGGGTTAAAACAGTGTTTGAAACCACTATTGGGTTAAAACAGTGTTTTGAAACCACTTTTGGGTTAACAGTGTTTGAAACCACTGTTTTGGGTTAAAACAGTGTTTTGAAACCACTGTTTTGGGTTAAAACAGTGTTTTGAAACCACTGTTGGGTTAAAACAGTGGTTTCAAACACTGTTTTAACCCAACAGTGGTTTCAATGTTTGAAACCACTGTTTTAACCCAAAAAACATTGTTTTAACCCAAAACAATGGTTTCACTTTTTCTCGGATTAAAACACTGTTTGAGGTTAGGCAAGCTCGTACTTGGCCCTTAACCGAATGACATATATACTCTTACATTATTTTTCAGTAATGTAAGATTTTTCAATATATTTTTTTAATTACCTGCGATAATGGTTGTGGTCACCAGAAAGTTGGTGGTAGTAGAAGTTTCTCAGTACTTGAGTACAGCCATATGATAAGCCCTAGCTGCTTTCTCTTCTTTGTCATATCCACCTAGCCACCAAAATTGGTAATAAAATGAGATCATTTCAACTTTGAATAGAAGATCATGATATTGATGAAAGAAAACTCGACACTATGAAACAAAATTAATATCTAAACTCCAACTCTACATTAATCTCAAACAACATCCAAACACCCCTAAAACTACAGATCAGATCAAATAAATACTTCCAGAATCAGTACACATGATCCAATACTAATCAGTCACCAATTAAGTTCGAGATCCAGCTAATACACTACAAATTCAATTGCATCTTCTATTAGAACAACAATTAGGGCACGAAACAAAAACTAACAATCCAATCCAATCGAATACAAAACATAATCAAATGTACTGATTCAAATTTCTCTCATTTATGCTATCAAATGTACAGATTCAGTATCACAAAGCTAACAAATATCACAGATTTGTACCACAGGGACCATTCGTGTACTTTACTCTATTTAAAATTTTCACCATTTTATTGTTGATTAGCTAAACAATCGTACGATTTGTCAAACATTGTTACTATTTTTAACAAATTGTCAAACACCATTCTGATGCTAATAAATCAATATCACATAATCAGTTCCGAAACACAATTTCGATAAGCCCCTTAGTGGCTTAGTAAA
Source organism: Helianthus tuberosus (assembly GCA_030545235.1). NCBI lineage: Eukaryota > Viridiplantae > Streptophyta > Magnoliopsida > Asterales > Asteraceae > Helianthus > Helianthus tuberosus. Next base: position 30,102,161 of record CM060446.1, on the reverse strand, counting down.
AAATTTATATGATATACCTGCTCCACTGGTTGACCCATCTTTTGAGCCAATTCCTTGAAAAAATAATCTCTAATTCTTAAAAGCTCATTCGCCTCATTTTGAATATCATCAGCCTGAAAATCATCATTCGGATTGCAAAATTACAAGATTGGACATAATACTAACCTTTTCTTGACAAGATCATATGTTCAAACCTGACCACGAGCCGCTCCAGCCGGTGACTTTAAAGCAATTCTTGAAAGAGGCATCACAAATCGTTGACCCTTAAAAATGTCAAGATATTTATTAAATGTATCAAAAACATATTGCTAATTAATATACCATACAACCCACAAAATGTATTAGTAACAGTCGATGTTCTTGAAAATGAATTAAAACTTCAAAAAGTTGCCTTTTCTCCAGCTGCAAGAAGAAAGCCAGCCAGATTATATGCGTAATCAACACAGTGAGTGCCAATCTACATTAGAGCAACATTTAAATATCTAGCAATCGCGACCATATCCCAAATCTGCATGGTGAAAAAAAACAGTTAAAACGTTTAATTACATAATAATGAACTTATGAGTTTAAGTTAAAAGAGATAGCACTCACAGTCGAACGCATTTGATTCAGTCCTCCATTACACGAAACCACTAAGTAACCTGCCTTGATGTAATGATTCAAATTTCTCTCATTCAAATCATTGACCCTTTACAATGTCAAGATATTTATTACGTGTATCAAAATAAAATAAAGGGATTTTAAAAAGTTTAGTAGCGCTTACTGCAACATTAGCCAAAGTTTCTATATCTTCTTCAGTTTGTATGCATGACCCTACATACATTTGATCTGTTATCTGTACGATACCAAGTGCATATCAATTAGAATTATACGTCATAATAAACTGTTTAAAATAATATGCACTAAAAGAAATAATCTGGATATCTCACCTTGCTATAACGCATACCAAGAGCATGATCATAATAAAGTTCTCCTCTAGATCGATCTAGTGTGTTTAAATACTCCTCAAGCGGGAAGCTTCCATGCGACCAATTATCTCCAGATTCTTGATCAGAGAAAATGGTGACAAGTTGAGTAAACGGTTCATCAGGAATGTTCTTTTGTATCCTGCCGCGAGGTTGTCCGTTTTGATAACTCAATTTTGAAAATCAAAATCAGAAACAAATTCAGAAAAATAGAGAGAATGAGCCAATGAACCAATGAGCCATGTTTAGGGTGAAGTAACTAGTGCAAAAGAACATATTGGCATGTATTATATATGATCAAAACCATATTGTATGTTGTTCTCATGTGAGGGCCCATTTTTGTTCAAATCCACTTCTAGGCATCTTAAAAAGATGGATCATATATCTTATATTTATCAATAAATGAAAGTGAACTTGAAGTTATCCAGTGACTATTGACTATTGCCTGATGCTAGGTCTATTGAAAGTGAACTTATATCTATCAATAAATCAACAAACGGGTCGACCCACTCACATGTACTCAAATAAGCAATCCGTATAAAATTTTGATAATGTAGTGTTTGGCACCTGATAGTTGACCGTTGATGAAAACATGCAAAGAATGACCAACAGAGAAGGTGGTTAGTGTCGGATGTTCCCCTCTTATCAAGAACCTCTCATTGGCGTCAATTTTAACACTGGTTGACAGTTAAAATCAGTAAGCTAACAAAATGTTCCAAAAAAATATATTGATTTAAGCATTGTTTGTACAGAAATCTTGGTCAACTTACTTAGTCATGTACCACAAGTAATCAGAAGCATCTCTAGTCACATTCAATTGCTCCAATAATCCAACTGTTCCAAACGTATCATCGTCATAATATCCGGTTTCATCGTTATACGATTGCCACGCAAATCATGTCGGCTCACGAGTCATTTTCATCTGTGTCGTCTGGGCACCGACCTGTTTATCATACATTAGTTATCACATAATCAGTCTTATAATGCATTATAACCATTTTAAATAATCTAAATCTTAAATATGATCTTTCGCACCCTTCTGTATTATAAACAGTGGTCTTGCAATCAGGTAGAATGCTGATTGACCATTGAGGCAGATTGTAATGCTGATTCTGGAAATTCACTTTTGCAAAATCAGATTTGTCATCATTTGCAAGAAACGCAACACATCCGCCTGTTTTGTTCTAACAGGGTGAAAAAAAATCAGACCTTTTGATAGTTTCCAAGTGAGATAACAGACGGGTCCCCGTTAACTAAAACTAGCTCACACAGTTTTATTGCTCGGAACTCAAAGACGCCATTGATTGAATCTTCTTCCTAGTTCATCCTTATGCTATAAATCAGGTTCAAAAAGTAACATACATCAAACGAACACCAATGTCGCCATCGGCGACAGAAAACCCTAAATTAAAAGAAAAACAGACAAAGATTTCTGATTAAGAGAATTAACATCAAAACTTTCTATTAAAACTTTACCTCTAATTCAAAGATTTTTTTCAATCAAAAAAATGATAAAAATATCAGACCTTTTGATAGTTTCCAAGTGAGATAACAGATGGGTCCCGTTAACTAAAACGGGCTCACACAGTTTTATTGCTCGGAACTCAAAGACGCCATTGATTGATTCTTCTTCCTAGTTCATCCTTATGCTATAAATCAGGTTCAAAAAGTAACATACATCAAACGAACACCAATGTCACAGTCGGCGACAGAAAACCTTAAATTAAAAGCAAAACAGACAAAGATTTCTGATTAAGAGAATTAACATCAAAACTTTCTATTAAAACTTTACCTCTAATTCAAAGATTTTTTTCAATTAAAAAATGATAAATTTTTTTTTTACTTTGAAACAATCAACAGTGAAACGGGTAAGAAAAAATTGAAATGCATGACTAAATTATTCTTCACATACCACAAATCATTGATAGATACCGGATTGCAAGTTACTCATCTCCCCTGGTTTAAAATTACTTACTAAATCAAATTCAAAATAACATACAATTGAGTTAAAAAAAAACAGACAAAACTGATGATGGGTTGGAAACCTTGCATATATGACTTCTCCTGATGTAGTAGACCGGACCGTAAATGCTCCAAACCCTGTTGAACCCAATCAAATATTTGGTAAAATCACAAACATTATGAGAAATATTAATATTTGTTAAAAAACAAAAAATAATTTCCAGAATGGTCTTGAGTCAGTTTTGTCCATACCTTCTATTCTTGACCATCTTTGACCCGAACAGGTTGTTGACATTTCCTCAGATGAGCTTTAATTGATGTCTTAGCTTCGAAATTAAGGTTTCAAATGACTTGATATACCTCCAAGAATCAAACAAATTATACTTTAAAGATGAACATCAAAACCAAACCATTTAAAAGAAAATTATACGATGTAAAATGTTGACTTAATAGCTTCTTGGGTTTTATAAACTTCTCTTAGCATACCATTATTCTGAACCAAACCATTTAGAACACATAAAAAACTGAAGAACCACCAAAAGTAATTAAAAAAACATGAACATATCTGTGATGAGTCAAAACTAAAAACCTTGGTTGTTATGCAATCATCAGATACAACTTGCATCTCTTCGGTCTCATGATCCTTCCCTCAAATTCAAGTGGAGCTCAAACGCTATAATAAGTCAAAACCACAAATCTAATGAGTTACTGAGGATCAAATGGAACTGAATTGTTGTGCATCTTCTTACCCGGTAATGAGATGTTGAAAATTTAGAAACCCTAGATAAGCAGGAACCTACAAAATCCAAAATTAGCGAACAACTAAATTAATTATAACAAATTACAACAACCAAACATAGAAATTACATTCTACATTCGAGAAATCAGCAAAGAATTGTGTGCATCGAAGAATTAATAACCTATAAAAGAGAGAAATACTCACCCACAAAATAACAACGAAGGAGGAAGAGAAAGAAGGTGGATTAAAAATTCATAACCATAGATCTAGCGATGTCTGTGAAGATGGTGTGTTTTCAAGATCTTCAAAACGCACTTGTTTTAGCATCTACAGAGGAGACCTAGATTGGGGTCGATGGTGAGAGTGGGTTTGGCGGATATTTCAGGGAGCAGGATTCGGATGAGGGTTTAAATTTTGAAAGTGGATCTGAAGATTTCATTCAGGGAGAAGCGTGACAAAGATGAGAGGGCTCTGGGTTTATGTTCCTCATGAAAATTTCATATTCTCTCATTTTGAAGTGTTTTAAGAGAGAGAGAGAGAGGGGGGGGGGGGGGGGATTTAAATTAGGGTTTGAATTTTGAAATTTTGAAAGTGGAGCCAGATTTTGAAAGGTATTGAAAATATTGTTTGAATTTTGAAATTGAAATATATATATATATATTATATTATTTAGATTTATAGATTTATATATATCCGAATTATGACATCAACATGGACAACGTGGCATATCTCAGAGGTTGACATGTAAGAAAATCGATGTCATCTTCTAATCTCCTTTTATAGATTATATAGATTATAAATAAACCTTCTCTTCCTCAAAAGAAATTGATATACCATAATGCTTGGGTTAAAAAATTATATCTTACGATATAGAGATAAAAATATAAGAATTACCTTATCTCTTGAATATATCGATTTTTTACAGATTAGAGATCAAGATTATCTCCGCCTCTATGACATACGATTAAGGGATAATATATTTTTTTTAATATGTTTGTATTTAATATGAATATCCTTTATCAAAAGCCTTTTGATCGTTTGTTTATTTTTATCTATAACAAAACTATTATTATTATTATTATGTCTCTAATTTAATTATTTATATATTATTATAATAACTTTATTTGTTAATATATCACCTCATTAAGATTAACCACATATATTTTTAAAACCAAAAGATTTAAACTATTAATTATTGATAAAAATGGCAAAGTTACACAAAAAACTTCAAATCTAATTTAACTTTTAACATAAGATTAATGTCACGTGTGACTTTCTCCTTCAACCTTACAATTTAGACTTACAATTTATTTTAAAATATTTTTTAATCTTTATCCTTACAAATATAATAAATTTAATTTACATATATTAATAACCAGATTAGGATCCACTATTTAATTAATATTATTAGTTAAATACAATGTATTTTATTAAATATTATTGTAAAATAAAAATACAGTAATAAGATCTTTTTTACTAAACGATCCTTACTTTAGTACTAATCGGAAAAACACAATAATTAGAGTATACTATTATTACACTTTTTTTAAGTATGTGATAAGGATTATATAGAAATATGATTTACATTTTTTTTATATTTTACATGTGTAATACGTTGGTTTGTAACACTTATAAATTAAAATATTATTCAATCTAATTTTTAATATATAATCCGTGTGATACACGGGCTTATATGCTAGTCATTATTATATAAATAAATTATTTTATTAGGTTAAAATACTACTTTTTAGTAGGGCTGGCAATAGGTAACCTGTAGGTAACCTGCTAAGACACCATAACAGAAAAGTACACCATGTGATTTTTTACGTTTTTAAAAATAATCAAAATTTGAAAGTTAGGATCCATTATTTCTCCTTCTAGGTGCATAAAATATACATCTGTCTTATAGACATTGGATATAAAGTAGTTAAACGAGTCGTATTCATGTTTAAAATTTTTGTTATTCGCGTTATCAGATACCTGTTAAACCTGCTAAGATACGATTTGCCAGCCCTACTTTTTAGCAATACCGTATTAAAGATTTCTTTAATCATATTCTTAAATTTATTCGACAATGTGGGTGTCGTATCATGTTTTTTCTTACACTATTACATACTCTAAGATAGTCGTGCGACCATGGTAGACCTGAAAAATATATGGGTTTGATCAGACGGTGTAACGGATCATACCAGATTTGGGTCAGAAAAGCCGTTTTTAAATGGTCATTTTAGCTGAGGTCTTAAGGGATTTTAACTAAAAAATGGGTACAGGTCAAAATGGATCATCCTAAAACATATTCAACACAATTATATTTGAGACATGTAGATGACTTAACTAAAATTTACAAAAGAAGGATCAAAGTTTAGACGTTATATTGAAGTACTTACAAAAAATGTAGAAAAAATCACACAAGTTATGAGATCCATCGTATTCTTTTATTTCAATTGAAATGAACAATGTCAATGTTAAAATTTTAGTAACAAAGAGAACCCAAATGATGAAGTTAGCAAGCTATGTACAAAATAAAACCTGTCGAGTCCCTGATCTCTGGTTATGTCACACCCCAACCGATTGCGGAAACATCGGGGCGCGGCACCGAGCGAAACAGATTGTACAAGAGAAATTCCATAACAACTAAATTACCGGATAGTTAATATTATGTCCCATACCATAACCCATCAAGCATTTAATTATTACAGACATACATATCTCAAAAACAAGTAAAGCTGTTCCGATAACTCAGATTTAAATAAGTAAATTGTTCGTTGGTTTCTAGACTCATTTAAGCTCGATTCCATCAAAAAGCAAGCAAGCTTCCTAAGCATTCAAACACCTGTCACATACGTTAAATAGAGGTCAATACACATAGTGTAACGGTGAGCATACAAGTTTGATAGTATAGTAGAGTTCGAAATCGTTTATGCATAACCAGCATGTACAACGTATAATGTGAAGCATGTAAGTTATCGACAAAGATCCTATCAATACCAATGACTGCGATTTGACTGCGATAGCGAGTGCGCAACACATGTTCACTACTGCGAACACGTGAAGTAATATCCTTAACAACCCCTGAGTGAACAGGTGCTGAGTCCAAACTATAGTACTATCGTTGCTAAGGCAGGTAGACAGCAATCAATGTGTAAACATAACAAACAGGCATTCATCGAGTCACATATAGCATGCAGTAATTGTTAGCGTTAAATAGTATTTCCGTTGTGTGTCGATGTGATTTAGTATAAGTAACGTATGTAACACCCAAAAGTGCTTAAAGCAAAAAGGGATCGAGTTTACTCACAGCGATGGAAGTTAATGGATTGAAGGGAGTGCTAGAGTGAGATCAGCCTGATTAGAACGATAGCATAAACGATGAGCGGCGCGTAAAACAGTGCAAAGTGAACAAGTGACGAGTGGTAGTCCGGCCGGATGGCGATCGGTTGGATTGACACTCGTTTGGGATGGATGTGTTTGTGTATGATGGCTTTGAAGTTTTCGTTGTAGCATTTTGAAAACAGAGAAGTATCTCTACCTTTCAGGTCGTTCGATCGAACGGCAGTTCGATCGGGTAGCGATTTGTTCGGCAAGGTATTTCTCTGAGAACAAGTTCACAGTAGGATTATCACCCAGTAGGATGGGCTATCGTTCGGATGACAATCCGTTAGGAACTGATCATCTTTGAAAATTAATAATAGTTTAAGTATTGAAGTCCAAATGCAATCCGATCGGATTGCGGTTCGATCGGATGGCAATCCGATCGGACGGCGATCCATCCCGCGATCTGATCTTTTGCAACTTGAAGATTTGTTAAGTTTTGGAAGTTTGCGGTTTGCTCGAGACAATACGATAACGCATTAAACAACTGAACCTCATCAAGTCCCAAGTCGTCCGATTGAACAGGAATCACCCAAGTCTAATCAGATTACTGGTTCGTGACGGTTGTTCATGTTTAACCCGGAATCAGTTGTCTCTTGGATAGAACTCAGATCTTGAACCAACACTTCACTAAGAATGAGTAGAAGATCAGAACGAGCTCCGATTCTATCGGTTTTGAGTGCATTGAGTGTAAAAGAGTTGAAAGAAAGTTGGAAAACTATCTTTCAATCCTTTTAACCTTGAAATTGTTCAGATCTATGTAAGATCTTTGTTTATTCATGTGGAAATCTCTCAGATCTAAGTTGTTCTTGGTGGAATGAAGCCAAACCTTGAAGTTCATATGAACTCCATGATGACATCACCCTAGAACACCACAAATCCGTTGATTTCACGGTCAAAAGTTGAGATTCAAAGGTGGAAAAAATGAAGAAGTGTGTGTAGATCATAGAAGTACAAGATTTAGGTTGAAAACTTACAAGAATCGTGAGAAATTGAGAGAAAGAAAGCTTGAGTGCGGCTGGTCGAGTGGAGGAGCTGTCACATCAAATGATGTGACAGGAGGGGTATTTATAGGGTTTCCAAAAAGAGGAAAGGGCGCACCAGGTGATGGATCGGATGACTGTCCGATCGGATGGCCATCCGATCGGATGGCCATTCGATCGAATGGTCATTCGATCGAGGTGGCGCGACGAGTTAGATTTTAGTGTTTTCGTTTCGTGCGTTGAGCGTTGAGCGTTGCGGTGCGTTTCGAGCGAGCGATGTGATAGTATTACCCATTAGTTACACAAATAACCTAACTACTATATCTAACATACAATAACCATAAATAACTTGCGTTTAGCATTTGCTATTAGATTGCGATGTGATAGAATTGCGATTGCATTTCGATTAATCATCACAAACAAAAAGTAAACATGCACAAGTAACACACAAATAGCACACACACGTAAAACAATATCCAGAACACATAGTTCGAGTTGCGAATGCGAGTGCGATGTGATTAGCGATAAGTCGATTAGCGATTAAACATACGATTAAACTTCGATTGTTAATAGGTACTCCACATAATACAACTAAAGCAATTAAATAATAGAATTCGGTTACAAGTCAAAACGCACAATTTAGTAGTTAAGCAAGGAGTGGCAGATCGCAATTAGAAATCTTTTCTTCCTTTGACTTTGACTTTCCAAAAGCGGGTTGTTACAGCCTCCCCTACTTTAGGAAATTTCGTCCCAAAATTTAAGAAGTAGGCGTAACAAATAGTTGCGGGTACTTCGCCTTCATGTCACTTTCGAGTTCCCAAGTAAACTCGGCGCCGCGTTTGCCTTCCCAGTGAACCTTCACAATGGGAATGCGTGAGCATCTGAGCACCTTGGTTTCTCAGCCCTTGATCTCGACAGGCTTTTCCACAAAGTGTAGTGTTTCGTCCACTTGTAAATCCTCTAGAGGGACATGTAATTCCTGTTCAGCTAGGCACTTTCTGAGGTTCGAAACGTGGAAAGTCAGGTGGACGTTACTCAGTTCCACCGGTAGTTCGATTCTGTAGGCCACTTTGCCAATCCTTTCCAGAATCTTAAAGGGTCCAACATATCGAGGCGCGAGATTTCCTTTCTTGCCAAATCTGATCACCCCCTTCCAAGGTGCAACCTTTAGGAGTACGTGATCGCCAACGTCAAATTCAAGGGGCTTTCCGACGTCTATCGGCATAACTTTTCTGACGACTCCGAGCTTTCAACAGGTTGTCTCGTATTTGGAGGATTTTATCAGTCGTTTCTTGCAACAGCTCAGAACCGGTAATTTGCGCGTCTCCGATCTCGTGCCATACAATAGGCGATCGACATTTTTTTCTTTATAATGCCTCAAATGGTGCCATTTGGATGCTAGAGTGATAACTGTTATTGTATGAGAATTCGACTAAAGGTAAGTGCGAGTCCCAATTACCACCGAAATCTGTGACACACGAGCGAAGCATGTCTTCGAGGGTACGAATCGTGCGTTCAGTCTGACCGTCGGTCTGGGGATGGAAAGCAGTACTAAGATTGAGGGTAGTACCGAGGGTAGATTGAAACGTTTCCCAAATACGCGAAGTGAATCGACCATCACGGTCAGAGATGATATCACGAGGTGTCCCTTGTCGACAAATAACCTCGTCGGTGTAGATTCGTGCTAATCGTTCTACCTTATAGTCTTCTCGTATCGGTAGAAAGTGAGCGGATTTAGTGAGACGGTTAACGATAACCCAGATGCTGTCGTGTCCTGATGGCGTGCGTGGGAGTTTTGTTATGAAGTCCATAGCTATACTCTCCCATTTCCACATAGGGATCTCGGGTTGCACGAGCAAGCCAGAGGGTCTTTGATGTTCGGCCTTGACTTTCGAACAAGTCAGGCACTTCGAAACATAGATAGCGATATCCTTTTTCATGCCCGGCCACCAGTACTTGTAGTGCATATCCTGGTACATCTTGTCGGCATCGGGATGAATGGAATATCGAGATTTGTGGGCTTCGTCCATCAGAGTTTGTATCAAATCAGTGCGCTTAGGAATCTAAATTCGGTCTAAATAATAAAAGATACCATTCGATTTGTTATCGAGTTGAGCGCCGTCGTTAAGAATTGTTTTCTTCTTCAGGGTTCGTTCGGTAAAACAAGCATGTTGAACGTCGTGTATCAGAGTTTCGAGATTATGCTGGGCTTGGATATTACGAATGCTATGCAAATAGCTTCGTCGACTGAGAGCAACGGCGACAACGTTTGCTTTGCCTGGGTGGTAACGGATCTCATAGTCATAATCGTTGAGGAGTTCTACCCACCGGCGTTGGCGCATGTTCAGTTCTTTCTGGTCAAAGATATGTTGTAGGCTCCTATGATCGGTGAAGATCGTACACTTAGTACCGTAAAGGTAGTGTCGCTAAATCTTTAACGCAAAAACAACTGCACCTAGCTCGAGGTCGTGGGTTGTATAGTTCTTCTCGTGGATCTTGAGCTGACGAGATGCATAAGCGATAACCTTGTCCCATTGCATGAGAACACAACCAAGACCAAGGTTCAAGGCATCACAATAGACAATGAAGTCATTGTTTCCGTCGGGTAAAACGAGGACGGGAGCATTGCAGAGCATATGCTTGAGGGTTTGAAAGGCAGTCTTTTGTCCAGTTCCCCAGACAAAAGGCTTGTCCTTGTGCATGAGAGAAGTAAGCGGTACGACGATTCTAGAGAAACCTTCGATAAATCGGAGATAATAGCCCGCTAGTCCGAGAAAAGAACGGACTTCAGACGGATTCCTGGGTGTAACCCAACTTTTAACAGTTTCAATCTTCGCAGGATCGACGTGAATACCTTGACTATTTAATTGTGACCCAAGGATTGGACCTCCTCCAGCCAAAATTCGCACTTGGAGAACTTGGCATAGAGATGCTTTCCCTGGAGTAACTCAAGAACCAAACGTAGATGTTGCGAGTGTTCGGCTTTTGTCTTGGAATAAATCAGGATATCATCGATGAATACGATGACGAAGCGATCAAGGAAGGGTTTGCACACTCGATTCATTAGATCCATAAAGACAGCGGGAGCGTTAGTCAAACCAAAAGGCAAGACAACAAACTCGTAGTAACCATAGCGGGTTCGAAAAGCGGTTTAAGGTATATCTTCTTCCTGAATTCGTAGTTTATGGTAGCCTGAGCGTAGATCGATCTTCGAGAAACATGTAGCACCTTGTAGTTGCTCAAACACATCATCGATTCGAGGCAGGGGATATCGATTCTGGATGGTAAGCTTATTTAATTCCCTGTAGTCGATGCACATCCAGAACGACCCATCCTTCTTTTTGGCGAAAAGGACTGGTGCCCCCCAAGGAGAGGTGCTAGGGTGAATGAAGCCTTTATCAAGCAGTTCCTGGAGCTGACTCGAGAGTTCGCGCATTTCTGAAGGAGCGAGATGATAAGGCGCTCTAGCAACAGGATTTGCTCCAGGAATAAGGTCGATTCGGAAATCGATATCACGAGTGGGAGGTAATCCGGGTAAGTTATCAGGAAAAACGTTAGGGAATTCACGAACAACAGGTACTTCCTCCATCATCTTTCCTTTCTTTTACTTCTCCGCTACAACGATATGCGCCAAGAAAGCTTGGTATTCCTTGTGGAGATACTTGCTAGCTTGGATACACGACATGAGTTGTAATTTCTTTGAGGCGACTTCACCATAAACACACAATTGATCACCATTCGCAAGAGAAAATCGAATCATCTTATCAAAACACACAATTTCAGCATGATTTTCCCAAAGGAAATCCACACCTACTATGACATCAAAGCAACCGAGTTGCATCGGAATGAGATTAATTGGGAAAACGTGACCGTTGAGATCGAGAGTACAATCACGCAGAACATAACTGACGGTGATGGTTCTTCCAGTGGCAACTTCTACGTCGAAGGTTGATGGGAGGTTAACGTTCTTACAATTTAGGAGCTTTTCGAATTCGAACGACACAAAATAGTTATCGGCTCCAGTATCAAATAAACACGAAGCATATATACCATTTACGATAAACGTACCATTAACCACATTGTTGTCTGCCTGAGCCTGGCGGGCGTTGATTTTGAAGACGCGCCCTTGGGCTGCTTGCTGAGTTGGCTGTTGCTGCTGCTGCTGTTGTGGCTCTTGCTTCACTACTCAGTTTGGGCAGACGTTTGCGAAATGGTTGGGATCACCACACGCAAAGCAGGCCCTTGCTTGAGCAGCGGGGGCATGAGCTGCTTGCTGTCCTTGCGGAGCTGGTAGAGCAGGAGCTTGACCTTGAATTCGAGCTGGAGCTTGTCGAGAACTAGTACGCCAGTTTGCTGTGAAATGGTCGTACATGTTGCAGTGAACACAGAACCAGAATGCAATACCAATCGGGTGGTGATAAGTACAAGTAGGGCAGAGCGGGTGTGGACCAGTGTACACACGCTTTGCTGGCTGTGCATTGGCCGCAGCAGCCGCTACTTAGCGGTGTTGAGGTTGCGGTTGGGCAGGTACAGCTTGAAGTGGTGTGGTAGTAACTGCACAGTTCTTGTTGCTGGAGCTGCTATTGTTCTTCCTCTTGCGACGTGAGAGCTTTGAAGATTGTGGTGCGGTGGTAGTCTCAGCGGTGGGAGTAGCGGTGACTTGATGTAGATTCTTGGAGGCTTTGTCGAAATAACTAGCCTTGACTCGCTTATCGTTGATCTCAGCGGTGAGCAGGTAGGTTTCCTCGATTGTTGTCGTCTTTGCAGCCTGAACAAAATCTGCGACACAATCCGGCAGAACACGAATATACTTCTTGATCGTAATCTCGGGGGTAGTAACTTGACTAGGGCAGATGATGCTCAACTGCTTGAAGCGAGCAGTTAAACCAGCGTTATCTTCACCATCCTGCTTAATGTGCCAGAATTCATCCTTGAGCTTTTGGAGTTCATGGGGAGGACATAACTCTTGCATCATGATGTTCTTCAACTCATCCCACGACAATCTGAAAGCTGCATCGTTCCCTCGTTTGTTTCTCTCGGCCGTCCACCAATCAATAGCGCGAGATTGGAAGACGTCGGTAGCATTAGCAGTGCGAAGATCTTCGGGATAGCCACTCTGGCTCAAGGTGACTTCGATAGAATCAAACGATTGAAACATGGCCGTAGGACCATCTTCGCCGGTAAATTCCTTTGGTCCACAGGCTTTAAACTACTTGAAGCTAAAAGCGGCTTTAGGAGTATCGGTCCTGGACTCTTCCGATGACTTGCTAGCATTCTCGTTCAACTCACTGACGATTTGAGGAATTACTTTAGCGATTTGACTTGCGACGAGAGAAGCGAGTCGCTTGTCAGCGTGCTTGCGTCTAGCAGCTCGGGAGTGTTGCGATCCAAATGACGACATTGTCTGCAAAAGACATCGTCACAGGACTCAATCTCAATTTTGATTATTCCTAGTATAGTCTAGCGATTCACCATAAAGCTCAGGAACACATACACACAAACCAAATAGTCACATAGATCACAGTTGCACGTAGTCACATGATCACATAAGCACATCAACACATAAGCACATAGGCTAACCTAAACACATATCTTGCACGTATTCTCCTATCCTTCACATAACGTATAGCGATTGCGATCAGCGAGTAGCGATTTCGAATAACACAGTGATTTGTTTGCGTAGTGTGAGTTGTATGTGAAAATCAAAACCATCAGTACCACCGTACTGTTTATCTCAAAACACTAACAAATAAGCATTTAAATACATAAAAGCCTACATAAAAGCGATAAATTCTCAGAGTTAGTGACGGCGAAATCCAGAATCGAAACACACACAAAATCGAGAAGAGATTGTTTGCGGGTATTTGACGTTGACTAGCAAAAGTGTTCCGACTATTCACAAGGACTCATAGGTGCTCACTGATGCCTTTTGGACTGTGCTCTTGCCTCAATTCGGGAAATCGGCACACATCCTTCCGGTTACAGCGCGACCCAAGTCGTTGGAGTCCGTCGAGACTTTGGTGAGAGTTTTGTAAAATCACAATAAAGGGCGGAATAAGTCATCGAGATTCAGGTTTCACCCCTAGCTCAATGGATTTGTTCCTGTTTTGACAAAGTAGAGGGGAAAATTTTGCGTGAAAGTATGGATTTCACTCCTGATTCAACGCAAATTCTCATGCTGAAAAATAGTGAATCGAACGAGCGATCTGGTCGAGAGTTTGCGGTTTTCACACCTAATCTTAACAAGATCATGATCGTGTGTGTGTACATCTAGCCTTGGGAAAGGCTGGTCTTACGCGGAACTGTAGTATGCGACGTTCACGCAAGAGTGTAGTGTATGTAACACCCTGAAAATGGGTTTGGCAATCAAACCACGTTAACAATAAAAGACGGGTAAAGTACCGTTAGCGGTAAAATTTACCTGGTAAGTATTAGGATTTAAATAAATAAACCTAATATTAGATAAAAAGTGAACAAATCCTTTTGAGGAAATTAAAGTGGATAAAAAGGCCCGAGTTAACGGGACTTAAAATAAAAATAGTTATAAACTTTCCCAAACCCACTAAGTTAACTAGGAATGTTTAACCTAGTTAATAAGAGGAAATATGGGTTTAAGATAAGTAGGTTGTAACCTACTTAATAATTAACCAAACATGAGGGACCAAGTTAAATATTTGGGAAAAGCTTATTAATAAAAAAAACACACACACACACATGTGTGTGCGTATGAACGACCAGGAGACAAGCTCCATGGGAGCTAACCCTAAACTCAACAAAACCTTCAAATTGGAAGATCAATCGAAGGCCAAATTAGGAATTGAATACATAGAAACGATCAGCAAATCAAGGGGATCGTAAGGTATGTCGAATTTCTAACATTCATGAAGTTGTGAAAATTAGTTAACTTTGCATGATGCGATATATGCATGAATCGTAGAGGCTATGGCCGAATTAATGAAGTGTGATTGCTTAGGAACAAACCCTAAGTATAAATTTGAAGTAAAATTGCTATGATTTGAATAATTTGAGGATTAACCACACTTAGACAAGTGGGTATTGATTATGTAGTGAAGATGATGATAAGTTTGTGTTTAAAATCATCATAGTTGATAGTAGAAACAAGGTACTTGAACAAATTACATGATTAGGTATTTGTTCATACATGATTGAAATGGGTTTTTATGATATGACGATGTTAGTGTTAAACTTGCGATTAGAATCATCATGTTAGTTAGTAAAGACAAGGTACTTGAACAAATTTGGTGTTTGAGTACGTGAATCATAATTACCATGAATTGGGTTTAGTATAAAAACGATGAAATTATGATAAATTCATGTT
The DNA here is from genome assembly GCA_030545235.1 of Helianthus tuberosus. Lineage (NCBI taxonomy): Eukaryota > Viridiplantae > Streptophyta > Magnoliopsida > Asterales > Asteraceae > Helianthus > Helianthus tuberosus. The sequence goes on along the minus strand of CM060446.1, from coordinate 30,086,801 downwards.
AAAAATGATGTTTGATATCATCATGTGTTAAGAAAGATTAATGTTGTGATTAATTCGATGGATTATGGTTATAAAACTTGGTTAATAAAGCGGATAAACGGTAGCCTAAGAATGATGCTACCGGGTAATTGACCAAGTAATAAAACGAGTAGTTGAATTACATTGTGTACCTACTTTCGTCAATAGGCACTTTGACTTTTAAAAAGTTAAAATGACCAAAGATATGATCAAATGATAAATTCAACATAAAACCCATAGGATGGAATAGTCGTAAATGATTATGACTGATCTAACTATCTCGCGAATTATGATGATAGTTTGACGCTTGACGAGCTAGGTGAAAGCTTGGGAAGAAAACGGGTCAAATGAATCAAGAATGAAGAAAAAACATGATCCGGGTGCAAGGTAAGTATATCTTACACTACTCTTGAATTATAGAATATCCTCTCATCGTATTAACTACAAATAAGATAAGTTAACAATCGTGATATAATGTTCCGACGTGTAGTCGTACGGAACAAGATAACCGAAGATGATAATTGTTGGATCGTGTACGTGACCCTGAAAGTCAGTTAAGGTAGTTCAACATCGATTACTAAGGCGGAATCAAAGTAAACAGCGTCCAAAACAACTTGTATCTTCTAATCTTTCTTTCTATTATCAACCGTGAGCTTTTACAACGAGTTCTGATGAAATTTTGGCAGCACCTTCGCTCACACACAACCAATCTGTACCATTCCGTTTGAAATGAGACTATCACACACCTATTTATAGACCTAGACCCTTCCGTTTGAACTTAAACATAATGGTTCAAACGACAGATTCAAACGACAGATTCAAACGACAATCTCAAACGGAACCCTCTATTTCAAATGACGGTTTCAAACGGAACCCTTATAAACACTTCCTAAATCAAACCTAAACCCTAATTTGACTTTTAAGTTCCAATCTTGACTTTCTTGATTTAAGACTTGATGAAGATGCAGTCAACAGACATTCTTGTGCATCAACAGACTCCCCCTTGGATGTTGACGTAGTCTTCAGATCCTGAGTCTTCAGTCTTAGTCTTTTCTCTAACTCTGTCTTTTCATCATAAGCACTCTATCTTCACACTCCCATATACTGTTGATCCAGACTCCCCCTTTCACAGACTCCCCCTCTCGATATGCTGAATCTGAGATATCTGGTTCAAGCTTTGACAATTTTCTTCCATTGGGAATAATGAAGTCCAAACCTGTTACTCAACCAACAAACATTACAATTCTATCTTTTCAAACATAACCCACAAACTTAATCAGTTTTAGAAATCCACTCAAGTATTCAGGTCCAAATTAATGACCCTGATCACTTGATTAATCTACCAAGTCCAAATTAATGACCTTGGTTGATCTTTTGACGAAACAAAACTGTTTTTAAAACAACAATTTCAAACATTTTTTTTAAATAACAAGTATCAAATTAATGAACTTGTTTTTAACTTTTTATTTTTTCAAACAATTCAAACTTCATCAAAATAAGCTCTCCTCATTCTTCAGTCCAGAATCTCCTGCATCTGCTTCAAACATCTGAGAATCCAACAATCAACTCTCCACTTTGGTTTGTCAGAAAAATAAAGCAGAAATAAAATCTTTTTGGATTTTATCAAAGTGTTCTAAACTAAGAAATGAAATACAGAAAACTTAAATTTCAGAAAGTAAACAAAGTAAACTATTTACAAACATATTTTTGGTGAGCGTGTCAGGGAATCATATCAGCTTTTCAGACAAATCACAAGTACCGTTAAGCTTCATTTCATACTCAGACTTAAACAATTCACCTCGATTGTCGATATACTGATCCATCTTAAATTCTCACACAAATTTCAACTTATTCAGGATACGATTTAGATGAATTAAGAACTTAGATCATTCATGTGTCCCACCTCTTGAATATACTATCGTATCCAGAATCCCAATAATCAGTCTTACAGGTGAGTATACTACAATGATATATGTATATAATTTAGGTATGCGAGGGCCGAGGGATCTCAGGTCGATACTTCCGTATACGCAGAGAGATATCAGCTTCGACTTTTCGGTGTGTCCCCTTTAGAGGATCTTTTTGCTTACAACAGTAGCATTTATCAATTTTATTGTTTCAGCATGCTGAGGGTTTAATGCTATGTTTCAAGCATTGCAGCAAGTATTAGCCAAGGACTAGGTCAGAACCACCGTTCAGCAGAAGTCCCGGAATAATACCCCAGATATCATAGAGTATAAAGACCTAGTATATCAGATTAAGAGACCTTTCAAACGAGATTTCAGGGGTTACCTATATATCCAAGTAGTGTTCCCCATAAATTCACAAGTTTGAATTTAGGTTTATATCCCGAATAAATCTACTAAATGTGCGAAAACCTATCAACACATCATCAGTGTGATTGTTTAACTCATTTATACATTTCAAATCTTTAGCATACTGTAATCGTCTAGCTGATGTACTATCATTTTCCCTATATACACAAGCTCTTTTTCAGATTTTATCATATTTTTGTATTTTTGCATTTTTTACTGTTTTTTGAATTTTCTAAAAAAAACTATGTACAAATATCTACTCCCCCTAAATACCAAAACAAGTAAAAATTCGACAAACCATTGCAGATTGTTTCTCGTCTTCATCCGCAACAGTACTCTCATCAACGCCAATTATGCCATCCGACACCGACAGAAGCTTCATACCATTCAGTTTTAACAAATATTTAAACCGATTTTTATCAAAAGCTTTGGTATGTAAATCAGCTTTCTGTTCGTCAGTGTGGATTTTCTCAATTCGTATCAACTTTTTCTCAAAACAATCACGAAAATGTTTCATCTTTCGTCTTCAAGAAAGAAACCCACGAAAATCTGGAATAATCATCAGTAACGACCAAACAATAGTAATCTCCTGTAATACTTTTGACATTCACAGGACCAAACAAATCCATGTGAAGTCTTTCCAGAGGTCTTGAAACTGAATTGACTTTCTTTGTAGGGTGTGACTTTTTCTTCTGCTTGCCTTTGATGCAACTAATGCACTCCCCTTCCAGATGAAAACCTTTGATATTAACTCCCAATACCAAATCATTGTGCACCAAGTGATTCATCTTCCTTAGGTGAATATGCCCCATCTTTCGGTGCCACAATCTTGATTCTTTCTCAGTTGCTCTAGACACGAAACAATGTGCTTGACCAGTAGTTGTAGTTGCTACAAACATATCTAACACATATAAATCATTCACTCTAGGTGCCCTCATAATAATCCATTCTTCAGGGATAACAAAACCAGGTTTCAAGATCAAACATTCTTTATCAGTGAAGTGAGTAGTATACTGATTGTCACAAATCTGTGAGATACTAAGCAGATTGTTCTCCAGCTCAGTGATGTAGTTAACTCTCTCAAACGTTACAATCCCATTGGATAACGTTCCTTCACCAACAATTCGACCACCTTCATGACCAGCAAATCCCACATAACCACCATTAATGTTTCTTACATCATACAGCAACGCGGTTTTTCCTGTCATATGTCGAGATGCACCACTATCCATGATCCATCTTGAAATGGCTCTTGGAAGATCCTGCACATACCACAAGTTGATTTTAAAACATTTCAATAAAGATGCCGATTCATGCTTCGCGAACCAGGAAGCTCCGGCAATTCAAATTGCTTATTCGAACATGGTGTCCACCCAGGCCTCATCAGCCTTAGGTGTAACCTTGACTCTCGCAATTTGAATTTTGAAATTTTCAGCCTTCAAAGGTGGAAAATTTGCATCATAATCAACTGAAATTGATTCATCAGCGTTTTTCACTTCAGAAGTTGAAATTTTCATTTCAGTTTTTGGTTTCCAAACTTGTTGAGATAATGCAACCTGTTTATAAAACTTGTTGTTTTTAATTACCACATTCTTTACAGGTTTATTTTTCACTTTGATGTTGTTATTTTTCACACCCTTTTTCTCAACAATGATTGGTGCTTTACCCTTCACATCAACTTTCTTTTGTTGAATCTTCACATTTTCAATCTTAGGCTTGGAGTTGGTGCAATTTCTTGCAATGTGACCAACTTTGTTACATCTAAAACATGTACGAGTATCAACAACTCGACTTGTGCCTTCAGACTGATAATGTGAAGCTCTTTTCTCAAAGAACTCTTTGTTTGATTTTGAAAAAATTTCATTTTCCTCATCAGAAAGTGAACTTGAACTGTTCACAAACACCTTCTTTTCAGCAAACCTTTTGTTTTGAAAACTCTTTTTCTGATAACTATTACCACCCCGATAACCACCTGACCAACTGTTTCGATTGTTATTATAAAACCTTGGTGGAACAACAGGCTTTTTGTAGTAAGCTTTATCTTTCTCAAAATTCATTTGCCTTTTTGTTTGTTTCAAACTGTTCACTTCCGACAACTCAACTTCAACCAATTTGAAAACATTTGTCAACTTTTTCACATTAACATTCTCAATTGGAAACTCAGAATCCGAATACAACTTATCAGATCCAGCCATCTTGTACATCACAAGACCCGGTTCATCACTTAAGTTGTTTTTGGACTTTGATTTCTGAATGTATTTGTCCAAGAAACACCCATCATCTTCAGTTGAATCAGACATTAAAACACTTTCAGCTGTGCTCTTAACAATCTCTGTCTGAACACTATCATCAGATGATGTAAAAGTAACATCAATGTTCTCTGGAAGTTTAACTCCACTTTCTTCCTCAATTTCAACCAACCCAGATTGTTTTTTCGTATAGTTATCAAGAACAGGTGGTGGAACTTGATGAAACCCCACCCCAGTTCCATCACAATACACATCTTCGCCTGCTTTATCTTTCCCGATGGGTTTGGGAATGATATGTTGCAAAACAAAACTTGCGGAGCTGTAACTGTTAAGCTTTAACTGGATTCGCTCATTTTCGATTAGAGCCTCTTGAACTTTAAGTTTCAATTTAGCGATTTCATCCAGTTGTTGATTGATTGATTCTTCTTTGACTCTAAGCACTGCTCTTAGATGTTCATTTTCTTTAAAAGTTTTACCATTTCGATCATCACAATCTTTTAATGTACTTTTGAGTTTTTCAAATTTTTCAGAAATCTGACGGTTTTCAAGAATCAACTTTTCATTTTCTTGTTTAATTTTGTCATGATCAATTTTATCATTTTCAATTTGTTTAGTTAATTCTCTTATCCGTTCAGTTGAAGCTTTAACTGTTTTGTCACGATCAAGAATCTGGTTCTCAACGCTTCTGACCTTGGCTGTCAGATCATCAACTTTCTTTCCGTTGAGATACATGACTGTGCTACAAAATTTGCACTCTTTGTTGCAATTTTTGCAATCAGAATTTCCATCGATTTTCTTACCTGACGCATTCGTTGACACATCTGAACTAACCTGGCTTTTTGACTCAGACACGGAGTTAGAGTCTACCTCAAGTGCCTTAGCAGCTAGCACTTTGTCAGCCATTCTTCCAAGATTTTCAGCAGTCAACTCATGCGTTGTGTCAATAATTCCAGTATCAATCTTCTTTGCTTTCTCGATCTCTTCTTTCTCCTTTCTCTCTTTCTCTTTCTCTTCTTCAATCATTTTCGAAGTTGGAGTTCCCCACCATTTGTGTTGCCAATACTCATCATCTTCTTTGTATTGCTGGATTATGGCTTCAATATCAAGTGTACTATCATCGATTGCAATATTTCCATACTCATCAAGATAGCACTCTCTATCTGGATCCCATCTATTTGCTCTCCTTGCTTCCAGAAAGATACGAGATATTCTAATGATTTTGTTTTCAGCAATCATTTTTCTGTATTGATATTTTTGATCTTCAGTTCGATCGTCTTTCCATGGAATAGGATCATCATTTCTCGCCATAAATGCGTAACCAACCGCATCTTCTTCTGGTAGAATCTCTTGACTCCAGTCATAACCCTCATCATCGTAAATCACCGCAAGAGCTCTAGATTTCTCTCTGTTATCTTCAACTTGCTTCAATCTAGGCGGCTCGGATTTATTCTGGTGATAAATCGCCTTCTTGTAGTAATCATCTCTGAAAGGGTTCTCCGATTCATCAGCATAAGCATTTTGGCATTCTCTTTTGAAGTGACCCTTCTGCTTACACTTAAAACAAGTCACCTTCGATTTATCGAACCCTAACTTAGTAGATGCACCACCAATTGTTTTTCTGCCAGTAATTTCCATGAATCTTTGTGCACGACGAACAGCACTTGCCATAGCCCAACGAATATCGATCAGTTCCATTTCCTCCGGATCAATCTGATCGTAATCTTCTTTCGTCAGATTTGTATTGCCAATCTTTCCAGCTACCAATCCTTCATACGATTCCAACACCGATGCTAGAAAGATCATCTGCTGCTTGGCTGATTCTTCATCAAAATTTTGAGCATTCTTCAAATCTATTGCGATGTTGCATTGAAAACGATTCTTTGCATCAGCAATTCCAGAAGATGAAGATCCACTGTGATAACCACTATGACTTCCACTGCTTTGACCACTTTGATTTTCTTTGCCGGCTGTCGACACATTTTCAGCAGAAAAAAGCAGTTTTTGGTGAAGTTGCTTTTGGCATCATGCTTTTTGGATAGTATAGATCCAGATTCTGTTGATAAGATGAATGATTAACTTTGTACGTCTTTTTCAACTCCAACTCGTGACTCTCGAGTTTCTCAATCAGCAAATCTAATGTCAGCTTTTCTGGTTCTTTGATGGTATTCTTCAGCATCAGCGCATAATATCTCCAATCCATCTCGTCAGGCAACGAATCGAACAATTTGTCGATAAGATCTTCTTCAGGAATGTCGATATCATGTCTTACTAATTCCAGCTTCAGATGACCGAACCTTTCTATCATTTTACACACTGACTCGTTCTTTAAACATCCAAACATATCAAATTCTTTTCTAAGAAGTTTCTTTTTGTTTTTCTTAATTTCTTGACTACCAGTACATTTCTTTTCAAGCTTTTCCCAAAGATCTTTTGCATTTGAATAGTCGATCAAGGCAATAATGTCTTCCCGGACTGACTGAAATAACAACGCCACACACTTTTGTTCAGCTACAAACGATTCAATCTCCTCAGCTGCTCTTAAAGTTTCACCATGTTTCTTTCCATTGGCATAACCATTTTTCAAACTTTTCCAGCTAGGAAATGCGAATGCCATCAACCAGTCTTCAAACTTTCTGGACCACCGACTATACTCCTCAATAGCCATAAGCTTTGGAGGTTTATTAAACGTTCCGAAGGCACTTTCCGACTCCCAAGCTTCCTTTTTCTTCTCTTTTGGCGTGTTATCATTCACATTGCTTGACGAAGTATTATCGTTTCCGGAATCTCCAGCGAACGCGTACATGTCGCTAAACGGGTTTAAGAAAATATCATCCATCGTGAATGTACCTGTAAAATCAGACAACACTTAGAAAAATTTTGATTTTGGAAAATATCAGATTCAAAAGAAACCTGTTCAAACGGAATGGTTCAAACAATGTTCAAACGAACTAGTTGTTTTCAAACGGAATGGACTGTTCCGTTTGAAATACCAATAGTTTCAAACGACAGCTGTTCAAACGACAATAGTTTCAAACGACAGCTGTTCAAACGATAAAAGTTTCAAACGATCAATTTCAAACGATCAACTGCAAACGATCAACTTCAAACGATCAACTTCAAACGGTCAATTTCAAACGGCAAACATTTCAAACGAACAGTTCAAACGAAAACAAACATGTTTTCAAACGATAGTGTATTTTCAAACGATATATGTCAATTTCAAACGGTGACGTTAGCAAATCGCGAACAATTTCAAACGGTAAGAATGATTTCGATCAGTTTTAGGTCGAATTTTTATTTCAAAATTTCAAGGATTAGTTAATAGTGAATTTCGTTTGTTATGTGAACGTTTCAAGCCATTTTAACCGCGACAACACGTTTAAATCAGAAAAGAAAGGTAGAAGTGAGATAATCCGATGATTTCAAGCTGTATTTGGTATGAACTCCTCGTCCTGAGCTCTGATACCACTTGTTGGATCGTGTACGTGACCCTGAAAGTCAGTTAAGGTAGTTCAACATCGATTACTAAGGCGGAATCAAAGTAAACAACGTCCAAAACAACTTGTATCTTCTAATCTTTCTTTCTATTATCAACCGTGAGCTTTTACAATGAGTTCTGATGAAATTTTGGCAGCACCTTCGCTCACACACAACCAATCTGTACCGTTCCGTTTGAAATGAGACTATCACACACCTATTTATAGACCTAGACCCTTCCGTTTGAACTTAAACATAATGGTTCAAACGACAGATTCAAACGACAATCTCAAACGGAACCCTCTATTTCAAACGACGGTTTCAAACGGAACCCTTATAAACACTTCCTAAATCAAACCTAAACCCTAACTTGACTTTTAAGTTCCAATCTTGACTTTCTTGATTTAAGACTTGATGAAGATGCAGTCAACAGACATTCTTGTGCATCAACAATAATGAACCACGTTTAATGGTTAAAAAGGACTAATATGGTTATTTAGTCAAGCAATGACTAATAAATATAGAATTATTGATGGATACCTTATATGGTAAACCAAAACAAACGATAAGGGTAAACCGGTAATTTTGGTCATACGTTGACCGTAACCGTTAGTTTTTGAAAGACACTTATGATGTAAGCCATGATAGGCCAAAAGTGTTAAGAAATGAATTATAAGTAAAATGACCGCATGGTGTATACCGGAACGAGTCATATAGACGAGATGGTAATAAATGTCATCTCAACAATACAATCGGTCACCTAGACCAAACGGGTCAAGAGGTCAAGATACCACCTTTTGACAATATCGACTAATGACTACCGTCGACTTATATGATTTCAGGAGTAAATATCGAATGGATATTAGCATCGCCAAGACTTAGCGGAAATTAAAGCAAGATATTAAACGGGTCAATATATTGATCCGAACCAGGTATGTGTAATAGAATAAACACTCATTAGAACGTATGGTTCAATGGGTGTTAAACGAAGTCTAAGATAGACAATGGGCTACTTTAATGAGTAAACCGAATGTTTTAAATGATGGTCGTCGTGTTTTGGAAAGCACAGTGACTTTTCAAACAAGATCATAACTAGAACGAAGGATATTGGGTCAAACATGCTTTTAAAAGACTTCATCGTAAATGAAAGGCTAAATGGGACCAAAACGCCCTTGCAAGCTAAATTGAGCTAACAACATTTAAAGGTTGTTTGGAAATGAGTTTTATGATAAAATGAATACTTAGAATAAGTATAAGAAGTGAAAGATGTAAATCTTTGTTCAAATGACTCTATATGAGCCTTTGCCGTAAAATAACAATCCGAGGAGTAAGACTCGGATTATATAGATCACCACATTAAATCCACCACAAATATAGTTGTGGTGGAAGATCATTTGATAAGATATGTGGAAATATGTAATACCTCGAAAATTCACGTCCTATAATGTGTTGACACGTGTCATAAAGTTTGAACGTGTGAAAGAATGTTATAAAAGGACTAAAGTTGACAAACATGGAAAGTATGAGATTATACGGATTCTAAGTGTCAACAGTGAATAAATATACTTCATAATAACCCTACATAATGTTCATAACATCAAACGAATAAATCATGGATCATACGAAGCTAAAAGTGAGAGATTACAAACTACAGGGGTTAAATGTGTCAACATGTTAAAGATATACCTCTGAGTGACCTTTTGACAAACCCGAAGCTTTGTAAATGTTAATTATGCTCACTAGAATGAACGATTCAAATTTCATAAAGTTTCGTTATCGTATGAGAAAGTTATGATCAAATTCGTGTGCGAGGGGTTAAAGCGTCAACGTTGAAAACTGTGACTTTTCGGGCATTAACCGAGTGGCCAGGGACTTATCAAGAGGGGTACAAGTCTTGAGGCCCTTATGTGTCAATATGGAGGGTTCAAAGTGCAAGATATAAGTTAGTTGCCCTTTCGAAAAGCCAAGAGCCAACTGTGCAATAACAAGAATGATTTTTGCTCCTGGTCCAAGGCTTACGGACCGTAAGCCGAAGACCCCTTACGGTCCGTAAGGGGTCTGCCCAGCGTCTGATCATTGCTGTTTGCTGTTATACGCGAAACTGGCCCTTAAAATCGATTTTCCTCATATCTCTTGGCCCCTAGGCACCCCCTAAACACTTAGAGACATGTGTTAATCAATTGTGGTAAGTCCTAGACCTATGTGTCAAAGATTTATGGTGTTCTTGATCACTAGAAAAGGCCATGAAATGCAACAACTTTGGACACACTTCATTCTGCATAATTTGATCATTCCTGGAGCTCTCAAGCAGGTCCAACTGATCATATCTCGTGCATAGGACTCTTGTAAGTCTGCTAGTTCTTATTTAGTTGAGTTTAGCTTGGTTAATTAGTTAAAAGTCAAACCGTCGTAATTACGGTTTGACTTCGAGATTAGTCTATAATGGCTCAGTTATATCTCGAATTAAAAGTAGTTATGAGTTGGTATTTATGTGGGTAATAAAACCTCAAAAGGGTTTCCCCTGATCACCACTCTAACCAGGTCAAAAGTCGGGTCAAACTTTTAAGTAAAAAGTCAACATGATGCTTAAAATGTCATTTATGCATAATTAGTTATCTAGAACATATATAACATGTTTGATCATTGTTATAACTTAGTAATAAGTGTAAGAACATGTCCGAACATGTTCAACCCGACTATTTCCTGTTTTGACCCGGTTCGGAACCGAAAGTCACATAGTTTGACTTTCACTTTGACTTTCAGTTCTGACCCGTTTAGGTATGTTTTAGAAATGCCTCAGAGCTTAAATTGGATTAGGTTACATGTTAGAACAACCCTCTGTGATTATACACCTTGGTTCACTAGTTATCCAATTAATATGCAGATTTCCGTTAATTGCTCATATGTTGACCGTTATGCCCTTATTACCTTAAAACGTGATTTATGAAAATGTAAAAGTGTAGAAACCTTAGTTACTGATATATAAACTTGTATGCAAAGTTTGACATCAGTTTGACTTATAGATTAAGAGTTATGCTTAATATCGCAAATCTAAAGCTTTATGTTAATAAAACGGCGTAATTAGCGTATAGCCTAGTTAAGCCTACTTTTTGGTATCAAACTTAATACCCACTGATGTAATATATTATTTTGGGATTTTTAAAGATTTTTAATTAATTTTACGCTGAGCATAACTAGTAGTCGTAGGCTTAATCCGGTAATTGTCGGTTTTGCCCTTACGGGCCATAAAATGAGTTTTAATTATCTAACCGACTCCAAACCTTTTGCTACTGATCACATATGATAAATAAATTATTTTAAGCCTTCTGGAAATATAAAAATATCAGATTTAAGTATCAAACCCGGAAATGGCCTTTAATCGCCTTATTTAGCGTTTTTAACGCATAGTATGTTTTAAAAGCATATTGAACATACCCAGGTTGATACCTACTGATATATGAGGCAAATTATGATATTTTAACAGTAAGCAAAGGTTGATTAACTCAGACTTCGTTTTTGAGCTGTTCGGCGTATGTGAAATTACCAAAATATCCCTACGGGGCATAGTTTGGTTAAAGATGATAAATTTCGCATATATGCTTTAGTCTACTGTTATAACTCATCAAATTGGGTATGTTTTCTGTTTACATCAGACCTGTAACTCAGTTAAACATCTAAACGCTTTTACAAACTTTAAAATGACCAAACTACCCCTACGGGGCATAGTTTGTGTTTAAATTAGTTCGGGGCATAACGAAAGACATCCTACTAATGTCACAACATATTTGAAGCATATTAACTTAGGAAACCTGTATATGGCTCTTACGGATACCCGTTACGCTTATTTCGCGTTCGGTTCGGTTTATGTAACAAGTTTACATAAATTAGCCGATACGGGTCAAACCTTATCGGTTTTATCTCAAAATCCAGAATGTGAATAATAAACCCATATTAAACAAGTCTCCGAACTTGTCGGGTCTAAATCACATTCTATCCGATCTTCGCTTAATCGTGCGTACGAACCGTATCCTGAAAACTAGCTGGTCTAAGCTTAAGCTTAATTAAAGACCCGTTAGGATTCTAATAGGTTATTAAAAACCTTCGTTCCAGATTAGGAGCCCAGTAAAAGCTATCTGTACTGGCTGATTTGATATACGGCTGGGATGAAATTATATTTAGCTCAGGTAAATACTTTTAACTTATTTTCCCTATACGGGCTTGGGTTACGGTACATAGCGTACCGCTTGATCGGGCATCAAATCTCCACGCTTAGTGGGTAGTTGAATAATTTGATCGGCTCGTTTTAAACAGTCTTGTTTACTTTACAGCCTTTGGGGGGTTAATGACCATGTCCCGGATATCCCTGGCATCATCTTACGAGATGGCCACGACCTGAGCACGGGGTGTAGGCGTACTCCCGTGTATAACTCACTTAAAGTGGTGTGTCTATTGATCTTTAACCCGGATACGTTCCGGGCTACTGAACGCATAAGTAACATGTAATTCGTTCACAAGATTATAATATTAAATAATTCTCCCAAGTTAAAAAGATTAATTTTGCCTCTGTGCATTTTAATCAATGTGTCAAGATATTTTTTGCCGTTTGCACTCGAATCACTTTTCAAACTCTTTTTCCAAAATGAGTCAGCTGAATGTATTTACCAGTGTAAACTGACGTATTTTCCAAAAAGGCTAAATGCAGGTACTATACGAAATTGGCTGGATATGTCTCCTTGGCATCAATAGAAGTCTCGCAAGCTTAAGATGCCTAAAAGTCTGTTGCACTACTGTTTCCATTTTATGTTCGATCCTTCTGTGGATAAACTTCCGAATATTGTGACATATGATATTACAATAATAAATTCGGTTGTAACATACTTTAAATTGCTTCCGCTGTGCATATTGATATTGTGTTGTTTGACTATTACGTTGCCAACCATGACGTCACGATACTCCCCACCGGGCCCACCGGTGACACCTGGAAAATCGGGGTGTGACAGGTTGGTATCAGAGCCAACACTGAGTGAATTAAACACTAGCCTTTTGTGTTTAATCTCAGTTACACAATTGCACATATCTAAACTTCTGAGTCTAGACTTAACTTAGGAATATTCTCAATCCTAATCTATAAATTTTTACTTCCAAATTTTTATTGGATACGTCGCCAAGCGAAGAAGCCGTAATAGGAGTTCTCCACACCCGGAGCCCTGAGATGCTGAACTTCGTTCCGCGGTTAGAATGAAACGAACACCCAAGGAGAAGGCATTCAGAAATAAAATGAAGAAGAAACTCCTTATACTGAAGATCGTTTCCTTATTAGTCCTTATAAGGACATAATTATCTTTCAGTCCCTACGAGGACAACATTATTCCTTTCAAGTCCCGCTTAGGGCAACTTTATACTTTTATTTCTATATAGTGGAATGATTAAGTTTAAACTTTCATTCTAAACAAGAATTTTTAAATAAATGGAAAATAACATTTTCTTTTGCAAGATCTACCATTATAATAAAACGGCAAAGTCTAAAAAGGACAAGACCTAGCCACGTGTCATTTTAAGACCGGGCCAAGATGGTAGTTCCATAATTAGATTTAGATCCATATGAACACCTAAATTTAAAAAAAAAATTGTTCTGCGTTAATTATAAATTAAGAATCTTAAGAGTGAAACCTAGCCTTCGGGTCAATTATAAGACCGGGCCAAGATGGTAAGACCTATTTAAAAGATTCAAATCCTTGTTAACATCTTAAAACATGTTAACACTCCTGGAAGATGTGATTCATTAAAATCACACACTTCATTTTATAAAGGATTCTTCAAAAGATTCCAAACCCAGTTTAATGATCTCTGAATCCTGGGTTTACATCATTAATTAAGATGATCATATTTTAACCATACGTGGTATGATAGTGCCTACGGGCCTTGCTCATTTCTACATGAGCCAAAATACAGTGGTAGCTATGACTCCCTGTCAGAAAAAGGTAATGAACTAGGTTCACACCTCAAATGCTTTGATTCTCTGAAATCCAGCATATAATTTATAATTGTCCTTGTGACTAGGCCTATTGTGCCAATATACCTTCAGGCTTTGATTCTCTGAAATCATAGCTTAAAAATTTATAATTGTCCTTGTGACTAGGCCTATTGTGCCAATATACCTTCAGGCTTTGATTCTCTGAAATCATAGCTTAAAAATTTATAATTGTCCTTGTGACTAGGCCTATTGTGCCAATATACCTTCAGGCTTTGATTCTCTGAAATCATAGCTTAAAAATTTATAATTGTCCTTGTGACTAGGCCTATTGTGCCAATATAATTTCATGCTTTGATTCACTAAAATCATAAGCTTATAATTTATAAATGTCCACGTGACCAGGCCATTGGGTGCCACTAATAAAACTGTTAATGTTTTATAATTAGGGTAAATTATAATAGAAATCCTAAATAAATATATGATTAATAAATTAACCAAATATGGTCTCTGTTTACCATGGTTAATGAATTTCCCTAAGGGGCAATTCAGTAATAAACTTCCCTTATAAGGGAAGTGCCTACGGGCTATAGTTAATGTCCTCTGAGACTGAAGACAGTGGCAGCCTACAGCTCCCTGTCAGGAAAAGGTAACGAACTTAGATTCAAACCTTAATGCCGCGATTCTCTGAAATCATGGCTTATAAATTTAACTTGTCTACGCGACTAGGCCATTTGTGCTATTATTATTAACTTATGAATTAGGTTTTATGATAAAAATCCTGAATAAAATAAACATCCTTCCTTCCCTGTCAGTATGTATTTTAACAGGAAATCTTAAAGGTGAAACCTAGCCTACGCGGCCAAGATGGTGAAACCTACTCAAGGGATTCAGATCCTTGTTAACATCTAAGAACGTGTTAGCACCCTCGACAAATGTGATTCGAGAAAAATCACAACAGTCATCCTTATATTGGATTCTTCCAATTCCCATATCTAGCCTAGTGATTTAGAAATCATGGCTTATATCATCCTATAAGATGATCATTTTATGAACATCCGTTAGAAGTGCCTACGGGCTAAACTTGTTGTCCGGTAGGACAACGACAGTGATGGTCTTTGACCTCCTGCCTAAAATACTGGACTATGTCCAAACATAATAGTCTATATGATCAATGCGATCATGACTAATATCATCTAATACGATGATAATATTATTTAACATTCTTTAACGATGTTTTGCCTACGGGCTATAATATATTGTCCATTTGATACATTGACATAGTTATCTTTATGATTCCTTGTCTGAGGTGGTGAGCTATGCTCAAGCCAAAATAGTCAATATGATTAATGCAATCAAGACTTATATCTTCTAATAGGATGAACCTATTATAAATCTCCATTAGTGATGTTTCGCCTATGGGCTATATTATATTGTCCATGTGTGACAAAGATATTGGGATCTTTACGATTCCCTGTCCAAGGTAGTGAGCTATGCTCTAGCCTAATAGTTCATATGATCAATGCGATCATGACAAAAATCATCAATACGATGATTAAAAATTTTAACATCCGTAATGATGTTTTGCCTAAGGGCTATATTATATCGTCCAACTGAGACAAGGCAATTGAAATCGTTTGTGATTCTTTGCCAAGGGGGTGAGCTATACTCAATTCCCATTGTCTATACTATCAGTGCGATCTTGACTAGTATCATCAGTATGATGATCATAATATTAACATCCCTCGTGATGAAATGCCTACGAGCTATACTTTATTCTAGTGTCGGTAAGACAAAGGTAGTAGTGATCCTTATGATCCCCTGTTCAAAATGGTGTGATTATACCCAAACCTAATAGTCAATATGATCGATGTGATCATGACTAATATCATTAGATACGATGGTTAATTATAAATATCCATTAGTGATGTTGATTGGCTTATGTTCTGCCAAAAGAATCGTCTTTCAAGACGATGACAGTTGTAGTCTATGACTCCCGGGTCCAAAGGTGAAGAACCACGTTCAAACCTTGAAGCCCTAATCTAATAAGATTGCGGCTTATAAATTTAGGTCCTTGGTGATAGACCATCAAGTTATGTTTTAAATTCATTAATGACAAGCCTATGTGCTATAATTGGTCATTCGTGACAAGTTAACATATTAAATGATAACATTCCTGGTGACATGCCTTTGCACCAGATTTGATGAATGTCCTTATAACAAGGCCGTTTGTGCCATATCTAATTGTCCTTTGTGACAAGGCCTTCGTGCCGTATAATCATTTATGTCCTTCATGACTGTGCTTTATGCCATATTTTTCTACATCCATCGCGGCAGGCTTCTATGCCATATATGTATATATATAATAAAAGTCTTGAAAGGCTAGCCTTTGAGCTATTCATGAGCGTCCTTGTGACAAAGACAGTTGTGACATTATGGTCCCCTGTCAAGCTAGAATTGGACTCGCTCCAAACTTTGAATGCCATTGATGGTCCTGTTGTGACCTAGGTTAAATATAATGGAATACGTTCAAAATAACATTCACTGTGAATGTTCGGAACAGAATAGCCCATACGGTTTATGAATGACGTGGCTAATCTAAGTCAGGTCATCAGGATGATGACTAATAATGGTTAAATCTTGGCGATTTGTACCAAGTTTCGAGTATGGAAAACTTGGATGAGGTAGACGACGGTCGTAACACTATTAAGGCGACGAAAGTTAATAAAACTACAAACGTAAACCTCAATATTAATGGAGTTAATCTTCAGGCTGTGGTTGACGCAGCAGTTGGAAGGACCATGGGAAAGGTCATGAGACAACACAAAGAGCTGAATACTTCTCGCTCTAAATCTCATTCAAAACCATGTTAATTTACTCATGAGGAGATTTTGTTCACACTTCGTATATGAAGGATGAACCAAAGAAGGAGGATAACTCCAAGAAATCTGAGAAAGAGAGCGAGTACAGGCTTAATAAAAAGCAACGAAAGTTCAGTAAGAAGCCTGTATACCTCTGAGGTTGCTTCAGCATTAATAGATGGATGTTTTATATCCATTAGGAATCATTTTTTTTGATGTCCTAGTTCCGTTAAATACAAGGACTCAATATAGTGACAAAAATCAAGCCCATATTGTGGGTAATAAGAAGCAATTAATTATCAAGACTCCTTATGAGACAACTCTCATAATTACACGTATCCGTGCGATTAATTAATATTAAACATAAAAAAATGGTGGAACTGGCCGTCCCCGGAATCGAACCTGGGTCTAGGCCGGCCGCACCCTTTCGCGCGCCTAGCCAACCGAGCTAGGTGCCTAGTTTGTGAAACTTCCATTATTAATTAAATATAAGCACTTGTACAATAAACTTCCTTATCATTTATCAATGATAATTTCTGCTAAGTGTCCTGTTTTTAATACAGGCAATAATAAATCTTCATGAACCATAAACTTAGCAAAATTTTTTTATCATCCACAAGGTATAACTACCAAGGAAACCATAGTAACCGATTCTTCTAGTATCGGCAAGGAATTCTTCCGAAAAATCTAAGAGTACTCTTTCTTCGCATAGAGTACGACAACATATGTTATTTTAATTATTTTTCTCATTATTTTTTCTATCGCCTGCGAATGCCAAACTATGTTTGATAAAAGTGTCATATGAGGATTGGCGTATCCTAGTGTGTCCCATAGATTATTTCCATGTCTGATCAGCATGGAGGTTTAATACATGGAACCCCTGAGATATCCCAATGATCATATTGTACTAAAGTCGACTAGTAGTATTCAAAGAAGATATCCAAAAATGGAATTTTTTTTTTCAAGTAAATGTTCCCGATTAAGAAATTCGTGGACTTATAACATAAAGATGTCACTCATTTAACACGAGCAATGATGGATGAACTGGAGCCTGAGATATGGAAAATCTCTGTAGCCTCCTTGTATCTTAATTATCTT
Source organism: Helianthus tuberosus (assembly GCA_030545235.1). Lineage (NCBI taxonomy): Eukaryota > Viridiplantae > Streptophyta > Magnoliopsida > Asterales > Asteraceae > Helianthus > Helianthus tuberosus. Next base: position 30,068,812 of record CM060446.1, on the reverse strand, counting down.
CTCATAAGTTTTCCCTGCTTACCTCCTGGAAGACAGGTAGAACTAAGATTAACACCCCGCTGTGGGCTGGAGTATTATGAAAACTCCATATTGATATTGGAATAAACGAAACCTTGATTAAGTAGGTTTTAAGACATAGGCTCATATAGCCTGACTCAATATTCTAAGGGTTTTATGATATTAAATAAGAAAGACGGTTCATAATGCTTATGCATACATGCTGCAACCCTAATTAAGCAACGATTAAGAAATTGCCATCAGCTACTCAGGATCTAAGGGCAAATTATTGGTGGATAGGCTTGAACAAGTCTGTAGCCACCCATGTAGCTAAATGCTTGACATGTGCGCAAGTCAAAGCCGAGCATCAAAAGCCGTCAGGCTTGCTACAACAGCCCGAACTTCCTACGTGGAAGTGGGAAATGGTAACTATGGACTTTATTACCAAGTTACCCAAGACAAGGAAAGGAAATGATAAAATATGGGTTATAGTTGACAGACTGACTAAGTCAGCTCATTTCTTACCCATCAAGGAGACTTATAGCTCCGATAGGTTAGCCCAATTATAAGTGGATAAGATTGTAGCCTTGCATGGCATACCTGTGACTATTATCTATGATGAAGATACTAGGTACACGTCACATTTTTGGAAGAGTTTCCAACAATATTTGGGCACACGTTTGAATTTTAGTACGGCTTATCATCCTCAGACTGACGGTCAAAGTGAGCGTATTATTCAAACGTTAGAAGAAATGCTACGTGCATGTGCGATCGATTTGGATGGTAGTTGGGATAAGAACCTACCGTTAATCGAATTCTCCTACAACAATAGCTACCACACCAGCAACAAGGCTGCACCTTTTAAGGCATTATACGGTAGAAAGTGTAGATCGCCCATTTGTTGGGCAGAAGTGGGAGATGTCCAGTTGTCAGGACCAGAGATAGTGTTCGAAACAACGGACAAGATTGTCCAGATTCGAGACCGTCTCAAAACTGCCCGGGATAGGCAGAAAAGTTACGCTGACCCTAAGCGTAAAGATTTTCACTTTGAAGTAGGTGACAAAGTCCTACTTAAAGTGTCACCCTGGAAAGGGGCGATGCGGTTTGGTAAGAAAGGCAAGCTAAGCCCGAGATACATAGGACCTTTCGAGGTTATCGAATGTGTCGGGTCAGTTGCCTATAAGTTGAACTTACCAGAAGAGCTCAGTGGAATTCACAATGTGTTCCACATCTGTAATCTAAAGAAGTGTTTCGCTGACGAATCACTGGTTATACCACATACAGATGTGCATATAGACGCGAGCTTAAAATTTGTTGAAAAACCTTTGTCGATTGAAGATCGACAGGTAAGGAAGCTTCGAAGGAAGCATATACCTTTTGTAAAGGTCAAATGGGATGCCCGTAGAGGTCCCGAATACACGTGGGAGGTTGAATCCACGATGAAAGAAAAGTACCCTTATTTATTTCAGTAAATCTCGGGTCGAGATTTATTTTAAGGGGGTGAGGATGTAACACCTCGAAAATTCACGTCCTATAATGTGTTGACACGTGTCATAAAGTTTGAACGTGTGAAAGAATGTTATAAAAGGACTAAAGTTGACAAACATGGAAAGTATGAGATTATACGGATTCTAAGTGTCAACAGTGAATAAATATACTTCATAATAACCCTACATAATGTTCATAACATCAAACGAATAAATCATGGATCATACGAAGCTAAAAGTGAGAGATTACAAACTACAGGGGTTAAATGTGTCAACATGTTAAAGATATACCTCTCGAAGCTTTGTAAATGTTAATTATGCTCACTAGAATGCACGATTCAAATTTCATAAAGTTTCGTTATCGTATGAGAAAGTTATGATCAAATTCGTGTGCGAGGGGTTAAAGCGTCAACGTTGAAAACTGTGACTTTTCAGGCATTCACCGAGTGGCCAGGGACTTATCAAGAGGGGTACAAGTCTTGAGGCCCTTATGTGTCAATATGGAGGGTTCAAAGTGCAAGATATAAGTTAGTTGCCCTTTCGAAAAGCCAAGAGCCAACTGTGCAATAACAAGAAGGATTTTTGCTCCTGGTCCAAGGCTTACGGACCGTAAGCCGAAGACCCCTTACGGTCCGTAAGGGGTCTGCCCAGCGTCTAATCGTTGCTGTTTGCTGTTATACGCGAATCTGGCCCTTCAAATCGATTTTCCTCATATCTCTTGGCCTCTAGGCACCCCCTAAACACTTAGAGACATGTGTTAATCAATTGTGGTAAGTCCTAGACCTATGTGTCAAAGATTTATGGTGTTCTTGATCACTATAAAAGGCCATGAAATGCAATAACTTTGGACACACTTCATTCTGCATAATTTGATCATTCTTGGAGCTCTCAAGCAGGTCCAACTGATCATATCTCGTGCATAGGACTCTTGTAAGTCTGCTAGTTCTTATTTAGTTGAGTTTAGCTTGGTTAATTAGCTAAAAGTCGAACCGTCGTAATTACGGTTTGACTTCGAGATTATTCTATAATGGCTCAGTTATATCTCGAATTAAAAGTAGTTATGAGTTGGTATTTATGTGGGTAATAAAACCTCAAAAGGGTTTCCCCTGATCACCACTCTAACCAGGTCAAAAGTCGGGTCAAACTTTTAAGTAAAAAGTCAACATGATGCTTAAAATGTCATTTATGCATAATTAGCTATCTAGAACATATATAACCTGTTTGATCATTGTTATAACTTAGTAATAAGTTTAAGAACATGTCCGAACATGTTCAACCCAACTATTTCCTGTTTTGACCCGGTTCGGAACCGGAAGTCACATAGTTTGACTTTCACTTTGACTTTCAGTTCTGACCCGTTTAGGTATGTTTTAGAAATGCCTCAGAGCTTAAATTGGATTAGGTTACATGTTAGAACAACCCTCTGTGATTATACACCTTGGTTCACTAGTTATCCAATTAATATGCAGATTTCCGTTAATTGCTCATATGTTGACCGTTATGCCCTTATTACCTTAAAACGTGATTTATGAAAATGTAAAAGTGTAGAAACCTTAGTTACTGATATATAAACTTGTATGCAAAGTTTGACATCAGTTTGACTTATAGATTAAGAGTTATGCTTAATATCGCAAATCTAAAGCTTTATGTTAATAAAACGGCGTAATTAGCGTATAGCCTAGTTAAGCCTACTTTTTGGTATCAAACTTAATACCCACTGATGTAATATATTATTTTGGGATTTTTAAAGATTTTTAATTAATTTTACGCTGAGCATAACTAGTAGTCGTAGGCTTAATCCGGTAATTGTCGGTTTTGCCCTTACGGGCCATAAAATGAGTTTTAATTATCTAAACGACTCCAAACCTTTTGCTACTGATCACATATGATAAATAAATTATTTTAAGCCTTCTGGAAATATAAAAATATCAGATTTAAGTATCAAACCCGGAAATGGTCTTTAATCGCCTTATTTAGCGTTTTTAACGCATAGTATGTTTTAAAAGCATATTGAACATACCCGGGTTGATACCTACTGATATATGAGGCAAATTATGATATTTTAACAGTAAGCAAAGGTTGATTAACTCAGACTTCGTTTTTGAGCTGTTCGGCGTATGTGAAATTACCAAAATACCCCTACGGGGCATAGTTTGGTTAAAGATGATAAATTTCGCATATATGCTTTAGTCTACTGTTATAACTCATCAAATTGGGTATGTTTGCTGTTTACATCAGACCTGTAACTCAGTTAAACATCTAAACGCTTTTACAAACTTTAAAATGACCAAACTACCCCTACGGGGCATAGTTTGTGTTTAAATTAGTTCGGGGCATAACGAAAGACATCCTACTAATGTCACAACATATTTGAAGCATATTAACTTAGGAAACCTGTATATGGCTCTTACGGATACCCGTTACGCTTATTTCGCGTTCGGTTCGGTTTATGTAACAAGTTTACATAAATTAGCCGATACGGGTCAAACCTTATCGGTTTTATCTCAAAATCCAGAATGTGAATAATAAACCCATATTAAACAAGTCTCCGAACTTGTCGGGTCTAAATCACATTCTATCCGATCTTCGCTTAATCGTGCGTACGAACCGTATCCTGAAAACTAGCCGGTCTAAGCTTAAGCTTAATTAAAGACCCGTTAGGATTCTAATAGGTTATTAAAAACCTTCGTTCCAGATTAGGAGCCCAGTAAAAGCTATCTGTACTGGCTGATTTGATATACGGCTGGGATGAAATTATATTTAGCTCAGGTAAATACTTTTAACTTATTTTCCCTATACGGGCTTGGGTTACGGTACATAGCGTACCGCTTGATCGGGCATCAAATCTCCACGCTTAGTGGGTAGTTGAATAATTTGATCGGCTCGTTTTAAACAGTCTTGTTTACTTTACAGCCTTTGGGGGGTTAATGACCATGTCCCGGATATCCCTGGCATCATCTTACGAGATGGCCACGACCTGAGCACGGGGTGTAGGCGTACTCCCGTGTATAACTCACTTAAAGTGGTGTGTTTATTGATCTTTAACCCGGATACGTTCCGGGCTACTGAACGCATAAGTAACATGTAATTCGTTCACAAGATTATAATATTAAATAATTCTCCCAAGTTAAAAAGATTAATTTTGCCTCTGTGCATTTTAATCAATGTGTCAAGATATTTTTTGCCGTTTGCACTCGAATCACTTTTCAAACTCCTTTTCCAAAATGAGTCAGTTGAATGTATTTACCAGTGTAAACTGACGTATTTTCCAAAAAGGCTAAATGCAGGTACTATACGAAATTGGCTGGATATGTCTCCTTGGCATCAATAGAAGTCTCGCAAGCTTAAGATCCCTAAAAGTCTGTTGCACTACTGTTTCCATTTTAAGTTCGATCCTTCTGTGGATAAACTTCCGAATATTGTGACATATGATATTACAATAATAAATTCGGTTGTAACATACTTTAAATTGCTTCCGCTGTGCATATTGATATTGTGTTGTTTGACTATTACGTTGCCAACCATGACGTCACGATACTCCCCACCGGGCCCACCGGTGACACGTGGAAAATCGGGGTGTGACAAAATATGAATCTATAAACGAATGAAAGCAATTCGTGCTTAAAATATGCTTAAATACCCTAAACGGGTCAAAATAAGCATATCAGCGAAAATGGGTTTAAGAAGGTATATAAACCCGTGATTTGAACCTAATATGTTAGACAATAATGAATTTAATAGGTTCATGAGAAATTGGGGTCAAACAAACTGGTTTGTTTAATAAATACATGAATGGGTCAAAAATTTAGTGATTTTATTTTAAGCCAAAAGCTTAAAAGTCTAAAATTTTGTTAATCCGGATGTCGGATTTTAACTCCATATGATGGAGAATTAAATTACGATCACGTAGGAAAAAGAATCGTGTAAATCGGATCAATAACGAAAGAGTTATGCTCGTTTTCGTAAAATCAAGCTTGGCTGGGAATATGCAGCACCAGCATCACACATTCTGTCAAAATGGGACCGTGGCGTCACGCCACGGCCAAAGCCTTTTTCCGTCGCGAGCGGCGACGGCCTAAAATGTTGAAAATTTTGTTTATTTTGTTTATTTCTATTATTTGACCCAATTACCTTGTTGTACTTGTTATTTAACTATCAAAACTGACTTCTAAGTTGGTTTTGATCATAGGTGAATGTCGAGAGCCTCGGATGAAGATCAAGCGACGAGCAAGAACCAAACACACGTTAAATGAAGCTTCCGCATCAAATCTTGATTTGTTTTGTTATAAGTGAATTATGTAAACACTTACAAATATACTTTTGAAATGTTGTAAACATATGGGAATGTTGGTATGACAAGCTTTTGTAAAGTCACATTTTAGCATTAAAATGTGTATCTTATTATTAAAATCTTGATTTATATGACGGGTGTTACAAGTTGGTAATCAGAGCCCAAGGTTAAAAGAATAAAGTGTTCGGTTCGAGGCATGATCGCAAATCCGGTAAGTACAAGTATGTTAATGGTTTAGCATGCTAAAGTGTTGTAAACAACACATAGGGTTATCGTGTAATACATGTTACCCCAATTAAAATGATTGCTATAGTTGACAAAATTTCGCGCGTTGACGCGTATAGTAGAAAAGCCTTGTATTATAATACGGGCATCCATTAATGTCGAAATTACTAACTGTTGTAAATGTTTTAGTTGAAGGACACTCGCATATGAAGATAGCGAGAGGTTAACAAATCGCAGATTTGATAGAGGAACGGTCCAAAGAGTATGCTCATCAAGGACCTAAATCGCGTAGCGATCGCGAACAAGGCTAATGGCAAGAGAAGCCCGTTAGGGCAAGCATTACCAGGTGCACATTTTATATTTAATTACACAAATAGTAATATGCAACAAATACGTAGAGATTGAAAGTTGCATATATAGATTAAAAACTTGGAAAAACCCGAATAAAAAATCTATTCGGGGTATTGTTTCCAAGAGAAACAAATAGAGGCATTACTTACATGGGGTGTAATGTGAAAATTATAAAAAGGTCATGTATACCGAGTATTGATCGCTTACGCTGGCCAAGTAAGTGGTGAACACGTGGTACCATGAACTTTTTATGATGGACATACTTACATCCGAAGTAGTAAGGACATGGTAAATGGGACAAATTAAAAGTACCCAAATGAATCAAATGAGCAAAATATTGGATAATAATGTAAACGCACAGCCGGGTGATGGAAGCATATTACATTAGGATAATGAGCCCGAGTGAAGGGACAAAGATTAATGTAAAATGATTAAGATATGCATTGGGAGGGGGTGTACTTACACTCGAACCCGGAGATTGCAAACATGTAAAATGATTAAGATATGCATTGGGAGGGAGTGTACTTACACTCGAACCCGGAGAATGCAAACATGTAAAATGATTTAGATATGCATTGGGAGGGGGTGTACTTACACTCGAACCCGGAGATTGCAAACATGTAAAATGATTAAGATATGCATTGGGAAGGAGTGTACTTACACTCGAACCCGGAGAATTCAAACATGTAAAATGGTTAAGATATGTATTGGGAGGGAGTGTACTTACACTCGAACCCGGAGAATGCAAACATGTAAAATGATTAACATGTGCATTGGGAGGGGGTGTACTTACACTCGAACCCGGAGAATGCAAATATGTCTCTTAACGGGCCGTTTTTGTAAAATGTCAAACTTGAGGACAAAATTGGAATATAAAAGTAAAACGAAGTCTTAATGCATACCGGAAGGGTTGCAATAATAATGACTTCGGTAAAACACCCGGTTGATGAGTAAGGAGTTAAACACATGCGTAGACCGAGAAACGGGAACTCGGATGGAAAGTCAAAAGACTCGGGTTTTGAGTCATGACTAAAAGACGACAAGATGACGTAAATAGAAATTTTGATAAATTATGTTCAACTATTTTAAAGTTGAACGGGTCGAACAAAGAATGAAGTTTGATATCCATAAATGATAAAATTACACATGAATAAGTCAAACGGGTTGAATATAATATAATGCCGGATGGCATGAGTAAGCGCAAGCTGGATAACTGTAGCGTTAAATGCAAAAGGATAATGAGCCCGGTAATGCGACATAATCAAATACGAATATATGTAAACTGGATAACGGTGAGCATAAGATGAACCAACGCATGAATGACGTGAGAAGTCATAAAGTCGGAAAATTTGTCCGAAATGACAATGGAAGGGGATAAATCCTTAGACGTAAATTCCTTGGAATTGACATGAGTTAAAAAGAAAACGTGAAACTAAAATACAGTTTTAGTGAGAAATAACGTTTTAACAAATATGAATATTATGAGACGAAACCGGAAATGGTTAATATCAAAGAACATCGGTCTTAACAGAGATGGGTGCGAGACGATACGTTCGAAAAGAAGAAGCATGATAAAGAAAAGTCGAATTAGACTTAAACGTGATGTGACACGCTCACAGACAAGAAAAGACATATAGAGAATGATATAAAATACAGTCAAGTCGTAACGTGAGTTACGAGATATGAAAATCAGAAAACAAGCAAAAGGCCAGGTTGGCAATAAGATATACCCGCATGACGGGGCATAAAATGACGGCGACTAATCAGTCTAGCCGGTAAAACCTTTCAAAGTCAGATTAGTGTTACGACTTATACAAAGAACTTGTCGATATAAGATTAGCTAGAAGTAAGCATGTTGAAAATAAATATAACCGAGTGATCAGATGACAACTCGGTCAAATAAGTGACCAGAATAAGAAATACAACATGAAAATATCGGCCTACGAGGCCATACACATAAAAGGCGTATACGCTTTGAAACCGAAAGAACATTACCATACTTCCCTGGTAAGAGTATTATGTGCGAGCAATGCTCAAATGATCACCGAAACTAAGGTTCAGATGATTTAAACTAGTAAAGCACGTGAGAAAGGTTTCGGGGACGAAACCTCTTTAATGGGGTAGACTTGTAACACCCCAAAAATGGGTTTGGCAATCAAACCATGTTAACAATAAAAGACGGGTAAAGTACCGTTAGTAGTAAAATTTACCCGGTAAATATTAGGATTTAAATAAATAAACCTAATATTAGATAAAAAGTGAACAAATCCTTTTGAGGAAATTAAAGTGGATAAGAGTTAACGGGACTTAAAATAAACCTAGTTATAAACTTCCCCAAACCCACTAAGTTAACTAGGAATGTTTAACCTAGTTAATAAGAGAAAATATGGGTTTCAGATAAGTAGGTTGTAACCTACTTAATAATTAACCAAACATGAGGGACCAAGTTAGATATTTGGGAAAAGCTTATTAATAAAAAAAACACACACACACACATGTGTGTGCGTATGAACGACCAGGAGACAGGCTCCATGGGAGCTAACCCTAAACTCAACAAAACCTTCAAATTGGAAGATCAATCGAAGGCCAAATTCGGAATTGAATACATAGAAACGATCACCAAGTCAAGGGGATCGTAAGGTACGTCAAATTTCTAACATTCATGAAGTAGTGAAAATTAGTTAACTTTGGATGATGCGATCTATGCATGAATCGTAAAGGCTATGGCCGAATTAATGAAGTGTGATTGCTTAGGAACAAACCCTAAGTATAAATTTGAAGTAAAATTGCTATGATTTGAATAATTTGAGGATTAACCACACTTAGACAAGTGGGTATTGATTATGTAGTGAAGATGATGAAAAGTTTGTGTTTAAAATCATCATAGTTGATAGTAGAAACAAGGTACTTGAACAAATTACATGATTAGGTATTTGTTCATACATGATTGAAATGGGTTTTTATGATATGATGATGTTAGTGTTAAACTTGCGATCAGAATCATCATATTAGTTAGTAAAGACAAGGTACTTGAACAAATTAGGTGTTTGAGTACGTGAATCATAATTACCATGAATTAGGTTTAGTATAAAAAGGATGAAATGATGATAAATTCATGATAAAAATGATGTTTGATATCATCATGTGTTAAGAAAGATTAATGTTATGATTAATTAGATGGATTATGGTTATAAAACTTGGTTAATAAAGCGGATAAACGGTAGCCTAAGAATGATGCAACCGGGTAATTGACCAAGTAATAAAACGAGTAGTTGAATTACATTGTGTACCTACTTTCGTCAATAGGCACTTTGACTTTTAAAAAGTCAAAATGACCAAAGATATGATCAAATGATAAATTCGACTTAAAACCCGTAGGATGGAATAGTCGTAAATGATTATGACTGATCTAACTATCTCGCGAATTATGATGATAGTTTGACGCTTGGCGAGCTAGGTGAAAGCTTGGGAAGAAAACGGGTCAAAGGAATCAAGAATGAAGAAAAAGCATGATCCGGGTGCAAGGTAAGTATATCTTACACTAATCTTGAATTATAGAATATTCTCTCATCGTATTAACTACGAATAAGATAAGTTAACAATCGTGATATAATGTTCCGACGTGTAGTCGTACGGAACAAGATAACCGAAGATGATAATAAACCACGTTTAATGGTTAAAAAGGACTAATATTGTTATTTAGTCAAGCAATGACTAATAAATATAGAATTCTTGATGGATACCTTATATGGTAAACCAAAACAAACGATAAGGGTAAACCGGTAATTTTGGTCATACGTTGACCGTAACCGTTAGTTTTTGAAAAACACTTATGATGTAAGCCATAATAGGCCAAAAGTGTTAAGAAACGAATTATAAGTAAAATGATCGCACGGTGTAAACCGGAGCGAGTCATATAGACGAGATGGTAATAAATGTCATCTCACCAATACAATCAGTCACCTAGACCAAACGGGTTAAGAGGTCAAGATACCACCTTTTGATAATATCGACTAATGACTACTGTCGAATTATATGATTTCAGGAGTAAATATCGAAGGGATATTAGCATCGCCATGACTTAGCGGAAATTAAAGCAAGATATTAAAGGGGTCAATATATTGATCCGAACCAGGTATGTGTAATAGAATAAACACTCAATTAGAACGTATGGTTCAATGGGTGTTAAATGGAGTCTAAGATAGACAATGGACTACTTTAATGAGTAAACCGAATGTTTTAAATGATGGTCGTCGTGTTTTGGAAAGCACGGTGACTTTTCAAACAAGATCATAACTAGAACGAAGGATATTGGGTCAAACATGCTTTTAAAAGACTTAATCGTAAACGAAAGGCTAAAAGGGACCAAAACGCCCTTGCAAGCTAAATTGAGCTAACGACCTTTAAAGGTTGTTTGGAAACGAGTTTTATGATAAAATGAATACTTATAATAAGTATAAGAAGCGAAAGATGTAAATCTTTGGTCAAATGACTCTATATGAGCCTTTGTCGTAAAATAACAATCCGAGGAGTAAGACTCAGATTATATAGATCACCACATTAAATCCACCACAAATATAGTTGTGGTGGAAGATCATTTGATAAGAAATGTGGAAATACGAATCTATAAACGAATGAAAGCAATTTGTGCTTAAAATATGCTTAAATACCCTTAACGGGTCAAAATAAGCATATGAGCAAAAATGGGTTTAAAAAGGTATATAAACCCGTGATTTGAACCTAATATGTTAGACAATAATGAATTTAATAGGTTCATGAGAAATTTGGGTCAAACAAACTAGTTTGTTTAATAAATACATGAACGGGTCAAAAATTTAGTGATTTTATTTTAAGCCGAAAGCTTAAAAGTCTAAAATTTTGTTAATCCGGATATCAGATTTTAACTCCATGTGATGGAGAATTAAATTACGATCACGTAGGAAAAAGAATCGTGTAAATCGGATCAATAACGAAAGAGTTATGCTTGTTTTCGTAAAATCAAGCTTGGTTGGGAATATGCAGCACCAGCATCACACATTCTGTCAAAATGGGACCGTGGCGTCGCGCCACGGCCAAAGCCTTTTTCCGTCGCGAGCGGCGACGGCCTAAAATGTTGAAAATTTTGTTTATTTCGATTATTTGACCCAATTACCTTGTTGTACTTGTTATTTAACTATCAAAACTGACTTCTAAGTTGGTTTTGATCATAGGTGAATGTCGAGAGCCCCGGATGAAGATCAAGTGACGAGCAAGAACCGAACACACGTTAAATGAAGCTTCCACGTCAAATCTTGATTTGTTTTGTTATAAGTGAATTATGTAAACACTTACAAATATACTTTTGAAATGTTGTAAACATATGGGAATGTTGGTATGGCAAGCTTTTGTAAAGTCACATTTTAGCATTAAAATGTGTATCTTATTATTAAAATCTTGATTTATAAGACGGGTGTTACAAGTAAGTGAATTATTCGTTGGTTCCTAGACTCTCCTAAGCTCGATTCCATCAAAAAGCAAGCAAGCTTCCTACGCATTCAAACACCTGTCACATACGTTAAAATAGAGGTCAATACACATAGTGTAAAGGTGAGCATACAAGTTTGATAGTATAGTAGAGTTCGAAATAGTTACGCATAACCAGCATGTACAACATATAATGTGAAGCATGTAAGTTATCGACAAAGATCCTATCAATACCAATGACTGCGATTTGACTGCGAGTAGCGAGTGCACAACACATGTTCACCACTGCGAACACGTGAAGTAATATCCTTAACAAACCCTGAGTGAACAGGTGTTGAGTCCAAACTCTAGTACTATTGTTTCTAAGGCAGGTAGACAGCAATCAATGTGTAAAAATAACAAACAGGCATTCATCGAGTCACGTATAGCATGCAGTAACAGTTAGCGTTAAATAGTGTTTGCGTTGTATGTCGATGTGATTTAGTATAAGTAACGTATGTAACACCCAAAAGTGATTAAAGCAAAAAGGGATCGAGTATACTCACAGCGATGGAAGTTAATGGATTGAAGGGAGCGCTAGAGTGAGATCAGCCTGATTAGAACGATAGCATAAACGATGAGCGGCGCGTAAAACAGTGCAAAGTGAACAAGTGACGAGTGGTAGTCCGGCCGGATGGCGATCCGGACGGATGGCCATTCGGTCGGATTGACACTCGTTTGGGATGGATGTGTTTGTGTATGATGGCTTTGAAGTTTTCGTTGTAGCATTTTGAAAACAGAGAAGCATCTCTACCCTTCAGGTCGTTCGATCGAACGGCAGTTCGATCGGGTGGCGATCCGTTCGGCGAGGTATTTCTCAGAGAACAAGTTCACAGCAGGATTATCACCCAGTAGGATGGGCTATCATTCGGATGACAATCCGTTAGGAACTGATCATCTTTGAAAATTAATAATAGTATAAGTATTGAAGTCCAAGTGCAATCCGATCGGATTGCGGTTCGATCGGATGGCAATCCGATCGGACAGCGATCGGTCCCGCGATCTGATCTTTTGCAACTTGAAGATTTGTTAAGTTTTAGAAGTTTGCGGTTTACTCGAGACGATACGATGACGCATTAAACAACTGAACCTCGTCAAGTCCCAAGTCGTCCGATCGAACATGAATCACCCAAGTCTAATCAGATTACAGGTTCGTGAGGGTTGTTAATGTTTAACACGGAATCAGTTGTATCTTGGATAGAACTCAGATCTTGAACCAACACTTCACTAAGAATGAGTAGAAGATCAGAACGAGCTCCGATTCTATCGGTTTTGAGTGCATTGAGTGTAAAAGAGTTGAAAGAAAGTTGGAAAACTATCTTTCAATCCTTTTAACCTTGAAATTGTTCAGATCTATGCAAGATCTTTGTTTATTCATGTGGAAATCTCTCAGATCTAAGTTGTTCTTGGTGGAATGAAGCCAAACCTTGAAGTTCATAAGAACTCCATGATGACATCACCCTAGAACACCTCAAATCCGCTGATTTCACGGTCAAAAGTTGAGATTCAAAGGTGGAAAAGATGAAGAAGTGTGTGTAGGTCATAGAAGTACAAGATTTAGGTTGAAAACTTACAAGAATCGCGAGAGATCGAGAGAAAGAAGGCTTGAGTGCGGTTGGTCGAGTGGAGGAGCTGATGTGACAGGAGGGGTATTTATAGGGTTTCCAAAAAGAGGAAAGAGCGCACCAGGTGATGGATCGGATGACTGTCCGATCGGATGGCCGTTGCGACGAGTTAGATTTTCGTGTTTTCGTTTCGTGCGTTGAGCGTTGCGGTGCGTTTCGAGCGAGCGATGCGATTGTATTACCCATTAGTTACACAAATAACCTAACTACTATATCTAACATACAATAACCATAAATAACTTGCGTTTAGCGTTTGCGATTAGATTGCGATGCGATAGAATTGCGATTGCGTTTCGATTAATCATAAAAAACATAAAGTAAACATGCACAAGTAACACACAAATAGCACACACACGTAAAACAATATCCAGAAAGCATAGTTCGGGTTGCGAACGCGATTGCGATGCGTTTAGCGATTAAACATCAATTTTTAATAGGTACTCCACATAATATAACTAAAGCAATTAAATAATAGAATTCGGTTACAAGTCAAAAAGCACAATTCAGTAGTTAAGCAAGGAGTGGCAGATCGCAATTGGAAATCTTTTCTTCTTTTGACTTTGACTTATACTTTGACTTTCCAAAAGCGGGTTGTTACAGGTTAGAGGTCAACGAGGCTCGTCAATGTTATGATGGGCTTTTCTTGTTAACATGAAAAATGGAACATCGTTAGCCTCGCCACAGAGGGCCCTGAGGGAGGGGGATCCGTGACCAAGCTCCGGCGTGAGAATAAGAAAGCTTGCCGGAGAAAATGGAGTTTATTCCGACGAGTAATGGTCGTCGGAATATCCTAGGTGTGAACCCTTAATTGAACGTATTAAATGTGATCCAGAGAATGTCCGGATTAAATGAAGTGTGAGTGTAGGCCGAGTGTAAGGAGAATTGAATGCTTACCTTTGGTGATCTTATGTCCGTCTTATATAGAAGAGATGGCTTATCACCTCGGTAAAGACCATGATACGATCTAACGGTATCCTGGCATCTTGGGGAGACTCATACACGTGTCCAGCTATCATCGGTGCGATGTCATGAGCATTAAATGAAGTCGGCTTCTTCATCGTACTCATTCCGTCGATCTTTCTCTCTCTAGTTGCAGGCATTAAATGCCTCTACAAGAGAACTGATGTGTCAAGTTCTCGCCTTTTTCTCTTATTTCCTTTGCAAAAGGTAACAACAACGTTTGGGCTTATTAAAAAGCCCAATTAAAACAGCCCAAGACAAGGAGCCCCAATCCAAACGCCCTCGTCGACAAAACCTCTCTTCGAAGAGTGTATCAATCACACACATTAACCAAATCATATTGGTCAAAAATCCAAGATCTTTGATTAATACCACAAAATAATACTATGTCAAAAACAAACGAAACAAGTTATATCTCAAGACCCTAGCTGCTACAATTTGTAAAAGAAGACCACTAAAATTTTAAAATCGAAACAAACAAATCACAAACCTGCAAAAAATATTTTCTCTTTTTGGATGATGTTTCTTTTGCAAGGTGATCGAGATTTAACATCATTAGAACAACATGTGGACTGATTGTCTTGTAATGCTCATTCAATGTCGATCAACAAATTATATATTATTTCATTAAATCATATACAAGAATCAAATGACTCATTGTTAGAAGTAAGCTAACAGAAAAAAAAATATCATGATTGATTAAAAACTCACGCCCACCATCAATTCCTCTTTATGAAAAATACAAATCGGTGTTTTTGTGGTCATAAACGTGTATTGATGATTCGCTAAGAGCATTCACATTGGATACTCTTTACTCATATATTCTATATAACATAGAGTAAAAAAGAGTTAACTGCCATTTTCGTCCCTGTGGTTTGGTCACTTTGGCCATTTCAGTCCATTTTTCAAAAATGCGCCATTTTCGTCCCCCACGTTCTGGAAAGGTGCCATTTCAGTCCAAAAATCATAACCCAGTTAAGTCTGTTTGTAAATAAGGACTGATTGTGTAAATTTGTAACATAAAGGACCATTTAAGTAAAATGTATAAATATTAATATAATTATAAAATATAATATATATATATATATATATATATATATAATGTATACACACAGACGAGAGAGGGAGAAAGTCGGAGAGAGAGAGAGAGAGAGAGACGTTGATGGTGGTGGTTCCGGCGGCGGCGGCGGTGGTGATGATGATAACAGATTATATATATAAGAAACGGACCAGTCAACACCGCCGGAGTGTGATTACAGTTAAGAGTTGAGAGTGTGCAACTACAGTTAAGAGTGTGCGGTTCAACGACAACATCATCATCTTCTACGTGCATCAACTCCAACCACCGGACATCACCTTAAACCTCCAACGACCTCTGTTTTTTGAGTTTTCGAGGTTCCGAGTTCCGAGTTTGAAGTTTCTAAACAACATCATCATCACCGGTTATAACCATCATCCAGGCATCATCCGAAACATAAATTTCATCTGAAATAAAGTTCTTCCGAAACGGGCTTTGAACCTTTCCGAATTACTTCATCGTTCTGGATTACCTCATCATTCCGATTACTGCTTATCATCATCCGCTCATCATCACCCGAAACAGTCTTCGAGTTGCAGAAATAAAGTTCATCTGAAATAAAGTTCTTCCGAAACGGGCTTTGAACCTTTCCGAATTACTTCATAGTTCCGGATTACCTCATCATTCCGATTACTACTTATCATCATCCGCTCATCGTCTTCTCCGGTCGTCTTCTCCGATGAACTCCGAACTCCGGCGAGTTGCAGAAATGAGCAGGGGTGGAACTAGATGTTTGTGGGGATCTGCGGAACTTCTATAATCCATTCGATTCGACACATAACGACAGATTGTAGTGGGATCGATCCACTTTTAATTTTTATAGTGGATCGATCATCGAAGACGTCCCCGTAACCTGCAAGCTTTTCGTTTCGGTATACCGTTCTCGTTCCTTTGTTTTTGCTCGTTTACTTTTCGGATTAAATACAATAAATTCTGACTTTATATTACATACAAACGTCTGAAAATATGGGTCTTGCCATGACGTTGATGGTGGTGGTTCCAGCGGCGGCAGTGGTGGTGGTGGCAGTGGCTGTGGTGGCGGCGGTGGCGGTGGTGGCGGTGGTGGCAGCGGAGTGGTGGTGGTGGCAGGGCTGTGGTGGCGGTGGTGGTGGTGGTGGCAGCGGAGTTGTGGTGGTGGCAGGGCTAGTGGTGGTGGTGTTAACTGCCATTTCAGTCCATTTTTCAAAGTTACACAATCAGTCCTTTATGTTACAAATTTACACAATCAGTCCTTATTTACAAACTGACTTAACTAGGTTATGATTTTTGGACTGAAATGACACATTTCCAGAACGTGGGGGACGAAAATGACGCATTTTTGAAAAATGGACTGAAATGGCCAAAGTGACCAAACCACAGGGACGAAAATGGCAGTTAACTCAGTAAAAAATAAAGAAAACATCAAAAACACTCTTACATTAGAGTCTCTCTAGTAGAGAAAGATTTATAGAAAGCAAAGTACAACCTCAATATTTAGAGGCTCATATTAACCCTAGTTGTGAGTATGTAGAAAAAAGAAAAAAATAATAAAATAAGTTTTTGTGAGTATGATAGAGATAAAGATAGAAAGTTGGATGTGAGAGGTTTTTGAATAATAATAAACAAAATATAGAGGAAAGTGTGTTTTTTATTGAATTATATAGATTGAGATAGAGTCTCCAATGTGAATGCTCTAAGCCTAATATATAAAAGAAAATATTCGAAACTCCACAAATCCCAAATCTACCTAGGGGGCTTTCGAAGCAGACAAATCAAAACAATGAGTCGCAAAAACGTTATATCAAACTTCACTTTTACTTTGTTTGGGTCGACGTTTGTGTAGGACTTTGTCGTCTAAGGGGCGCAGTGTCACTCAATTGCTTCTTTTTCGTATTTTTAAAATTGATTCGGTTACTTCTTCTTCTATTTTTAAGATTTGTTTGGTTTAAGTTGTTGAGTACGTAACTAGCTCAAAACCTCAAAACCACCCATAACAATTTATTAGAAGTATAAATTGGTCCATAGGGCTAGAATTGCCATTGACACACGTGGGTTGTTAAATTTTACATATTTCCTTTAAAATGAAAAAATAAAATCATAAATATTGTGTACTTATTCACGTTCATTAAATTATTTTGAGTAAGTTTTGACTAAATAAGTAAATATAGGGATTTAATCAAACACATTATGTGCGTGTTTTGAATATACAAACTTTAGTGCATCTACTTCGTCGTTTTGCTACCAAACAAATACCTTTTTTACCGACCTCAAATTTATTCGACTTTTTTATTAGCAACGAGCCAACAATAATTATACCGAATCGGAACCGAATAAATAGAAAATTTATTGTATTCGTCCTGTTGTGTGTACGTTTTTTATTATTTTTTAAGAGTGTTAATATTCCCATACCTTCTCTATCTCTCTTCTTATATCGAGTTTTTAGTTTATGTGATTTGAGCTATTTTGTTAATTTAGTTAAAAGTTTTTATTTTTCACCTGTTGGTTTAAAAAGGTTTCACCGTTGCTATTTTAGTTCACTGGGTTAACTTCATTCATTTTTTCTGTTAACGAGGACAATTCGGTCATTTTATATGACCGAGTAGCCCTTCTAATTAACAAAATTACATATAATATGACCGAATTACCCTTCTTGTTAACAAAAAAAATGGATGAAGTTAACCCAGTGTACTAAAATGGCAACGGTGAAACATTTTTGGACCCACAGACGAATAATGAAACTTTTGGACTAAACTGATAAAATGTCCCAAACCACAGGAACTAAAATGACATTTGACTCTTTTATATATAGATATATACAGAGAGATAAAGTGAAAAAAAGTTTAAGAATAATCTATATATATATATATATATATTGTTTTGGTAAATATTACCGAAGTAATTAAGTGATCAAATTAGTTTTGTGAGGTAGTGTGCTAGCAGTATTTGTAGAAAATATGTTGGTTTGTTAGTTTGCAAAAACAATTTTCTGGATATAGCTCAGGATACCAAGCTATATGAACAATCAAACAATGAGCAAGAATGTAAAGGTTGACACGAGATGTACGAGAAAAGCCCTTGATCAATCTAGATCTCCGGCATAAAACCTCGGGAGCTGGTTATCCACATATTTATAGTTACAAAGAAAACAAATTCTCCTAGAATGGTGGGATGCCTTGGAATATTCCCTAGTGAACGTTATTGACCAGGTATTGCGGCTTCAACGTCTTTCTTCCAACCATTTAGACCGATTCTTCAGGAGAACAAGTCTTGGTGAACGTTACTATCCTGCACTTGTGACCTGCAAGCAGAATGTTACCAATATCCAGGTCCAACATCCTGGTTGTGAACAACTATTAAGTAATCAACATATAACCCAAGATATTATCCAGGATATGGGTTCGGAGTTTCACCCATAACAATTGTCCCCAAAAATGTTACCGTTGAGGATCTGAGTCCTAACGGTTACATTTTTTACGAATTCCAAGGTAATTAAGAGATATGACTTTGATGTGACAACTTGTAACCGCCCAGGCTATAAATACTCATCACCCCCTATATCTTCTCCTCTTTATCGCCATTTATCCTTCACCAAGAAATTAAAAGGTGAAAAATTTATCCCTTTCTTCATCCCTTTTCTCCTTCTTATTCTCAAGTTCCGGCGAAGATATGGCACGACAAACAAGATCAAGCTCCGGTGATTCAGCTCCCTCCTTTTTTCCACAAAATATCCTCCAAGACCCGGAAAAGGAAATATGCTCCTTTGATAGTGCTCACCTGTCGGCCCTCAAGACTTCCAGTGTCTTCTCGGAAGGGACGGTGTTCCGGCCATATGATCGGGAAATCCGGTGATCGGAATGTCGCGCTCCAGTCAAAGATAAGATTTATGTGCCCTAATTACCCTTAACGATAGCTAGTGGTAGCAAGGGGTCGAACCACGAAGAGTATGTGGTTTGCGAATGGACTTGATTGAATTTAAACAAATGCCACAATTTATGAAGCTTGCTATAATATTTTTTTTGTAATTTTGTTTGGTTAAAAAGATGTGAATTAAACTAACGGAATCGATTGAATTACTTAACTACTGGAAATTAACGCTTGTAAGAAAACTTAATTAATTAAACAATATGGGATAACAAGGTTCACACCCGGTTTCAACAAATGCAAGACCTAGGATTACTATGTGTTTTAATTTGATTTACTCGAATTAATTCATTAATGGGTCAATAATCACAAAGCTTAGGTGCCAATCACTATCAACGTCATAGACAACGGACCATGATGCACTTCATTACTTTGGACTAACAAATCCTATTAAAAGACAAGGCATAAATACGTGTATTCGTTTCACAAAGTCAAATTTAATCATTCATTTGACAATTCATAAATGCAATACAAATGTATGACAATTGTCTAAAGCTTCAAATGTAATTCAAGTTGTCACAAATCAAAGATCAACACATAGCAAAACCTAAATCTTACAAAAGTTTACACCGGGGTGAAACCTCCAAGGAATTAGCCGCTCGTGGAAGGACGAACGCTATCACCGGATAAAAGGAACTTGAGCTTGAACATCTTGCAACCTTGAATGTGATGGAAATGGATGTTAGGGGTTATGGTGATGGAAGGTTGAGGGTTTGATGAATGATGGTGAAAATGGATTAGGGTTGTAAGATGAGGATTGTGATGATTTTGTGAATTCGGATGATGGTAGATGGAATCGATTGATTGTAGATGATATGGTGGGATGTTGTGGCTCTAAGAGATGATTCAAAACTCCAAAATTAAGTGTAACTCCCGAAAAATTGATGACCAAGATGTTTTGATTCGTTCCCACACCTTTGAAATCACAAATTCGCGTTTTCCGTTTGTAAGAGGCGTTGCCGACGACCCCCCTGGGCGTCGGCGACGGGCTGTGTAAACCGCAAATGCCGGCGACGGCTTATTTGGATGCCTACGAAGAAACTTGAGCGAGGGGAGTTTGTAGTGGGCGTCGGGCAACAGTGCCCAGAAAACCAATTCTCCGTTTTTCCAATATCTTGAGTCCGGTTGACCCGTTTCGCGTCCCGGTGGTCCGTTTTTCGTCCCGGTGACCCGTAAAGCTCCCGAAAAGCTCCTTAAACTCTGCTAGACCTGCAAAACAAGTATCTAATCAAAAGTAGGCTATTCAGAATTAAAACTCGTGTAAAACATCAAATTAAGCAATTACGATCACCGTTAATCGACCACGTATCACATCCCCACACTTGTCTTTTGCTTGCCCTCAAGCAGATCTGTCTTTCACTTTCACGTGGGTCAACAAGAAATACACTCCCCATTCCCGAGACGAAGGTTAAGGTTGATTGTCATGCCCAAGTTCAAACTTTTACAATTTACAAACTATCTAGCGGTAAAGTGAATAATCACATATAAAATGGTTATCCAAGATTAACCCGCCCGTAAAACCGACAAATCATGCACATCCCTCACAATGTTCTCTCCTCTAGGTTTATAATTTGGCTAATTTTCGTAATGTATTAGCACTTTCAAAAAGTAATCGCTCAAAACCGATTAGAACACGTACCCGCATAGGCTTGCAACTCAATCATTCTCCACCACCGAACACGAATACTAAGCACAAGTCATAAGGTCTTTCTTTGTAAGGGTTGTAACGAGGCTAGGCTAAGGGTAGGAAATAAGATATTTTAAAATGGCTAAGGTGATGAAAAATTTGATTTTTATTACAAACGACTACTCTAAACAAAATTAACTATAAACATCAACTTCAAGGCAATAATTTTCTCCTTTTATTCAACAACTAGAAACACATATTTTTGTTCTTTTCTCAATGATTTTCTATTCTTTTTCGCAACATTTTCTGATTTTTTTATATATGCAAACAAACAATCCACAACTATACATACTTAACTTCTATAATCGAAGTTCTATCACACGGGTTTAAAAGAAAAAGGTTTAAGGTTATGGGCTAAATGGGTTGTCAAACGAAAGGGTTAGGCTCAAATTTGGCTACTAAGGGATAATTTTTTTTGGGTAAGGATATATAAATGGTGTAAAAGGAAAAGGTTTACCTAATGCCTTAATCATTCTTGTGCTTGTATTCGGTCTATGGTCTCAAACGTATCAAAAGTTGCAAGTTCTACAATACATGACTAATGGTCCACTCAAACAAAGAAACATAAGCATGTGATTCTATGATGTAAAAGTGGCTCAAAACCTCACATATATAAAGGGTATGGTATGTGACATCCATAATGTGCTAGTATCTTAGGCGGATTATTTCCAAATAACCACCCGCTAAATACCCGTCATGCTATTAATTTGAACTTAACCATGACAAAAGACCAAATGGGTTGTGCCATCCTTCGTTGACTTCATCACTTGTGCTTTAAGATCGCTTTGGAAACAAGATATTTTGAAAATTTTTTAAAGTTTTCCCCCATCCCCACACTTGAGGTAAACATTGTCCTCAATGTGTAGTATTTAAATGAACGGGTCAAAAATGAAAAACTTTTACTACTCCCCCATCCCCACACTTGAGGTAAACATTGTCCTCGATGTGTAAAAACTAGAGTTTTTGAAACGCACAAGGGATGTGACACGGCTAATTTCCCAAAAATTTCACCCCGAAAAGTAAAATACAATTACAATCCACTTATTACTAACTAAGAATCAAGGTAAAAGGAAACGTATGCACCTGATTTTTCTCGCTAGATGCTCATGTCTTCTTCTTCTCTTCTTTTCACAAAAATCCGTCGTCCCTTGAACACAATGTACCTACAAATCTTAACCCTTGTGTAGAAGCATACTTCTCACAACCATTAAAATTTGTTAGCTACTTAGTTCTACCCTTTTTATGAAACTATTACCAAGCCATGCATTAATTTACCTTGATTTATGTGGAAAATAAATTTACAACAACAACAATCCTAACTCACTTTCATCGGAATCACGGTTGCATTTAGCTTATGTAATAAGCCTTTTTAAACCCCCCAATAGCTTGGGAGTACGAGTAGGTCTCATGAGGGTTATATAGGGAACACACCCACAACGTTCATTTAACTAGAAAAAACAAAATACTAACGAAATAAAATAAAAATAAAAATATACAACAACAACAACAAAATATATACCTCGCCCTCACCGCTGGTATCTCTCGTTCGAGTCGACTGGTGGGTTCGGGTGGTATTAGTAACCGGTGAGAGCCTCGAACATCTCACGATAGTTGCCAAGAGGACCCGGCTCTCTTTGTGCTGGCGGCTGGAATGGTAGCGGGATGAAACTAGACCCAACTACCTCGGGCCAATGAGTTGATGGATTGGATGGGCCTCGGGGAACAGGGAGGTTGGCGTAGTCGGTCCACCCCGCGTGTTCTACATAGGGGAGGCCTGCTTCATAATCTCTCCGGTGTCGCTCCTGATCA
This sequence comes from Helianthus tuberosus, assembly GCA_030545235.1. Lineage (NCBI taxonomy): Eukaryota > Viridiplantae > Streptophyta > Magnoliopsida > Asterales > Asteraceae > Helianthus > Helianthus tuberosus. The sequence continues at coordinate 30,045,900 of CM060446.1, read as the reverse complement.
TGGAGGACCTTGGCGTTATTAATAGCCATTTCATTAGAGACGTATAAAGCACTCCATCGGCGGCCTTCCAATGTATTTTGCTCATTCCGTTGTCTCTCCTTATTTTCCTCCCATGCCTGTCTTCGGGCTGCCTCTTGCTCCTGCATATGTACAAAATGCTCCATCTGTGATCTTTGTAGAGCTTGGAACATTTGCTGCTCTTCCATAAACTTTTCCATCCTTTCCCGATGGGCCGCTTGGAGGTCCCACTGTGCCTGCATCTGGGCCCCGTGTGTTTCCCCCCAGTTCTTCCTTCTCGCCTCATACTCTCTACCTTCTCCTATACCCGCCGACTGTCGCAACCGCCGCCCCCTATCTGTCCCGAGAACGTGCTGCCACGAGACTCAGTGTTGGTGGTATCGGTGTTTATCAATTTGGCAGCGGAATTTACATTAGGACCATAGTTAGGAAATATTTTATCAGAGTAAAACACCATATTGTATATAAGTAAACATATTGGGATACGATTTCATTACAAACTGATTTATAGGAATAAATCCCAATTTTATTGAAATAAAACATCTTCTTTGTTTAGGTAACTTTTATAGCCACTTTTCCAAGCCTTCAGTGTTGTCCAGCTGGCTTCTAGTTGGCTTTCACATTGTGTTACCTGAAACGCGTTTAAAAACATTTTGTCAGTGGGAAATACTGGTGGGTGAATCCCAGTTTAATAAAAAAGAGTTTTATCAATTAACACAGTATTGAGAGTGATTACAATGTTTATATCTACACAATTACTCATTCAGTACTGTCAATCCTGACTGGTGGGTCATATTACACATTGGCTAACTCTTCGTCCAATGGTAATGTGTTCCACATTTTTTATACAAAATCCCAACATACCGACAGTAATTGAAGAATTACAAAGACTCAATCACTGCTTAATTACTTTGTAAAATATTTAAGGTTTTGTAAAAACAGTTTACAAAAAGGAGATTACTCACATTGCTGTCTTAGGTTTTCCTTTAAGGTTTCCTGGTGATTATCTATAATTTACACAAATGCACACGTGTTAGTACAATAACACAATATTTACATTAGCAATACCCTCCCCGAGACGACTTTCCAATGACTACGTCAGGCAGAACCACGACAGCCGTTACAGAACCCTGGATCAATCGGGCAGCGTATCTATTACGTAACCGGGGTTATGATACTTACAACGAGGCAGAACTTCGTTACTTAGGGGGTATTATGCCCGGAGATTATGTTATCTATGTAGAAATTTGAGAGAGAAAGCGAAAATGAACGATCGGAACTGAAGGCCGAAGCCATCTATTTATAGGTGACCTTTCACCTTCCCTCACTACCCGCGTAAGAGAAAGGAGAGGCCTACACAGCCCACGTAGTAAGGTAAGTAGGCCCTAGCTATGACTGGTCATCGAACTAGCTTCAACACGCGTTTGACACGTGGCGGCACCGGGAGCAGCACTGACTCCGAGCTGTCGCGCCCCGCGTAAGAGAGCCTAAGGGTCTACGCGGCCCGCGAGCGACACATATTGTATTTTCGGCTCGGTTTTCGCATACGGGGTGTATCTTAAGACATATTGGGATATTTTAAATTATATTAGGGGTGACAAAAATTTTAGGAGGGTTGTTATATCCTCCCCACCTTGTTTTAGAGCTCGTCCTCGAGATCTTATTGGAATAAATGCGGGTATTTCCTTTGCATTTCTGATTCAAGCTCCCATGTGTATTCTGGTCCTCTTTTGGAGTCCCATTTCACTTTGACCAGAATTAATCTCTTATGTTTGAGGTTCTTAACTTTCCTGTCTTCAATCAGTAGAGTTTTTTCCACAAATTTAAGTTGTTCATTTACCTCTACATCCTTAAGAGGTAATACCAGTGATTCATCAGCTAAGTACCTTTTAAGATTGCATACATGAAATACATCATGTATCCCTGCCATTTTCTCTGGCAGTTGTAATTAATAGGCTACAGGTCCTACTCTTCTATTAATCTCAAAAGGTCCAACATACCTGGGGCTTAGCTTTCCCCTCTCGATGAATCTTACCACTCCTTTCCAAGGAGAGACTTTTAATAACACTTTGTCACCTATTTGAAATTCTAGTGGTTTTCGTCTATTATCAGCATAGCTCTTTTGTCGATCACGTGCTGCTTTCAGTCGTTCCTTGACTTGAATGATCTTATCGGTTGTTTCTTGCACTATTTCAGGTCCAGATAATTGATTTTCCCCAATTTCTGCCCAACAGACTGGGGTTCGGCATTTTCGTCCATAAAGTGCTTCGAATGGTGCAGCATTGATACTTGTGTGATAACTGTTATTATAGTAAAATTCTATTAATGGCAAGTGATCATCCCAATTACCTCCGAAATCAATTACACAAGCTCTAAGCATGTCCTCCATTGTCTGGATCGTTCTTCACTTTGTCCGTCCGTTTGAGGATGATAAGCGGTGCTTAGATTCAACATGGTTCCCATGGCTTTTTGGAAACTTATCCAAAAATGAGAGGTAAAACGGCTATCTCTGTCAGAAACAATTGATAAAGGTATTCCATGTAATGAAACTGTTTCATTTACATATAATTTAGCTAATTATTCCATACTGAAAGTTTCCTTCATTGGTAAGAAATGAGCTGACTTAGTTAGCCTGTCTACAATCACCCAGATTGTATCATTACCTTTCCTTGTTTTGGGTAATTTGGTAACAAAATCCATTGTTATCAATTCCCATTTCCAAACTGGCATTTCTAACTGTTGCAATAAACATGAAGGTTTCTGATGTTCAGCTTTAGCTTGTGAACAGGTTAAACACTTAGAAACATAAGCTGCTATATCCTTTTTCATCCCTATTGTTGATGCATCCGTCTGTCGTCTACTTCTTGTATCGAGTCTTGTATAGAATAGGTTAGATTAGGGCACGAGAATCAAGTATATGTGTATTAGTGCTGATTTCGCTCCTAATGACTTTTTGTCATTACAAGCGAAATCACATGAACTTGATTTTGCTCAAGTTGTTAAAGCTGATTTCGCTCGTAATGGTCTTGTATGTTCGGGCGAAATCAGAATCCCTATATATAGGGTTCCTTGGAGCGAAATCAATAGAGTTGTTATGGTGATTGTTTTCCGGTGAGCCACGAAGTGCTGCCGATGTGTTGAGTCGATTGTAAACGTCATCCAAATCAATAGAATCAACAGTTAAAAGTGAATACTCGGTGAATTGAACCTGATTTGTCTGTTTTCGCCGTTCAAATCAGGAATAGTTCTTCTTTTAGACTCAATTGGGTCCGAATTCGATCCTACAAGTGGTATCAGAGCTAAGGAGGAAGAGCTCTTGCAAATTCAGCCGAAAATTTTGTTTTTCTACACCTTCTTTTCAAATTGAATATCAGTTCACGGTTAAAATCGGTTCAAATTTTCACACTGTGTTCGAAATTGATAGTTAACAAAGCCTTAGAAGTTTCAAGTTCAAATTCGAATTAAAACAGGTAATTTTTAACACTCCGCTCGAAACTGTTCTCGGAAAAGATGACATCAGCTTGATTTCGCTCAAGATTTAATATTGATTCCGCTCCAAATCGGTTTTCTGCTTGAAAGATTTGGTCTAATTCCGCTCTAAAATTCAGTGTGATTCCGCTCGAAAAGCAGTTTCAGCTTGAAATTCTAATTCCACTCCAAAGTTCAGTTTAATTTCACTCCAAGATACGTTACATTGAGATTCCGCTCCTGATTACATCGAGATTCCGCTCCTAGTTACTTGTTGATCCTGCTCCAAACAGTGATCCCACTTAAATCGTTGATTTCGCTCGAAAGGACTGTTGTGATAATTTTTGAAATCTGAAAAATGGACGACGAATTTTATAACGCGTTCGCTACCCCAGTTACCCCTATCAGTATTGCACAGAACACGATGATGGAAAACGAAACAGGAACGATGCAAAAGCCGCCTAAACTAATGAACATTGAAGAATATAAGGGTTGGGAAGGTCGTTTCGAGAATTGGGTGCAAGCTAACTATCTTGATGCGTGGGAATGTTTCGAGACAAAATACATTCGACCGACGAATGATGATGAATAGGTAGTTCCAATTAAAGATCTGAGTACTGATGCGAGAAAAAAATACAAAGATGAGAAAATGATGTTAAGTCTTTTACAACAAGCAGTGAAAGAAGATATCTTGGTTCTCTTGCAACACAATGGAACTTCTTACTCAATTTGGAAAGCATTAAAATCTAAATTTCATGGAAGTCAAGAGATGGTTAAGAATAAGAAATCACTTTTGAAGAAAGAGTTTGATCTATTTCATGGGTTGAAGAATGAAAGCACTAGACAAATTATTGAAAGATACTGCAATTTGCTAGCCAACATGAAGAGATTGAGCATCGAGAAAGACAATGAAGAGTTGATCGAGAAGATTGCTGATGCTTTACCACACGAGACTTGGGGCATATATCTAATGATGCTCAGAAACAAGAAAGGATCTCACTTTGAGTAAATTCATTGAGAAATTGGAAGCTCAAGAGATGGAGCAACGGAAGATTGTTCGAATGAAAGATTTTGATGGTGAACAAGATATCGGTTTGTATTACAAAACAGGGTTGAATGAGAAAACAACCAACTTATCACCGAAAGTTGAAACTGCTTACAATGCTAAAGGTTCATCAGGAAGTTCATCAAAAGGATCAAGTAGCAACACAAGTTTTTCATCATTTCCATCATTCGATCCAAACTTTCAGCAACAAAGAATGGAAGAAAACTTCAATGCAACATTGTATTAAATCTTGAGAATGATCAAGATTACTCCGAGGAAGTTGCTAAAAATCACATGTCTTTGTTAGGAATGGTATTGGAATCTTACAGTAGTTTTGTGGCCGGAAAGATCGGGAATCCTATGCTTACAAAAGAGGATTATGATCAAATCGATGCTGAGGAGATGGAGCTAATGGATATAAAATGGTGTTTGGCCAGTGTTCTAAGGAGAGCTGAGAAATTTAAGCAAATCACAGGAAAAAATGATCTTCGAGAAGCTAACATTTCTACTTTAGGTTTTGATAAATCTAAAGTTACTTGTTTTCGTTGCAGGGAGAAAGGACACTTCAAGAGGGAGTGTACAAATCGTGAAGCAAGTGGAGCTCAGAATCCTTTCAACAATAACAATGATTATTATCGAAAGGCCATTTACCATCAAGTTGCTCAACAACCACATCAACAACAACAACATCAGGCACAAACTGCACACGGAAGGAATGTGATTGAAGATTCTGGAAAGAGAGCTTGTGTGGTTAATCAAGATTATTTGAAGAGAAATGATGGTAGTGCCTTGATAATAGATCAAGATGATGAAAGATTACCTGAAGGTTTTAGTTGGGAAAATTTCACTTGGGATGATTATGTTCCTGACCAAGTTCCGGTTCACACAGCTTTTGTTGCTAGGATTGAAGAAGATAGTGATGATGATCGTGAATATTGGTCAAAGAAAATGGCAGATCATTTGAAAATGATGGCTGAGAGTGACAGTGAAGATGAGAAAGCAAAGAAGAAAAAGAAAAAGGTCAAGACTCCAGTTAGTAATGATGACGAAGAAGTTCCAGTGATCAAAAGGAAAGTAAAGATTGAAGTTCCAAAGTTCAAAGTTGATGAAGAAGTTGATGCTAAAAAGATTCCTGTGAAGTGTGACACTTGTGAAGCTATAAAGAAGCAGAACAGCACATTGATTTATAACTTGAACAGTTTGAAGGAATCTTATGATGTCCTGAACAAAGCTATGAATCAATACAATCATACAAGTGAAGAGCAAGCAACTGCAATGAAGACACTTCAGGGTGCATTCATGATCAAGCAGAAAGTGGTGAACAACTATATCGAGAAGTGTGCTGCTCTTGAACAGAAACTGGAACTGCAAAGAATCGAAACGGAAAGAGTAAATCGTTTGTTGAAAAGTTACTCATGTACTTCTTATGTTATTGACAGGATTTATCCGACTGTTGAAGGCATGAAAGCATTTGAAGAGGATGAAGTAACTGAAGAAAAAGATGCTAGAAAAGTTGCTGAAGGAAAGACTCATGAGAAGAAGAGTGACACAAAGAAAAAGATTGACAAGAAAAATTATGGTAAGAAACAAGATGTCGGTTACAACAAGTGTCCACCCCCGCTAGAAAATCGATATTTGCCCAGAAATCCAAATCAGGAAAGAGTAAAAAAAGCAACAAATTTACAGTGGGAGTCGGAGTCCTCAGTCAATTTGCCAGAAAATATTGATGTCGTTTTTACATCGTCTGACACTGATCATGAGTCCGAGTTAATAAAGAAAGTCGTCGATCAGGTGTTGGATAGAGATGAAACTGAAGAGTCAAAGTTGGAGTCAAACTCAAAGTCAGAGTCCGAGTCAAAGTCTGGTTCAGAAAGTTCGAGTTCGATAGTCAATAGTCCAAAGTCTTCAGTTAAAAGGGTTTACAACAAAGAATTTCTGTTATCAAAGTCTAATTTGAATGACGAAGCATTTAAATTTGTAAATATTTTGAATGATTCTGACAAATTATATTTTGATGAGGAATTTCCAATAAGAGGTGTCAAAACTGAATTGATCAAAAAGGTTTTCAAACTAACAGAAATTAATATTTCTGAAATAAAAGATTGAAATCTTAATGGTAAACCTAAACCTTACACCTCAAGAGTACAACAAAGATTAAACAAGAAAAAAGGTTATGGTTCTGGTTTTCAAAAGAAACCTAACCATGGCAATTTCAAAAAGAAAGGTCTTGGTTTTACTCCAACAGAAAAACATAAAAATGAAAAATATGTTCGTGATTTTAAAGCAAAAATGACATTTGTTTCAGGTACCTCAGCAGATGAGGAAGAAAAGAAAGAATTCTGGAGGCAGTCAAACAGTGAGTTCCTTGCAAAGAAGCAAGAAGAGATGAAGTTTGCAGGACAGAGAAAAGATACGAGAACCTGTTTCCAATGCAACACTGTTGGACATATTGCCAGAGATTGTTCTAAGGAAATACCATCAAAACAGGGAGTTTCTCGTAAACAGAAAGAGAAAGTGATTGAGTTTGAACCACCAATTGACAGAACAAAGTTATTCAAAAATTCTACATTTGAAATTGGTGAATGTTCAAACAAGTTTTACAAGAAAAGAGCTAAAAATGACAAACACAAATGGGTGGTTAAGAAGTCTGGAGGTAGTTCTAGCAATGAATCTGATTCCACAAAATCAGAGGAGCCACAGGTTGTTTCAAAAACTGAAGAATCAGTTCCGATTGTGGATGATGATAATTTTCCACCACTTCGGGCTGAAAATTTTAAAAAGAAAATTGGTAAAGTTGAGATATCAAACCAATTTTATGATGATAAAAAGGTTTTTGATGTTGAAAAAGCTTTTAACCCCACTGTAAAACATATTTTTGGAATAATGATTGATCGAAAAGTCAAAGGGGTTAAAGAGTTTTACGAGAAGAAGACGAAGAAAGATAAAGTTGAACCATCCCTGGTTTGTGACTGGGATGGTACATATTACGAACAGTAAGTCTCTGGACTTGCCGGAGCTCCCAAGTTGATAATCGCGGAGCATGAATCAGCATCATTTATTGTTTATGAAAATTGAGAAGTGTGAATTGCCGGAACTCCCAGGTTGGTAAGTGTGGAGTAGGAATCGGCACTTTGAGAATTCAATCAACAGATGATGATTGGTTGAAAATGTTTGATATTTGTTCTTACAAGTGGTTAATTAAGGTCATTAAGTTGAACTTGATTTAACTATCATTTAAAAGTGTTGGTAAACAATGTGATGAGTTTTCCCCGAACCTACAAATGGTAAAATCAACAAAACTTATTTTTCGGAAAAATCATTTGATTAAAACAAACTTAAGTGTTTTGAAATCACAATGGGAAAATAGTTTGTTGTGAGGGGGAGTTCTGATTGTTTATGCCAAGCGGATGGAGAATTGAGGCAATTCGATATCAGTTGTCATGTTCTTGTACAGTTTGTTTTCAATTTTCTTTAGATGTATTTGTATTTTAGGGGGAGTATATTTTTCAGAATATCCAAAAACATTAGAAAAAGCCAAAAACATGATAAAATGAAAAATGAGTTTTGTTGTAAAAAAGAGGAAATGATAGTACATCAGTGGACGGTCATAACATGCTAAAGAAATGGAATGATAAAATGTGATAAAAGGTCTCACTAAGGATGTGACGGTAGGCTCAGCTAGACTAGTAGATTTGCGATAACGATACAAACTTAAATGAAAAAGCCTAGTTCTAGTGGGAAACATGGTCGAAAGCATAGTACTTAGTTTTGTCCTTCTTGACTGTGTGCCTACTCAGTAATCGCTGATTGTCAAAAGACATAAAACTGGTTAAGTTTGTGAACACAACTTTGCTGAAAAGTCATTGTGTTTGTGCATTTTATTTTGCAAAGATTTAAACTTGTTTTATTTCTTTATTTTGTTTAAGCATCGGACTTCCTCTGCGTATACGTGAGTGTCGACCTGGATGTTGTTGCCTAAATGTTCTGCTTTATTTTCTTTGGTGTTTCGTTTAAGCTTTGGACCTCCTCTGCGTATACGGAAGTATCGATCTGGTGGTTAAAGCCTAAACAACTTCAACTTGTTTTATTTTTTTTCTTATTTTGTTTAAACATTGGACTTTCTCTGCGTATACAGAAGTATCAACCTGATTGTTAATGTTTAAACATTCTTCTTTGTTTTTTGCATAAATCACAGTTGATAAAAGTTTAAAGGCATTACTTGAGTCAGTGTATAGCATGATGAGGGGATATGCTAAGATCGTGGGGTCCATAAGAATTTAGTGCATATTAATATACCTTAACGTATCGGTAAGCATTTCGAAAGTTTTTAGTTTGAGTTTAAATGGACAACAATATCATCAATCAATGTGAATCGTTTAGAGCTTAAAATGTTTTATAGCTTAACGGTGTTGGTGATTGGTCTCATAAACTGATATGATCCTCTTGCATGAACTCACAAAAATATTGTTTGTAAATATTTCTTTACTACATTTCATTACTTTCAAAAATCCAAAAAGATTTTAAGTGTGTTTTAGCATAAATTTTTGAAAAATTCTAAAAGATTTTCGAAAACTGGTATTGAGAAGCTAATTTTCAAAATTCCAAGTGCTAAACTTGACGAACTGGTTTTGGGAGTGTTGAATGTGAAATTTTTTAAAGTCTTGTTACAAGTGGTAATCAAAAGTTTTGAATTTGATACACCTGCAAGTGGTTCATCAGAGACTATAAATGTTAGATCATTTTTTGTGATATTTATAAGTGGTGTCTGAGTGTGTTAAAGTTTAATATTAGAAAACTTATGTTTGCGGTAGAAAATGTACAGGTTTGAAGAAGAGTCAGGTTCCGATATCTGAGGACTTTGTGAGTTTAACAAACCAGGCTGCGATCCCAACATATTGAAAGGGGGAGTTTGAAGATACTTAAAGGAAGGAGTATGTTGGTGATGAAAAGAGAAAAGAAGATAGAGATTGAGGATACTTACAGCGTCAGATACTTCAAAGAGAAGCCCAAAGACTGATAAAGAATGAAGTTGCGAACACTCGATACTGAAGACTCCGTCAACATTCGAGGGGGAGTTTGTTGATGCATTCGTCTGTCGTCTACGTCTTGTATCGAGTCTTGTATAGAATAGGTTAGATTAGGGCACGAGAATCAAGTATATGTGTATTAGTGTTGATTTCGCTCCTAATGACTTTTTGTCATTACAAGCGAAATCACATGAACTTGATTTCGATCAAGTTGTTAAAGCTGATTTCGCTCGTAATGGTCTTGTATGTTCGGGCGAAATCAGAATCCCTATATATAGGGTTCCTTGGAGCGAAATCAATAGAGTTGTTAGGGTGATTGTCTTCCGGTGAGCCACGAAGTGCTGCCGATGTGTTGAGTCGACTGTAAACGTCATCCAAATCAATAGAATCAACAGTTAAAAGTGAATACTCGGTGAATTGAACCTGATTTGTCTGTTTCCACCCTTCAAATTAGGAGTAGTTCTTCTGTTAGACTCAATTGGGTCCGAATTCGATCCTACACCTATCCACCAGAAATTATTTCTTAAGTCCTGATACATCTTATCATTTCCAGGATGCATCAAATATTTAGACTTATGGGCTTCTTCTAATATACGGTGACGTAGGTTTCCTGATTTAGGTATCCACACTCTTTTCTTATGGAATCTCCAAATTCCATCTGTTCCTTGTTCTAGTTTCTTAATTATTCCTTTTAGTTTTTCAGTATCATCCTTGATTACTGATTCTTGTGCTTTTCTAATATGTTAATTTAAATCTACTTGTAGATTTAATTTAAGAGAACGTACCCTTTTTGTTTTTTCATGATACTTCCGACTTAAAGTATCAGCCACTACATTTGCTTTTCCTGCATGATACTGGATATTGCAATCGTAATCACTAAGAATCTCCATCCAACGTTTTTGCCTCATATTCAATTCCTTTTGCCTGAAGACATACCTTAAACTCTTATGGTCGGTGAATATGGTAAACTTACTACCGTAAAGATAATGTCTCCAAATTTTATGGGCAAAAATTATAGCTCCTAATTCTAGATCATGGGTTGAATAATTCTCTTCATGATTCTTAAGTTGTCTAGAGGCGTAAGATATAACCTTTTGACGTTGCATTAACACACATCGATAGCCTAACTTAGAAGCGTCACAATAGACTACAAACTCTTTAGTTCCCTCTGGTAACGCTAGTATAAGTGCATTGGTTAGTCTTTGCTTAAGAATTCTATAGGCTTCTTCTTGTTTTGGTTCCCATTCAAACTTAACAGATTTATAGGTTAGCTTAGTTAAGGGAATGGCTATTCTAGAAAAATCTCGAATAAATCTTCTATAATAACTAGCTAATCCTAAGAAACTTCTAATCTCAGTTGGTGACTCAGGGGTTTTCCATTTAGTAATAGCCTCGATCTTGGTGGGATCCACTTGAATTCCTTCATGATTGACTAAATGTCCAAGAAACTGTACCTGTTCTAACCAAAATTCACACTTTGAAAACTTTGCATAAACCTTTTCTTTCCTTAATAAACTTAGAAGTGCGTGCAAATGCTTTGCATGTTCCTCTTTACTCTTAGAGTAAATGAGAATATCATCAATAAAGACAATTATGAATTCATCCAAACATGGCTTACATATTCGGTTCATCATGTCCATAAATGCAGCTGGGGCATTGGTTAAACCGAATGGCATGACAGTAAATTCATAATGGTTGTACCTTGTTCTAAATGCGGTTTTTGGAATGTCCTCTTCTTGTACCTTTAATTGATGATAACCTGACCGTAGATCGATCTTAGAGAAAAATTGAGTTCCTTGCAATTGATCGAACAGATCATTGATTCTTGGTAATGGATACCGATTCTTAATCGTGACCTTGTTCAATTCACGGTAATCAATGCACATACGCATAGATCCGTCTTTGTTTTTAACGAATAAAATCGGCGCTCCCCATGGTGATGAACTTGGCTGTATGAATCATTTTTCCAACTATTCGTCTAACTGTTTCTTCAGTTCCTGCATTTCCGCGGGTGCCAAACGGTAGGGTGTTTTGGCAATCGGTGCTGTCCCTAGTAGCAGGTGGATTCTGAATTCAACTTCTCGGTCTGGCAGTTGCCCTGGTAATTCTTCTGGAAATACATCTGAAAACTGGGATACTACTGGAATATCTTTTAATTCCTTTCCTTTAGTGTTAGTGATTATGGAAATCAAATACACTAATGACCCTTTTCTTATATAGCTTGCTGTTTTCATCACAGAGATGAACTTTGTGGATCTAGTGGGTTTATTTCCTTTAATTGTGATCTTTTCACCCCTTGGTGAATTTACTTGGATTGACTTTTGATCACATAAAATACTGGCTTTATTGGCTATTAACCAATCCATTCTTAACACAACATCAAATCCTGCCAGATTCATTAGGTAAAAGTTTGCAATAAATTTTTGATTTAAAATTTCTATTCTTGCTCCCTGCAAGATTTCAGAAATTTTAATGGTTTCCCCATTTGCTGTCTCTACTAGACATTCTTATGGGAGTTTAGTTAATGATTGATTAAGAAGTTTGCAATATGAAGTATTAATAAAACTTTGGTTCACACCAGAGTCAAATAATACTTTAGGAAAACATCATTAACTAAAAACGTACCAGCGATCACGTCTAGAATCATCTTGGCTTCATCTGCTGTCAGAACAAATGCTCTAGCATTTTTAGTGTTCTTGTTTTTCGTAGCTGGAGCTAATTTCGGACAGTTTGGCTTGATATGTCCTTGTTCTCCACAGTTGTAGCAGATCCTGTTGTTAAGTTTCTTCCTGCAGTCTTCTTCCTTGTGTCTAGATATTTTGCAAAAATTGCAGTATATGGAGCATCTTCCAGAATGTTTCCTTTTACAATTCTTGCAATTAGGTGCAGAGGTAGAACCTACATTTCTCCCACGATTGGAATTTCCAGAACGAAATTATTGGGTAAGCCTCTGAGCTAGGTTCTTCCTTTGATCCTCTTCCCGTGTTCGCACTAACTCATTTGTCAAGGTGTTTGCTAGTTCTACAGCTTCTTCTATAGTTTGAGGTCTAGCTGCCTTGACTACATGTCTTATCTCACTGATTAATCCCCAGATGTAACGGGAGATTAATACTGGTTCAGGTGAAGCAAGGGTTGGCACTATTCTAGCATTTTCAAAGAATAATGTAGTGTACCCTTTACTATCCACTCCAGTCATCCTAAGGTTTAGGAACTTATTTGCTATCTGTTCTTTTTCATTGGGAGGGCAGAATTTCCTTTCTACCATGTTCTTAAATTCCTCCCATTCCATATTGTAAACCCTGTCACTTCCCCTAGACTGGAGGATAGTGTTCCACCATTCTAAGGCTGAGTTTTTAAACAGATTGGAAGCAAACATTATCTTATCTTCTTCCGCACACTTGCTTATTTTTAAGACTGCCTCAGTCTTTTCTATCCAGCGTAGAGTTGTAATGGGTCCTTCATTGCCCGAGAATTCTATTGGTTTGCAGGACCAGAATTCTTTATAAGAACAACCGTAAGGCATGGTTCTTCTTCTTTTGGGAATGGACACTTGAAGTAAGGGTCCATTGTTTACGCTGTGTTCCGGTTCAGTGGGTCGTTTACTGCTATGTTTACTCTTATTATCCGCTTCCCTAACAGTTTGAATAATAAATGGCATCGCATTTATTATCCCTTGTGCCACAATGTGTGGGATGGCACTGTTATCCACTTGATTTCCGTTGTTATTGTTGTTCGGATTCTCATTATTCGGGTTATCGTTATTCGGGTTATTGTCATTCTGGTTTTCCTGGCTCACTTCGTTGTCCATCTGAATTTTAAACATTTACCACGTATTAATATCACAAGATAATATTTAATTCAATCAATCACATAACACGCATGTTGATCAAAAACGTCGATCATTACCACTTACTCTTTCTTATATATAATATGCATCTAATACACACCGATATTAAAGTTACAATACAACTGGAATTGAAATTACACTACTAGTAGGCATCCGTAGTTATTATCTAGATTATATTTTTTTTTTCAAACATACACACATATTATTATATTATGTTATTATTATTATTATTATTACCATCTCCACCATCACTTTCACTGATATGGATTCATCCAAAAATCCATATTTCGCTCGTCATACTTCAAGACGAGTCATTCTCCTACCTGCCTCATCCTCTCGCTACTTTCTAAAATTTCTTCTCCCAAAGTTCGGAGCTCTTGCACATTTTCTGCACTCATTGGGGGTGTAGGTGCTGGGACTGGATCTGGATACTGTGGCATGGGTTCTTCCTGAGGATACGGATTCTCTAAGATTTCCCTAATGTATTCATCATTATCGTAGTAGGGATCTAGAGGGTCCAGACCTGGGTAAGCTGCTAGGTTCGGCATGGGTTCGTCGATTAGGTGGTAGCGTTGCACATAATCCTTATTGTCATCCCACCACGGGTCATAATCTGGGTCTAAGGGATTGGGTGCTGGTACCCTAGGTATCTCCTCTGGGTTGAAATCATGCATTTGGACTTGGTTTTCTGGGTTGTTTTCAATCTCCATTGGTTGCGTGGGAAATAAGGGTAATGGTTAAGGGGCTACTAGTTGTTCCAGGTTAGGGTCGGCAGCTGTGGTTGCTAAGATATGGATGTTTGCTAAACCCCTATTGAGCATGTCTTGGGTTTGGGCATCAGTTTCTCTTTTAGCGGCTGCTAGAACCCGCTACTGTTGTAACTTTTTCATTCTTTTCCTACGCTCATGTGCTCCACTACTGAACCATCCTCTCTTTTCTGAGGGAATGACTCTTCAGACTGAGCCTTAAACACGAATATCCCGTCTTCATTATCAGCTGAATACCCTAAGAGGGCAGGCTGTGAAGAGGTGCCTTCGCTTCTAGGCGAGCTGGACAACTGATGATACGCGTCGGAAGGCCCTTGGTCGCTCATACTGTAAACTAACAAATAGTCAAATAACACACAACAATAAAATACAAATATGCACGTATTTCCATAATTTATTTCCTAACATTTTGAATAATATCTTGGTGTCAGCAGAAAACTTCTATGGCTGAATCGGTGGCTTAGCTCTGATACCACCTCATGTCGCAACCCCCGCCCCCTATCTGTCTCAGGAACGGGCAGCCGCGAGACTCAGTGTTGGTGGTATTGGTGTTTATCAATTTGGCAGCGGAATTTACATCAGAACCGTAGTTAGGAAATATTTTATCATAGTAAAACACCATATTGTATATAAGTAAACATATTAGGATAAAAACCCAAGTTTTCATTACAAACTGATTTATAGGGATAAATCCCAATTTTATTGAAATAAAACATCTTCTTTGTTTAGGTAACTTTTATAGCCACTTTTCCAAGCCTTCAGTGCTGTCCAGCTGGCTTCTAGTTGGCTTTCACATTGTAGTACCTGAAACGCGTTTAAGAACATTTTGTCAGTAGGAAATACTTGTGAGTGAATCCCAGTTTAATCAAGAAGAGTTTTATCAATTAACACAGTATTGAGAGCGATTACAATGTTTATGTCTACACAATTACTCATTCAGTACTGTCAATCCTGACTGGTGGGTCATATTACACATTGGCTAACTCTTCGTCCAATGGTAACGTGTTCCACATTTTGTATACAAAACCCCAACATACCGGCAGTAATTGAAGAATTATAAAGACTCAATCACTGCTTAATTACATTGTAAAATATTAAGGTTTTGTAAAAAACAGTTTAAAAAAGGAGATTACTCACATTGCTGTCTTAGGTTTTCCTTTAAGGTTTCCTGGTGATTATCTATAATTTACACAAATGCACACGTGTTAGTACAATAACCCAATATTTACATTAGCAATACCCTCCCCGAGACGACATTCCAACGACTACGTCGGGCAGAACCACGGCAACCGTTACGGAACCCTGGATCAATCGGGCAGCGTATCTAATACGTAACCGGGGTTATGATACTTACAACGAGGCAGAACTTCATTATCTAGGGAGGTATTATGCCCGGAGATTATGTTATCTATGTAGAAATTTGAGAGAGAAAGCGAAAATGAACGATCGGAACTGAAGGCCGAAGCCATCTATTTATAGGTGACCTTTCACCTTCCCTCGCGGCCTGCGTAAGAGAAAAGAGAGGCCAACGAGGCCCACGTAGTAGGGTAAGTAGACCCTAGCTATGACTGGTCACCGAACTAGCTTCAACACGCGTTTGACACGTGGTGGCACCGGGAGCAGCCCTGACTCCGAGCTGTCGCACCCCGCGTAAGAGAACCTAAGGGTCTACGCGACCCGCGAGCGACACATAAAACTTGATTTTTATTTATTTTTAATTATATATTGTATTTTGGGCTCGGTTTTCGCATACGGGGTGTATTTTAATAAATATTGTGATATTTTAAATTATATTAGGGGTGACAAAAATTTTTGGAGGGTTGTTATACCGACACATTATCAAAAACCGCTTGTTGACCACGGTTGAAATCCCGGTACGTCGGCCCCCGTCGCTGATTCACAAAATTTGCCACATCTGCAGAAATTTCCTGATGTAGCCGCCTGTACCTCTTCCTTGGTCCCCGTGGACCGGCAGGCTCAGTCTCATCTTCCTCATCAACCATCTCCTCATCATGGCCACCCTCTTTGGCCTCGCGCGGATCAGTATAATTATAACTGTTTCCTTGATCATCCTCCACTGTATGAAGATGACCAAAGACTTTAACCGGGATTTTCCACTGACGCTTCATTGAAGCAAGGTTAAACTGATCAATGGGTTTAGAAACCCATAGCGATTCCGTGTGCACGACTCCCTGGTGTCCCAAGTGTTTATCATCACAATTTGATGCCTTGACAACCTTGGCGTCCCATACAACAAAGCATGTAAAACCCAACAGTCGGGTGCCTTCACTTTTCCCATGTGGTTATTAATATTAAATATGGTGGTTTTACTCTGATAAAACATTTCCTAACTACGGTCCTGATGAAATTTCCAATGCCAAAATAATAAACAAATGATACCACCAACACTTGTGTTCGCGGCCGCCCGTTCCCGGGATATATAAGGGGGCGGGGGTTGCGACAGAAGGTGGTATCAAAGCTAAGCCACTGATTCAGCCACAGAAGTGTTCTGCTAACATCAAAATATTATTTAAATTGTTAGGAAATAAATTACGGAAATACGTGGATATCTGTATTTTATTGTTATGTGTTATTTGACTATTTGTTAGTTTTATAGTATGAGTGATCAAGGACCCTCAGACGTGTATCGTCAGTTGTCCGATTCACCTAGGAGTGAAGGTACTTCTTCCCAGCCTACCCTCTCTGGGTATTCTGCTGATCAGGAAGAAGGGATGTTTGTCTTTAAGGCTCAGTCTGAAGAGCCATTCCCTCAGAAAAAGAGAGGATGGTTCAGTAAGGGAGCATTTGAGCGTAGGAAAAGAATGCGAAAGTTGCAACAGCAAAGAGTCCAAGCAGCCGCTAAGCGAGAGTCAGATGCCCATACACAGGATATGCTTAATAGGAGCTTAGCCAATTTTTATATCCTAGCAACAACTGCTGCCGACCCAAATCTGGAACAACTAGTAGCCCCACAACCCTTACCTTTGTTCCCCACTCAACCGATGGAGATAGAAAATAACCTCGAAAATCAAGTAGAAATGCATGATTTTAACCCTGAGGAGATACCTAGGATACCAGCCCTTAATCCCTTAGATCCAAATTATGATCCATGGTTCGATGATCATAGGGATTATGTGCCACACTAGCACCTAAACGACGAAACCATGCCGAACTTAGCAGCTTATCCAGGTCTGGACCCTCTAGATCCCTACTATGACAACGATAAATACATTAGGGAGATCTTAGAGAATCCGCACCCTCAGGAGAATCCCAGACCCAGACCCAGTACCAGCACCTGCACCCCCAATGAGTGCAGAAAATGTGCATGAGCTCCGAACTTTCGGAGAAGAAATCTTAGAAAGTAGTGAGAGGATGAGGCAGGTAGGAGAGCGACTCGTCTGGAAATATGACGAGCGCAATATGGATTACTGGATGAATCCAGACCAGTGAAGGTGATGGTGGAATTGGTAATAATAATAATAATAATAATAATATAATAATATATATAATATGTTTGAAAAAAAATTATATATATATATATATATATATATATATATATATATATAATAATAATAATAATATATGTTGTAGTATAGACCACTTTGTGGTTAGCGATGCATAGTAGTATTGTAATTTCAAAATTTCAGTATCAGTTTGTAGTAGATGTATAATAGATAAGAAAGAGTAAAGTCGCAATGCTCGACGTTTTTGATCAAAATGCGTGTCATGTGATTGATCGTATTAAGATATTATCTTGTGATATTAATATGTGGTAAATGTTTAAAATTCAGATGGCCGACCAAGTGAATCAAGAGAATCTGGATAATAATCCGGAAAACCAGAATGATAATAATCTGAATAATGATATTCCAAACAATGATAACAATGGAAACCCAGTGGACAACAGTGCCATCCAACACGTAGTGGCACAAGGAATAATAGATGCGATGCCATATATTATTCAAACGATTAGGGAAGCAGAAAATAAAAGTAAACATGATAGCAAGCGACCCTCTGAACCTGCAAACAGCGTAAACAATGGACCCGTACTTCAAGTGCCCATTCCCAAAAGAAGAAGAACCGTGTCTTACGGTTGTTCTTACAAAGAATTCTGGTCTTGTAAACCGATGGAATTCTCGGGCAATGAAGGGGCCGTTGCATCTCTACGCTGGATAGAAAAGACCGAGGCAGTCTTAAGAATAAGTAAATGTGTGGAAGAGGATAAGATAATGTTTGCTTCCAACCTGTTTAAGAATTCAGCCTTAGAATGGTGGAACACTATCCTTCAGTCTAGAGGAAGTGATAGAACTTACAATATGGAATGGGAGTAGTTTAAAAACATGGTAGAAAGGAAATTCTTCCCTCCCAATGAAAAAGAACATATAGCAAACAAATTCCTAAACCTTAGAATGACTGGTGTGGATAGTAAGGGGTACACTAAGTTATTCTTTGAATATGGTAGAATAGTGCCAACCCTTGCTTCACCTGAACCAGTATTAATCTCCAGTTATATCTGGGGATTAATTGGGGAGATAAGACATGTAGTCAAGGCAGCTAGAACCCAAACCATAGAAGAAGCTGTAGAACTAGCCAACACCTTGACATATGAAATAGTCCGTTCGCGAGAAGAGGATCAAAGAAGGAACCTAACCCATAAGCTTACACATGAATTTCGTTCTGGAAATTCTAACCGTGGGAAAAATGTAGGCTCTACCTCTGCACCCTACTGTAAGTACTACAAAAGGAAGCATTCAGGAAGATGCTCCATATACTGTAACTTCTGCAAAATATCGGGACACAAGGAGGAAGATTGCAGGAAAAAGATTAGCAACATGATATGCTACAACTGCGGAGAACAAGGTCATATCAAGCCTAACTGTCCAAAGCTAGCTCCAGCTGCAAATAACAAGAACACCAAAAATGCTAGAGCATTTGTTCTGACTGTAGAAGAAGCAAAGATGATCCCGGATGTGATCACCGGTACGTTTGTAGTTAATGATGTTTTTGCTAAAGTATTATTTGACTCTGGTGCAAACCAAAGTTTTATTAATACTTCATTTTGCAAATTACTCAATCAACCATTAACTAAACTCCTACAAGAATGTCTAGTAGAGACAACAAATGGGGAAACCATTAAGATTTCTAAGATTTGCAGGGAGCAAGAATAGAAATTTTAAATCAGAAATTTATTGCAAACCTTTACCCCATGAATCTGGCAGGATTTGATGTTGTATTAGGAATGGATTGGTTGGTAACCAATAAAGCCAGTATTTTGTGTGATCAAAAGTCAATCCAAGTAAATTCACCAAGGGGTGAAAAGATCACAATTAAAGGAAATAAAACCTCTAGATCCACAAAGTTAATATCTGTGATGAAAACAATAAGTTACATAAGAAAAGGGTCATTAGTGTATTTGATTTCCATAATCACTAACACTAAAGGAAAAGAATTAAAAGATATTCTAGTAGTATCCCAATTTTCAGATGTATTTCCAGAAGAGCTACCAGGGCAACCTCCAGATAGAGAAGTTGAATTCAGAATCGATTTAATACCAGGAATAGCACCAATTGCCAAAGCACCTTACCGATTGGCACCCACAGAAATGCAGGAACTGAAGAAACAATTAGACGAATTGTTAGAAAAAGGTTTCATACAACCAAGTTCATCCACATGGGGTGCGCCAATCTTATTCGTTAAAAAGAAGGACGGATCATTGCGTATGTGCATTGACTACCGTGAATTGAACAAGGTCACAATAAGAATCGGTATCTATTACCAAGAATAGATGATCTGTTTGATCTGTTGCAAGGAGCACGATTTTTCTCAAAAATCGATTTAAGGTTAGGATATCATTAATTAAAGGTACAGGAAGAGGACTTTCCTAAGACCGCTTTTAGAACAATGTATGGCCATTATGAATTTACTGTCATGCCATTTGGTTTAACCAATGCCCCAGCTACATTCATGGACATGATGAACCGAATATGTAAGCCATATTTAGATAAATTCATAATTGTCTTTATAGATGATATTCTCATTTACTCTAAGAGTAAAGAGGAACATGCAAAGCAATTGCACGCACTTCTAAGTTTATTAAGAAAAGAAAAGCTTTATGCTAAATTTTCGAAGTGTGAGTTTTGGTTTGAACATGTACAATTTCTTGGACATCTAGTTGATCATGAAGGAATTCATGTAGATCCCACCAAGATCGAGGCAATAACCAGGTGGAAAACCCCCGAGTCACCAACCGAGGTTAGAAGTTTCTTAGGATTAGCCGGTTATTATAGAAGATTTATTCGAGATTTTTCTAGAATAGCCATTCCCTTAACTAAGCTAACCTGTAAATCCATTAAGTTTGAATGGGGACCAAAACAAGAAGAAGCCTTTAGAATCCTTAAGCAAAGATTAACCCATGCACCCATACTAGCGTTACCCGAAGGAACTGAAGATTTTATAATCTATTGTGACGCTTCTAAGTTAGGTTATGGATGTGTGTTAATGCAACGTCAAAAGGTTATAGCATATGCATCCAGACAACTTAAGAATCATGAAGAGAATTATTCAACCCATGATTTAGAATTAGGAGCTATAATTTTCGCCCTTAAGATTTGGAGACATTACCTATATGGTAATAAGTTTACCATTTTCACAGACCATAAGAGTTTAAGGTATGTCTTCGGGCAAAAGGAATTAAATATGAGACAAAGACGCTGGATGTAGATTCTTAGTGATTATGATTGTCATATCCAGTATCATGCAGGAAAGGCAAATGTAGTTGCTGATGCTTTAAGTCGAAAGTATCATGAAAAGCCAAAAAGAGTACGTTCTCTTAAATTAAATATGCAAGTAGATTTAAATGAACAGATTAAAAAGGCACAAGAATCAGTAATCAAGGATGATACTGAGAAGTTGAAAGGAATGATTAAGGAATTAGAACAAGGAATAGATGGAATTTGGAGATTCCATAAGAAAAGGATGTGGATACATAAATTAGGAAACCTACGTTACCGTATATTAGAAGAAGCCCATAAGTCTAAGTATACGATGCATCCTGGAAGTGATAAGATGTATCAAGACTTAAGAACAAATTTTTGGTGGATAGGAATGAAAAAGGATATAGCAGCATATGTTGCAAAGTGTTTAACTTGTTCACAAGTCAAAGCTGAACATCAAAAACCTTCAGGTTTATTGCAACCATTAGAAATGCCAATTTGGAAATGGGAATTAATAACAATGGATTTTGTTACTAAATTACCCAAAACTAGGAAAGGTAATGATACAATCTGGGTGATTGTAGACAGGCTAACCAAGTCAGGTCATTTCCTACCGATGAAGGAAACTTTCAGAATGGAACAATTAGCTAAATTGTATGTAAATGAAGTAGTTTCTTTACATGGAATTCCTCTATCACTTGTTTCTGACAGAGATAGTCGTTTTACCTCTCATTTTTGGACAAGTTTCCAAAAAGCAATGGGAACTAAGTTAAATCTAAGCACAGCCTATCATCCTTAAACAGACGGACAAAGCGAAAGGATAATTCAGACAATGGAAGACATGCTTAGAGGTTGTTTAATTGATTTCGGAGGTAATTGGGACGATCATTTACCATTGAGAGAATTTTCTTATAATAATAGATATCACACAAGTATCAATGCTGCACCATTCGAAGCACTTTATGGACGAAAGTGCCGAATTCCAGTCTGTTGGGCCGAAATTGGAGAAAAGCAACTATCTGGACCTGAGATAGTACAAGAAACAACAGACAAAATCATTCAAGTCAAGGAATGACTGAAAGCAGCACGTGATCGAAAAAAGAGTTATGCTGATAACCGACGAAAGCCATTGGAATTTCAAATAGGAGATAAAGTGTTATTGAAAGTCTCTCCTTGGAAAGGAGTGGTAAGATTCATAAAAAGGGGAAAGCTAAGCCCCAAGTATGTTGGACCTTTTGAGATTATTAGAAGAATAGGACCTGTAGCTTATCAGCTACAACTGCCAGAGGAAATGGCAGGAATACATGATGTATTTCATGTATCTAATCTCAAGAAATGCTTAGCTGATGAATCACTGATAATACCTCTTAAGGATATAGAGGTAAATGAGCAGTTAAAATTTGTAGAGAGGCCTCTACGAATTGAAGATAGAAAAGTCAGGAACCTCAAACACAAGAGATTAGTTCTGGTCAAAGTGAAGTGGGACTCCAAAAGAGGACCAGAATACACATGGGAGCTTGAATCAGAAATGAAAAGGAAATATCCACACTTGTTCCAGTAGATCTCGAGGACGAGCTCTAAAACATGGTGGGGAGGATATAACAACCCTCCAAAATATTTTTCCGACACCCTAATATATTTTTAAATACCCCTATATGTCCTAAAATACACCCCGTATGTGAAAACCGAGCCCAAAATATGAAATCTCATTAAAATACCACACTTGTTCCACGTAACCCGAGTACTCACCTTACGCGGGCCGCGAGAAAACAAAAATCAGGCCCTATATAAGAAGGGCATCGGGCCTTCAGTCAGTTCGCTCATTTCTTTTCTTTCTCAACGAATTTCTATATAGTAGGCACTATACTCGGGTATAATACCCCCTAATTAACGAAGTTCTGCTCTGTTGTAAGTATTATAGCCCCAGTTACGTATTAGAAAAACTGCCCGATTGATCCAGGGTTCCGTAACGGCTGTCGTGGTTCTGCCCGACGTAGTCGTTGGAATGCCGTCTCGGGGAGGGTATCGTTAATATAAATAAAGGGTTATTATACTAACATATGTACATTTGTGTAAATTATAGATAAAACACCTGGAAACCTTAGAAGAAATCTAAGACAGCAATGTGAGTAATCTCCTTTTTGTAAATTGTTTTACAAAACCTTAAATGTTTTACAATGTGATTAAGCAGTGATTGAGTCTTTGTAGTTCTTCAATTACTGCCGGTATGTTGGGGTTTTGTATACAAATTGTGGAACACGTTACCATTGGACAACGAGTTAGCCAATGGGTAATATGACCCACCAGTCAAGATTGACAACACTGAATGAGTAATTTTGTAGAAATAAACATTGTGATCGCTCTCAATACTGTGTTAATTGATAAAATTCTTCTTGATTAAACTGGGATTCACTCACCAGTATTCCCACTGGAAAATATTTTTAAAACGCTTTTCAGGTAACAAAATGTAAAAGCCAATTAGAAGAAAGCCAGCTGGAGAGCACTGACGGCTTGGAAAAATGTGGCTATAAAAGTTACCTAAAAGACGATGTTTTAAATTCAATAAAATAGGGTTTATCCCTATAAACATGTTGTAATAAGAAACTTGGGTTTTACCCATGTGGTTATTAATATTAAATATGGTGGTTTTACTCTGATAAAACATTTCCTAACTACGGTCCTGATGAAATTTCCGTTGCCAAAATAATAAACAAATGATACCACCGACACTGGTGTTCGCGGCCGTCCGTTCCTGGGACAGATAAGGGGGTGGGGGTTACGGCACATTCCTGTCGATATAATTGCCCGTCACCTTCTTCCACATTACTTAATTGCTCCCATCGTCTCTGATAGTGACCCGAGCCCGAACCGACTCCAGAAGATGAACCCTCTCCGGAAGTTTTAGATCTCTTTCTTCCGAATATAGCTACAATCATAAGACAAAAGAACAACACACCCCAATCTTCAACAATCTCAAACTTTGAACATAGTGTATGATATTGAATTATAGGTAATAACTAGATGCAAAATCGCCTTTTTAAACTTCCAAATTCGCATATTTTATCATCTATATATCAATTCAACATGTTTATTCATAATTTCTTATGATTCAACAATATTCAACTTCATCACTATGTTCAATCATGCAAAAATCTTGTGTAATCATCTCACTAAGACTAGAACATGTTCAAATCCCACCCCAAATTAAGCAATCATCCTTAAATTTATGCTAAAACATCATACATTATGATAAACAACCTACTCTTAAACCATAAGCTTAAAATTTTGGGAGAAATCAACTAACCATATGATAACCATGCTTAAATTTAATGAAATTCCATACCTTTGATGTAGATGAACAAGAAAAACTAAGAAAAGATGCAAAGCAAGTGTAAGACCCGTCTCAATTAGTCAATATTATATTGCAAGCTTACAAAAACTTTTCCAAGTTAACTTCTTACATAATTTAAAAACATTCCAAAATATAATTTCAAGTGTTTACAATATCCACTTTTTAAACTAGAACAAAATAAGATCGTTGCGGACGCTTCAAGACATGTGTTCGGTTCTCCTTTCTTGCTTGATCCTCATCCGGAGTTCCATAAGGCATTCCTAAAATCAAAACCAACATAAAAGTTAGTTTTGACAGTTTCACAACAAGTTATAAACATATTTCCATCCAATTCAAAATTCTTGTTTCCTTCGAATTCAAATTTCCGGTTCTTAAACCGAATTATTTGACCCGTTATGGGTATTTATGTCAAAACTATAATTTTATCAACTCTAAAAAACTCTTATTTCCTCCAACCATAATCCATTTTATGGTTGGTACATGTACCCTTCACGAGAGTATCATTCCTTGTGCGTACCTGGCACGAGTCAACATTGACTCATTTTTAATACATTGCATTACATTTCGCCAACCTTGGCAAAACATGCTCATACATTCCACTTGCCTGTATTTGTAACACTTAACAATACATAAAATTACCAATCATCATTTATATTATTATACAACTTCTGACCAAGTATTGAGTCAAAACTAAGTGTGTAAGACCCCGAAACAATTTCTACAAGTACGGACCTGCTTGCTATCAACAACTATTTTGTTGAAAAAACATCCGCAAAAACCATGTTAAATAACTTCTGAAAAGTTTATAAAAATTATCAATCATCATTTATATTGTTATACCACTTCTGACCAAATATTGAGTCAAAACTAAGTGTTTAAGGCCTCGAAACAATTTCTGCAAATACGGACCTGCTTGCTGTTAACAACTATTTTTTTGACAAAACGTCCGCGAAAACTACGTTAAACAACTTCCGAAAAGTTTACAAAAATTACCAATAATCATTTATATTGTTATACCAATTCTGACCAAATATTGAGTCAAAACTAAGTGTTTAAGACCTCGAAACAATTTCTGCAAATACGGACCTGCTTGCTGTCAACAACTATTTTGTTGACAAAACGTCCGCGAAAACCACGTTAAACAACTTCCGAAGAGTTTACAAAAATTACCAATCATCATTTATATCGTTATACCAATTCTGACCAAATATTGAGTCAAAACTAAGTGTTTAAGTCCTCGAAACAATTTCTGCAAATACGGACCTACTTGCTGTCAACAACTATTTTGTTGACAAAACGCTCGCGAAAACCATGTCCATTTTATTATTCACAATGCTATCCATTATACAAGTAAGTATTCTATTCTAGAAGATGTAAGCTTTACTTACCTTGCATCCGGTTATGCTCTTTTCCTTCTCATACTTGATTCATATGACCCGCTTTCTCCCCTTGCTTCCACCTAGCTTGTTAAGCGCCAAACTATTATTCAATATTCACAAGGTGGTTAGATTAACCATAATTTAATACGATTATTCCACCTTACACATTTCATATCACATTATCATTCATCGTATTGGAGGCCAGTTTGACTTTTAAAAGTCAAATGCCCATTAGCTTATAAATGCACATTCAAGCTCGACAACTAGTTTAGGCATTTCATTAATTATCCGGTAGGCATTATTTTTAGGCCACCGTTTTAACTAAAGTTCTAACCAAGTCCTTTACATTTTCAACACTTCAACTAGTTCAAACGATTATCAAAACTAATTTATTCACTCATTTTGCAAGAACTAAGGGTTCTCATCTATGAGTGAGACCCGTTTCATCAGATCACTAGCATTCATCCGAACACCTAATATATTCAAATTCTTCATATAAACTAGTGCATAACACGATTTCATTCATCTATTTACATGATTTGAAATTACCGATTTCATCATAACATACAAAACCCATTTCAATTCTTGTATGAACATACACTCAACTAATAATTTGATCAAGTATCTTGCTTCTACTATTCAATATGATGATTCTAAGCATACATATATCATCATCATCATCATCATCATCATCATCATAATTTCGAACCCCACTTATCTAAGTGTGGTAAATCATCTAGACATTCAAATCTTGACAACACATGTATAATTTACACTTAGGGTTTTGTTCCTAAGCAAGTTTACATCATAGTTCAGCCATAACTTCTATGATTAACACAAAATTCGTAGATTATGATGTTTCTTCAAATTTTCCAACTTCACGAATGTCAAGAATTCGACATACCTTATGATCCCCTAGCTTGAGTGATCGTTAATCTGCGTTCATTCATGAATTTGAGCCCCGATTAGCCCTTCAATTTGATGTTATTCGATGAACTAGGGTTTGGCACCCTTTGCTTCTCCTGGTCGTTCATTCCAGAACACACACTTAGTGTGTGTTTTGTTTTGTTTCTTTTTTTTGATTAACTAAACTTCCATGTTTTCCATTTTGGTCACTTATGTTTAGTTAGTTATTAAGTAGGCCACAACTTACTTATTTTCAATAATATTTACCCCTTTTTAACTAGGTTAAACATTCCTAGTTTACTTAGCGGGTTCGGGGGAGATACTACTTTGTTTTGTTTTAAGTCCTGTTAAATCGGGCCTCTTATAATCTTTATTTCCTCAAAAGCTTTTATTCACTTTTTATTTAATATTAGGTTTATTTATTAAATTCCTAATATTCACCGGGTTTACTTTTACCACTAACGGTATTTTACCCGTTCATTATTATTAACATGGTTTAATTACCAAATTCCCGATTTCGGGGTGTTACAAGTCTACCCCCCTTAGAGAGGTGTCGTCCCCAAAACCTTTCTTACTTAGTTTATTAAGCTTGAACTCAATGCACTTGATCTCGGTAATCTTTTGAGCATTGCTCGTACTTTGACTACCCAACACTTCACTTGTGTTGCCTTTTGATCGCTTAGTGTAGGCGATCAATGTTCTTCGTTAGTAAGACCTCGTGAGCCGTCATTTTTGTTTTGTATGCATTTACCCTTATTGTTTTATTTGACCGAGTCGCCAATTTGACCACTTGGTCATATAAGTTTATCAATTATATTTATTCCACGCTAATCTTATAATGAATAGCGTATTAGACAAGCTCTTAATATAAATATTAACCTTAACCGGTCTTACTGGCTAGACTTATTAGTCCACTTTCCTTCTACCCAACACTCAGACTATAGTGTGATTATATTCCACATTACTTTCCTTGACCGTGACTACATCACGTCATATCTAAGTTTATATCAAAAAAAAAAAAATTAGCTTGACGTTTTATTTTAAATTTATGTCAAACAATTTGGACAACTTGGCATTCACTCTTTTACAGTTCTTGTTTTACGCGGGGATTCTCAACTGGGTCCCTCGATTTGTCTAAGTAACCCATAGGTTCTTTTACTTGACCTCGTAGGCTAGTTCTTTAGGCTTTCACCTTTTAAGGCGAGGCTGTCACACCCCAACCGATGGCGGAAACATCGGGGCATGGCACTGAGCGAAACAGATTGTCCAGAAGTTTCCATAACAATTATCATTACCAATCAATTTAAAAAAACATGTCCCATACCATGTCTCAAATGGTAAACAAATTATTACAGACAAAATCTAGGCAAATAATTCTATTCCGACAACTCAGATTTTCAAATAGAGCACTTGTTTATCTGCTTCTAGAGACCCTTGATTTAATTCGTACAAACAACTATTTGTTGGCCTCTAGAGCCTTATTCTAGCCTAGATTTCCTAGCAGATGTGCATCCTAAGCACCTATCACATACGTTAAAATAAAGTCAATACATATAATGTAAAGGTGAGCATACAAGTTTGATAATAACATATAGAGTTTGAAATTCGTTTACGCATAACCAGCACGTACACATAGTGAAATGAAGCACGTAAGTTATCGACATAGATCCATCGATACCAATGACGGCGAGTTGACTGCCTAAGGCAGTTCGCAATACATGATTACCACCGTAATCCATGCAAGTAATTGTCCTTAACAACCCCTGCGAACAGGTGCTGAGTCCAAACTATAGTACTATCGTTGCTAAGGCAGGTAGACATCATTCCATGTGTAAACATAACAAACAAGCATTAATAAGCCACGTATAACATGCATTAACGGTTAGCGTTCAAATAGTATTGAGTAGTGTGTTTATTGTGATTTGAATATTCATAACGTATGGCACCCAAAAGTGCGTAAAGCAAAATAGGGATCGAGTATACTCACAGCGATGATGGATTGAAGGGAGCGCTAGAGAGTAGGGTTAGCCTGATCAGAAAGATAGCATAACGATAAGTGAAGCGTAAAACGATGCAAGCTGTAAGTGGCTCAGAGAGTATCTCTGTCGGATTGGTAATTTCGATCGGACGGTCCAGTCGTGCGGATGACAATCCGTTCGGATGGTCATCCGGTCGGACGGGTTGTCCGGTCGGATGAGTATTCGAGTGGATTGTTTCTTCCTTTGATGTGGTTGTGTATGATGGCTTGTCCTTTGAAGTTTTCGTTGTATCATTATGAAAACATTGAAGTATCTCTACCTTTCAGGTCCGTCGATCGGACGGTCAGCCGTGCGGACGACAATCCGCTCGGATGATTTATTCGGTCGGACGACGACTCAAGTGGCGAGGTTACTCAGTGAGAAAAAATCCACAGCAGGTTGTCACTCGATCGGACAGCAGTCCGGTCGGGTGGCATCCTTGGTGCATTGAACACGTCAAAAATTGTTCGAGTGTTAAAGTCCATGTATCTCATGATCCGAAGAGTAATCCGGTCGGATTGGAAGTCCGATCGGATAGCAATTCGTTCAATACTCAAACTTCAGATAAAGTTGGTTAAGTGTGGGACCCAAGGTGTAAGCCGTTCGGATGACCTAGTCGCTCGGATGGTTTATCCATTCGGACAGTAGTCCGGTCGGATAGCACTCCATGCTGGTCATTCCGTTCGTCTTTCACTTGGCCGTTTTGATTGTTTGTTACTTTTATCGAGACGTTTTGACAACGTGCTAACCAACGGAACCCCATCTTAACCCAAGTGACCCAATCAAACAGGAATCACCCTAGTTCGACCAGTTAACCGGTTCAAGAAGGTTGTTCTTGGTTAACCCAAAATCGGTGGTCTCGTGAGTAGAATCCAGATCTTGAACTAGTACAACACCGCGAATGAGTAGAAGACTAGAACAAGGTCCGAATCTATCGGTTTTGAGTGCATTGAGTGTAAAAGAGTTGACAGAAAGTTAGAAACCATCTTTCAATCCTTTTCCACCATGAAAGTGTTTAGATCTCTGCAAGATCTTTGTTTATTTGTGTGGAAGTCGGTTGGATCCAAGTTGTTCTTGATGGATTGAAGTCAAAACATGAAGTTCATAAGAACACCATGATGATGTCATCCTAGAACACCTCAAATCTAGTGATTTCACGGTTAAAAGTTAAGATTCAAAAGATAGAAAGGTGTAGGAGTGCATGTAGATTAAGGAAGTACAAGATTTAGGACGAGATCTTACCGGGATTGAGAGAAATCGAAGAAAAGGTGAGGAGAGCGTGCTGTTCGGTCAGAGAGTTGCCAAAAGTAGAAAGTTTGAGAGTGACATGGGTATTTATAGAGTCACAAAAAAGGAAAGCGTAGGTCGGTCGAATGGCATCTCGCCCGGATGACTTGTCCGGTCGGATGTCATCTCGGTCGGATGACATATGGCACCAGATCAAGTGACAGCCCGGTCGGATGGCTTATCCGACCGGATGGCACTTGGTTCGGGTGTTTGGCGCGATGATTTTTGAGGTTTCGATTGTAATTGCGAGCGATGCGATGTGATAGACTTTCCTATTCAAATTACTTTTAATCCCAACCATTCATATCTTGCACTATCTCTTCTCCACTAATTATCATAGCATTTCGATTGCGATTGTGTTCGATTACGATTCAAGTTTTGATTGCATTTCGATTGATTACCACAACATAACATAAATAAACATGCACAAGTATCACATAAGGCACACACAAGTATATTAGTAACCAAAATGCGTAATTCGAGTTGCGATTTGATTCGATGTCGATTTGATTAGCATAGTTTAATTATCGTTTAGTTAACTTTATCGCATTGTTACTTCCTATAGTTCACGGTCGTAAGTCGATTAAATAGCAAATAACATACGTCGACTATTGTAATTATTGACACTTACTCCACATAATACAACTAAAATAAACACATAAGAGAAATTCACTACTAGTCAAGTCGGGCGAAATCGGTCGTTGACTTTGACCTTGACTTTGACTTTGACTTCGAAAACACGAGGTGTTACAGCCTCCCCTTGTTTAGGGAATTTTGTCCCGAAATTAGGCCGAAGCCGTAACAAATAACTGCGGGTACTTCTCCTTCATGTCACTTTCAAGTTCCCAAGTGAACTCTGCGCCTCGTTTGCCTTCCCATCGGACTTTCACAAAAGGAATGCGTGAGCGTCTGAGCTGCTTGGTTTGGAGATCCATGATTCCGACAGGCTTCTCCATGAAGTGTAGTGTTTCGTTTACTTGAAGGTCATCGAGAGGTACAATTAAATCATGCTCAGCCAGGCACTTTCGGAGGTTTGACACGTGGAAAGTCGGGTGGACGTTACTAAGTTCCTCCGGTAGTTCGAGTCTGTAGGCGACTTTTCCGATCCTTTCGAGAATCTTAAAAGGTCCAACATATCGAGGCACTAGTTTCCCTTTCTTTCCGAATCTAACCACACCCTTCCAAGGTGATACCTTTAGAAGTACGTAGTCGCCAACGTCAAATTCAAGGGGCTTGCGTCGTCTATCGGCATAACTTTTCTGTCGATTCCAAGCTTTCGTTAGATTGTCTCGAATTTGGAAAATTTTGTCTGTCGTTTCTTGCAATAGCTCGGGACCGGTTAATTGCGAATGCCCGATCTCGTGCCACACAATAGGCGATCGACATCTTCTTCCGTATAAAGCCTCGAATGGTGCCATTTGAATGCTTGCATGATAGCCGTTGTTATACGAGAATTCGACTAACGGCAGGTATTTATCCCAATTACCACCGAAGTCTGTGACACACGAACGGAGCATGTCTTCAAGAGTACGAATCGTTCTTTCAGTCTGACCGTCGGTTTGAGGGTGGAAAGCGGTACTTAGATTAAGCGTTGTACCGAGAGCCGTTTGAAACGTTTCCCACAGTCGCGAGGTAAACCGAGCATCACGATCAGAGATGATGTCGCGAGGCGTCCCATGATTACAAATGATCTCGTCGGTGTAGATTTGGGCTAATCGTTCTACCTTGTAGTCTTCCCGTATTGGCAAGAAGTGAGCTGATTTGGTCAAACGGTCCACAACAACCCAAATGCTGTCGTGACCTGATGACGTGTATGGAAGTTTTGTTATGAAGTTCATAGCTATACTCTCCCACTTCCACATAGGGATCGGCGGTTTTTCGAGTAAGCCAGAGGGTCTTTGATGTTCAGCCTTGACTCTTGTACAAGTTAGGCATTTTCCAACGTAGAGAGCAATATCCCTTTTCATGCCCGGCCACCAGTACTTGTAGCGAAGATCCTGGTACATTTTGTCGGCACCGGGATGAATAGAATACCGAGATTTATGGGCTTCGTCCATCAAAATCTGTCGCAAATCGGTCCGTTTGGGATCCAAATTCAGTCCAGAAAGTGGAATATCCCATTCGACTTATTCACAAGCTGGGCTCCATCGTGGTAGATTCTTTCCTTCTTCAGAGTGCGTTCATTCAAACATGCATGCTGGGTTCACGGATGAGGGTTTCGAGATCGTATTGGGCTTGAACATTACGAGTGCTAAGCAGATAGCTCTGTCTGCTGAGTGCGTCGGCAACAACATTTGCTTTGCCTGGGTGTTAACGAATCTCACAGTCGTAATCGTTGAGAAGTTCTACCCATCGGCGTTGACGCATATTAAGTTACTTCTGATTAAAGATATGTTGCAGGCTCCTATGATCAGTGAAGATCGTACACTTGGTACCATACAGGTAGTGTCGCCAAATCTTTAACGCAAAAACAACTGCGCCTAGCTCGAGATCATGGGTTGTATCGTTCTTCTCGTGGATTTTGAGCTGACGAGACGTGTAAGATATAACCTTGTCTCGCTACATAAGGACGCAACCAAGACCAAAGTTGGAAGCATCACAATAGACAATGAAATCGTCGTTTCCGTCGGGCAATGTGAGAACAGGAGCATTGCAGAGCATGTGCTTGAGAGTTTGGAAGGCAGACTCTTGTTCAGTTCCCCAAACAAAAAGCTTGTCTTTATGCGTGATAGCGGTAAGCGGCACAGCGATCTTTGAGAATCCTTCGATAAATCGTCGATAATAGCCCGCTAGTCCGAGAGAGGAACGGACTTCAGACGGGTTCTTAGGTGCAATCCAACTCTTGACTGCTTTAATCTTCGCTGGATCGACGTGAATACCTTGACTATTAACAATGTAACCCAAAAACTGAACTTCCTCCAACCAGAATTCACACTTGGAGAACTTGGCATAGAGTTGGTTCCCCTGGAGTAGCTCGAGAACCAAACATAGATGTTGCGCGTGTTCGGTTTTCGACTTGGAATAGATCAAGACATCGTCGATGAATACGATGAAGAAACGGTCGAGATATGGTTTACACACGCGATTCATCAGATCCATGAAAACCATGGGTGCGTTGGTTAAACCAAAGGGCATAACAACGAATTCGTAATGGCCGTATCGGGTGCGAAATGCGGTTTTGGGTATATCCTCCTCTTGAATGCGTAGTTGGTGATAACCTGAGCGTAGATCGATCTTCGAGAAACATGTAGCACCCTGTAGCTGATCAAACAAATCGTCAATGCGAGGTAGGGGATAGCGGTTCTTGATAGTTAACTTATTCAATTCCCGATAGTCGATGCACATCCTGAACGACCCATCCTTCTTTTTGACGAAAAGGACTGGCGCGCCCCAAGGATAGGTGCTCGGGCGAATGAAGCCTTTCTCAAGTAATTCCTGGAGTTGGTTTGAGAGTTCACGCATCTCGGATGGTGCGAGTCGGTAAGGAGCTTTGGCAATAGGGTTGGCTCCAGGAATGAGGTCGATACGAAAGTTGATATCACGACTTGGTGGTAAACCTAGAAGATCGTCAGGGAAAACATTAGGAAATTCATGAACCACAGGAACGTCCTTCACCTCTGTCTTTTCTTTCGTTTCCTTCTCTGCTACTACAATGTTAGCCAAGAAAGCTCTGTATTCCTTGCGGAGATACTTGCTAGCTTGGACACATGACATAAGCTTGAGACCTTTCAAAGCAGTTTCACCGTAGACGCACAATAGATCACCATTCGCGAGCGAAAATCGAATCATCTTATCGAAGCACACAACTTCAGCATGGTTTTCACGAAGAAAGTCCATGCCTACTATGACATCAAAACTTCCAAGTTGCATCGGAATAAGGTCGATTGGGAAGATGTGATTGTTGAGCTCAAGAGTAAAATCATGAAGGACAGAATTAACGGCGACAGTTCTTCCGGTAGCGACTTCAACATCGAACGTCGAGGAGAGTTGGGAGCGCTTACGACTAAGGAGCTTCTCGAATTCGAACGACACAAAGCAATTATCGGCTCCAGTATCAAATAAACACGAAGCATAAATACCATTCACAAGGAACGTACCATTGACCACGTTGTTATCGGCCTGGGCTTGGCGCACGTTGATGTTGAAAGTTCGTGCGCGCGCTGCTTGTTGCTGTTGGTGCTGAGGTTGCTACTGCTGGGGCTCTTGTTTCACAACCCTGTTTGGGCACATGTTGGGGAAATGGTTAGGATCGCCACATGCGAAGCAGGCTCTGGCGTTGACCGCATGTGCCGGAGGAGCTTGTTGACCCTGAGGGGCGGTGAGTAGAGCTTGATGAGCAGGAGCTTGTCGAGCACGACAGTTGGTAGTGAAATGGCCATACATATTGCAATGAGCACAAAACGGAAAGCGATGGTAGTCGGGTGATGGTAGGTACAAGGAGGGCAAAGCAGGTGTGGCCCAATGTATGCACGCTTTGCAGGCAGCGCATTTGCCATAGGCGCCGCTACTTGACGCTGTTGGGCTAGTACAGCTTGTATCGGTGCAACAGTGATCGCACAGTTCTTGTTGCTGGAGCTGTTCTTCCTCTTGTTGCTCGATGTGGTGGTGGTTTCAGCAGTTGGTGCAGCGGTGGTAGCTTGATGCAGGTGCTTTGAAGTTTTATCCCAGACACCGGCCTTGACCCGCTTGTCGTTGATTTCAGCGGCCAGTAGGTAGGTCTCTTCGATCGTCTTAGTCTTAGCCGCTTGCAAGAAATCTGCAACACAGTCAGGCAGTGCTCAGATATACTTCTTGATTCCCATGTTAGAAGTCTTCACTTGGTCACGGCAGATGATGCTGAGCTGTTTGAAGCGAGCAATGAGAGCAACATTTTCACCTTCCTTCTGCTTTATGTGCCAGAATTCATCTTCTAACTTTTGGCGCTCATGAGGAGGGCATAATTCTTCCAGCATAACCTCCTTGAGTTCGTCCCATGACACACCGTAGGCTGCATCGTTCCCTCATTTGTTTCTCTCGGCCGTCTAGTGCTCGGGACTGGAAGACGCCGATAGCGTTTAGAGTGCGGAGATCGTCTGGGCAACCGCTCTGTCGTAGAGTGACCTCAATGGAATCAAACCATTGGAACAACGCTGTAGGGCCTTCCTCGCCAGTGAATTCCTTTGGCCCACAAGACTTGAACTGCTTGAAATTGAAGGCAGCTTTGGGGGTAGCTTTAGGAGTTTTGGTTCTCGACTCCTCAGATGATTTGCTGACGTTCTCATAGACATCACTCACGGCTTTTGCTACTTGTTTAGCGATGATAGCAGCAAGTGGGTTGTCTCTCTTTTCTTGACGAGAAAGTGGTGTGTGACGGGATGATGGTCCAGTTGACATTGTCTGCAATAGACATCATCATAGGTCTCAGACACGTCATAATCGAATCTCACCTCACACTTCTACTACTTACTATAGCTTAGGAACACGCAACGTAACATGTATCACATAAACACATAGGCTCATAATCACAGATTCACATAACACAGAGGCACATAAGCACGTAGGGCACAGAATCACAGAAGCACCTAATCATGTAGTCACAAGAGGCAGTCAGAATACAGAAACCTATCATTCACAGTCCGCGAGCGTTCGAATATAGTGATCATGTTTAGTATCTCGAATAGCGTAGGATTAGCGTATAACGTAGCTTAAAGTCGTCCACAATTCAGCGATTGTCAGCGTTTTGAGGTAGAAATGTAGTACGAGTCGTGCGTGTCGATCGAAGTGAAAGCAAATATCGAGTAGATCTCCAAAATTTAGGCACATAAACAGGTAAACACACATATAAGCACATAAAATCGACGAATCATCAGAGTCAGCAGTGCGGGCTCAGAATCGAAACACATAAAAAATTGAGAAATAGATTGTCTGCGGCTATTAGATATTGACTAACCAAAGTGATTCGACTATTCTCAAGGACTTGTTGTGCACATTTGACCTTCCGGGCAGTGCCTTTGCCTTGATTCTTGGGCGTTTGGCACACATCCCGTTAGTCATGTTGTGACTTCAGGTCGTTGGAGTCCGTCGAGACTTTGGTGAGAGTTTTGTAAAACGAGCAGAACAAGTCGTCAAGGTTAGGGTTTCACCCCTAGCTTAACAACTTCGTTCCTGTTTTAATAAAATTGAGGAGATTATTCATCAAAATACGGATTTCACTCCTTATTTGGCATATTTCTCCCCGTTTATGGATAAAATACGGGTTGATTAAGCAACTTTAGTCGAGAGTTTGCGGTTTTCACATAATCTTGACTTAGTTGCTCCTTTGTAGTTGAACATTCGAGTGTAGTGATAGTATAACATAAGCGAGAATAGCGAGAAATAGCGGTAAGCTCATACATAATCCCTAACTGATATGCACAAGTCGGTCTGTTGGTTCCTAACTATAGACTTGGTCTCTAAGACATCGACCCGGACTAGGTCGAGTCTTGCCTAATTCCCTATAGTTATGGCTCTGATACCAATCTGTCACACCCCAACCGATGGCGGAAACATCAGGGAATGGCACTGAGCAAAACAGATTGTCCAGAAGTTTCCATAACAATTATCATTACCAATCAATTTAAAATAACATGTCCCATACCATGTCTCAAATGGTAAACAAATTATTACAGACAAAATCTAGGCAAATAATTCTATTCCGACAACTCAGATTTTCAAATAGAGCACTTGTTTATCTGCTTCTAGAGACCCTTGATTTAATTCGTACAAACAACTATTTGTTGGCCTCTAGAGCCTTATTCTAGCCTAGATTTCCTAGCAGATGTGCATCCTAAGCACCTATCACATACGTTAAAATAAAGTCAATACATATAATGTAAAGGTGAGCATACAAGTTTGATAATAACATATAGAGTTTGAAATTCGTTTACGCATAACCAGCACGTACACATAGTGAAATGAAGCACGTAAGTTATCGACATAGATCCATCGATACCAA
Source organism: Helianthus tuberosus (assembly GCA_030545235.1). Classification (NCBI taxonomy): domain Eukaryota; kingdom Viridiplantae; phylum Streptophyta; class Magnoliopsida; order Asterales; family Asteraceae; genus Helianthus; species Helianthus tuberosus. The sequence continues at coordinate 30,009,100 of CM060446.1, read as the reverse complement.
TGACGGCGAGTTGACTGCCTAAGGCAGTTCGCAATACATGATTACCACCGTAATCCATGCAAGTAATTGTCCTTAACATCCCTTGTGAACAGGTGCTGAGTCCAAACTATAGTACTATCATTGCTAAGGCAGGTAGACAGCATTCCATGTGTAAACATAACAAACAAGCATTCATAAGCCACGTATAACATGCATTAACGATTAACGTTCAAATAGTATTGAGTAGTGTGTTTATTGTGATTTGAATATTCGTAACGTGTGTAACACCCAAAAGTGCGTAAAGCAAAAAGGGATCGAGTATACTCACAACGATGAAGGATTGAAGGGAGCGCTAGAGAGTAGGGTTAGAGTGATCAGAACGATAGCATAACGATAAGTGACGCGTAAAACGATGCAAGGTGTAAGTGGCTCGGACAGTAGTTCGGTCGGATTGGTAATCCGATCGGACGGTCCGGTCGTGCGGATGACAATTCGTTTGGATGGTCATCCGGTCGGACGGGTTGTCCGGTCGGATGACTATTCGAGTGGATTGTTTCTTCCTTTGATGTGTTTGTGTATGATGGCTTGTCCTTTGAAGTTTTTGTTGTAGCATTATGAAAACATTGAAGTATCTCTACCTTTCAGGTCGGTTGATCGGACGGTCAGCCGTGCGGACTACAATCCACTTTGATGATTTATCCGGTCGGACGGCGACTCAAGTGGCAAGGTTACTCAGTGAGAACAAATCCACAGCAGGTTGTCACTCGATCGGACATCAGTCCGGTCGGGTGGCATCCTTAGTGCATTGAACACGTCGAAAATTGTTCGAGTGTTAAATTCCAAGTATCTCATGATCCGAAGTGTAATCCGGTCGGATTGGTAGTCCGATCGGATAGCAATTCGTTCAATACTCAAACTTCAAATAAAGTTGGTTAAGTGTGGGACCCAAGGTGTAAGCCGTTCAGATGACCTAGTCGCTCGGATGGTTTATCCGTTCCTACAGTAGTCCGGTCGAATAGCACTCCATGCTGGTCGTTCCATTCGTCTTTCATTTGGCCGTTTTGATTGTTTGTTACTTTAATCGAGACATTTTGATAACGTGCTAACCAACGGAACCCCATCTTAACCCAAGTGACCCGATAAACAGGAATGACCCTAGTTTGACCAGTTAACCGATTCAAGACGGTTGTTCTTGGTTAACCCGAAATCGGTGGTCTCGTGAGTAGAATCCAGATCTTGAACTAGTACAACACCGCGAATGAGTAGAAGACTAGAACAAGGTCTGAATCTATCGGTTTTGAGTGCATTGAGTGTAAAAGAGTTGAAAGAAAGTTAGAAACCATCTTTCAATCCTTTTCCACCTTGAAAGTGTTTAGATCTCTGCAAGATCTTTGTTTATTTGTGTAGAAGTCGGTTGGATCCAAGTTGTTCTTGATGGATTGAAGTCAAAACATGAAGTTCATAAGAACACCATGACTTTGACTTTCACTTCGAAAACACAGGGTGTTACAGAGGCCTCTATAGTTCTTTTCTTTTCATTCATGACCCGAGGGTCATTTTGGTCCCGTAGACCTTTAAAATGTTTATAACCTATAGGTTATAATGATCCCGTAGATCTTTCTTTTTACCAGTGTCATTCTTAAAATGTATATATATTTATATAGCATCAAGGCACCCCTCGTTATGTTTGGGACCATTTATTTTTGCCTTTAAAATTCATTTGACCTTGACCGTAGTCTAAGGCCACATCCATTTTCTTTCGGATTATCTTTCCGGCTCTATGACTTCTCACGTCATTTACACGTCGGTTTGTCTCACTCTTATCGTCATTCAGTTTACGCCTCTATTTCCTTTCAAACCGCTACCCGGGTTCTTTATCTTAGTGTTTTTAACACTCCAGTTTCACTGGTTTGCATTTTTCCTTTCTATACTCTTTTACGACCTATCACACAGGTTCATTAATATTCCGCGCTTTCATTATTCAGCTTGCGCTTACTTTCATTTTCAAGAGTTATTCTTTATTAATCTCGTTTGACTTGTTTGTGTGAAACTTCATCACTTATGAATGTAAAACTTCATTCTTTGTTCGACCCGTTCACTTTAAAATAGTTGAACGTAATTATCAAAAATTTCTGTTTGCAAAATCTTGTCGTCTTTTAGTCTTGACTCCAAAACCCGAGTCTTTTAACTTTCCATCCGAGTTCTTGTTTCTCGGTCTACGCATATATTTAAATCCTTTCCCATCAACCGGGTGTTTTACCGAAGTCGTTATTGCAACTCTTCAGGTATACATTAAGACTTCGCTTCATTTTTATATTCCGACTTTGTCCTCAAGTTTGACGTTTTACAAAAACGGCCCGTTAAGAGAAATATTTGCATTCTCCGAGTTCGAGTGTAAGTACACCCCCTCCCAAGCATATCTTAATCATTTTACATGTTTTGATTCTCCAGGTTCGAGTGTAAGTACACCCCCTCCCAATGCATATCTTAATTGTTTTACATATTTGCATTCTCCGAGTTCGAGTGTAAGTACACTCCCTCCCAATGCATATCTTAATCATTTTACATGTTTAGACTCTCCGAGTTCGAGTGTAAGTACACCCCCTTCCAATGCATATCTTAATCGTTTCACATATTTGCATTCTCCGGGTTCGAGTGTAAGTACACTCCCTCCCAATGCATATCTTAATCATTTTACATTAATCTTTGTCCCTTCACTCGGGCTCATTATCCTAATGTAATACGCTTCCGTCACCCGGCTGTGCGTTTATATTATTATCAAATATTTTGCTCATTTTATTTATTTCGGTACTTTTTAATTTGTCCCACTCACCCCGTCCTTACTACATCGGGTGTAAGCATATCCATCATAAAAAGTTCATGGCATCACGTGCTCACCACTTACTTGGCCAGAGTAAGCGATCAATACCTTGTATACATGACCTTTTTATAATTTTCACATTACACCCCATGTAAGTAACGCCTCTATTTGTTTTTCTTGGAAATAATATCCCGGATATGTTTTCTATTCGGGTTTTTCCAAGTTTTCTATCTACATATGCAACTTTCAATCTCTACGTATTTGTTGCATATTACTATTTGTGCAATTAAATTTAAAATGTGCACCTGGTAATGCTTGCCCTAACGGGCTTCTCTTACCATTAGCCTTGTTCGCGATCGCTACGCGATTTAGGTCCTTGGTGAGCATGTTCTACTTTTCGTACTTTGGACCGTTCCTCCGTCAAATTCGCAATTTGTTAGACTCCCGCTATCTTTAGATGCAAGTGTCCTTCAACAAAACATTTACAAGAGTCAATAATATCAACTTCAATAATCGCCCGTATTATAATACAAGGCTTTTTCTACTATACGCGTCAACGTGCGTAATTTCGTCAACTATATCAATCATTTTAATTGGGGTAACGTGTATTACACGATAACCCTATGTGTTGTTTACAACACTTTAACACGCTAAACCATTAACATATATGTACTTACCGGATTTGCGATCAAGCCTCGAACCGAATACTTTATTCTTTTAACCTTGAGCTCTGATTACCAACTTGGAAGACCCGTCTCTATTAGTCAATATTATAATATTAAACACGCATTTTATACGAAAATGCAAGCTTACAAAAACTTTTCCAAGTTAACTTCTTACATAATTTAAAAACATTCCAAAATATAATTTCAAGTGTTTACAATATCCACTTTTTAAACTAGAACAAAATAAGATCGTTGCGGAAGCTTCAAGACATGTGTTCGGTTCTCCTTTCTTGCTTGATCCTCATCCGGAGTTCCATAAGATATTCCTAAAATCAAAACCAACATAAAAGTTAGTTTTGACAGTTTCACAACAAGTTATAAACATATTTCCATCCAATTCAAAATTCTTGTTTCCTTCGAATTCAAATTTTCGGTTCTTAAACCGAATTATTTGACCCGTTATGGGTATTTATGTCAAAACTATAATATTATCAACTCTAAAAAAAACTCTTATTTCCTCCAACCATAATCCATATTATGGTTGGTACATGTACCCTTCACAAGAGTATCATTCCTTGTGCGTACCTGGCACGGGTCAACATTGACTCGTTTTTAATACATTGCATTACCTTTCGCCAACCTTAGCAAAACATGCTCATACATTCCGCTTGCCTGTATTTGTAACACTTAACAATACATAATATTACCAATCATCATTTATATTATTATACAACTTCTGACCAAGTATTGAGTCAAAACTAAGTGTGTACGACCCCGAAACAATTTCTACAAGTACGGACCTGCTTGCTGTCAACAACTATTTTCTTGACAAAACGTCCGCAAAAGCCACGTTAAACAACTTCCGAAAAGTTTATAAAAATTACCAATCATCATTTATATTGTTATACCTCTTCTGACCAAATATTGAGTCAAAACTAAGTGTTTAAGGCCTCGAAACAATTTATGCAAATACGGACCTGCTTGCTGTCAACAACTATTTTGTTGACAATACGTCTGCGAAAACCACGTTAAACAACTTCCGAAAAGTTTACAAAAATTATCAATAATCATTTATATTGTTATACCAATTCTGACCAAATATTGAGTCAAAACTAAGTGTTTAAGACCTCGAAACAATTTCTGCGAATACGGACCTGCTTGTTGTCAACAACTATTTTGTTGAAAAAACGTCCGCGAAAACCACGTTAAACAACTTCCGAAAAGTTTACAAAAATTACCAAACATCATTTATATTGTTATACCCATTTTGACCAAATATTGAGTCAAAACTAAGTGTTTAAGACCTCGAAATAATTTCTGCAAATACGGACCTGCTTGCAGTCAACAACTATTTTGTTGACAAAACATCCGCGAAAACCATGTCCATTTTATTATTCACAATGCTATCCATTATACAAGTAAGTATTCTATTCTAGAAGATGTAAGCTTTACTTATCTTACATCCGGTTATGCTCTTTTCCTTCTCATACTTGATTCATTTGACCCGCTTTCTCCCCTTGCTTCCACCTAGCTTGTTAAGCACCAAACTATTATTCAATATTCACAAGGTGGTTAGATTAACCATAATTTAATACGATTATTCCACCTTACACATTTCATATAACATTATCATTCATCGTATTGGAGGTCAATTTGACTTTTAAAAGTCAAACGCCCATTAGCTTATAAATGCACATTCAAGCTCGACAACTAGTTTAGGCATTTCATTAATTATCCGGTAGGCATTATTTTTAGGCCACCGTTTTAACTAAAGTTCTAACCAAGTCCATTGCAATTTCAACATTTCAACTAGTTCAAACGATTATCAAAACTAATTTATTCACTCATTTTGCAAGAACTAAGGGTTCTCATCTATAAGTGAGACCCGTTTCATTAGATCACTAGCATTCATCCGAACACCTAATATATTCAAATTCTTCATATAAACTAGTGCATAACACGATTTCATTCATCTATTTAAATGATTTGAAATTACCGATTTCATCATAACATACAAAACCCATTTCAATTCTTGTATGAACATACACTCGACTAATAATTTGATCAAGTATCTTGCTTCTACTATTCAATATGATGATTCTAAGCATACATATATCATCATCATCATAATTTCGAACCCCACTTATCTAAGTGTGGTAAATCATCTAGACATTCAAATCTTGACAACACATGTATAATTTACAGTTAGGTTTTTGTTCCTAAGCAAGTTTACATCATAGTTCAGCCATAACTTCTATGATTAACACAAAATTCGTAGATTATGATGTTTCTTCAAATTTTCCAACTTCACGAATGTCAAGAATTCGACATACCTTATGATCCCCTAGCTTGAGTGATCGTTAATCCATGTTCATTCATGAATTTGAGCCCCGATTAGCCCTTCAATTTGATGTTATTCGATGAACTAGGGTTTGGCACCCTTTGCTTCTCCTGGTCGTTCGTTCCAGAACACACACTTAGTGTGTGTTTTGTTTTGTTTCTTTTTTTTAATAACTAAACTTCCAAGTTTTCCATTTTGGTCACTTATGTTTTGTTAGTTATTAAGTATGCCACAACTTACTTATTTTCAATAATATTTACCCCTTTTTAACTAGGTTAAACATTCATAGTGTACTTAGCGGGTTCAGGGGAGATACTACTTTGTTTTGTTTTAAGTCCCGTTAAATCGGGCCTCTTATAATCTTTATTTCCTCAAAAGCTTTTATTCACTTTTTATTTAATATTAGGTTTCTTTATTAAATTCCTAATATTCTCCGGGTTTACTTTCACCACTAACGGTATTTTACCCGTTCATTATTATTAACATGGTTTAATTACCAAATTCCCGATTTCGGGGTGTTACAGCAAGAGACTTGATGAACACCCTTCAAAAACCCGAAATTTCACGCCCAGAAATCTTGCAAACGTGCAAGAATTAATGAAAACCGTGATAGGGGTTTTGTTCCTCACACAAAGTTACACAAAATAGGCTCAAGAATCAAGTGATTTGGTTGAGAATTGAAGGAGTTATGATAGCTTGAAGGTTAGGGTTTTTGAATCAATTTGTGGGGAAGATGAAGAAGGAAGAACAATGATATAACGTATGAATCTGGATAAATGGAGTTAAATAAGAGTGGGTTGGTATGTGGTAAGGTGTTCGGGTATTGTGTGTGGTTGAAACTAAGTTTGCTTTGAGTTTTAAGGGTTTTAAAATAGTTTTGGTTCTATTCTGAGGGTTTGGAACGAATCAACACCGCAAGACAAACGAGGGACCGTCGGCGTCGGTCCACCTCGTCGTCGGCGACGCATCCCACAAATTCCAAAAACGGGCGACACCCTACGGTTAAAACCAGTCGACGCCACTTTTCAAGGTACCGTCGGCGATGAGAGAACAAGCCGTCGGCGACGGCATGCGTAATACCAACTTTTTATTTTTTTTGAAATTTTCATTTATTTTATTTTATTTTTTTTGATGAAAAATATGAGAGAAAATTATGAATATTTTATAAAAAGACTATATACAATTAAAAATCCTAAAAATTATTAAAAAAGAAACAAGCTTTAAATTTCTTTTTATAAGTTAAAATTTAAAAACACGAAACCGTTAACGGTCCTACCACCCGCCGAAAAGTCGTGTATTGTCCTCAATACACAAAAATAAGTCTAAAAACATACCTTTTGTCTTCAAGATCCGTTTGTAATGTTCGGACTTCACACAATCAGCGGAGGTTAATATGAAACGATAACTATTATCACCAAAACTATCAAACAATCAAATAAATTATACAAAACTCTACAAAACTCATTACCGGTCCTTTCAGTTGACCTCATAAGTTGGCACACTTACCACGAAGTTTACTAACTCCACATTTTGATCCTTTTTTCCTTCGTTACCATCAAGAAACGGTTTAAGGCTGTGCCCATTAACCGTTTGCTTCGACCCATCCTTCGGGTCCTTGATTGTAACATCACCAAGCTTCCCGACCCGTGTAATCATGTACGGGATCATCCATTTGTTTTTAAGCTTACAGGGAAAATACTTAAGCCTCCAATCGTAGAGCTAAACCTTTTGACCCACTTCGAACTCCTTCGGCTTCAACTTCGCGTCATGTGCCCTCTTCATATCATCCTTATATTAAGAAGCACACTCATACGCTTCTTCCCGAAGCTCCTCCAACTTGCAAAGCTTTAATTTTCGCTCCTTTCCTGCATCATCGTATTTCATATTAACCTCTTTAATGGCCCACCAAGCACGATGTACATGCTCAACTGGTAAATGACAATTTCTCCCATAAACCAAGCGATACGGTGTAGTTCCAATAGGTGTTTTATGAGCCGTCCGATAAGCCCATAAAGCATCATTCAACTTCATCGACCAATCCTTCCGGTCCGGTCGAACGGTCTTTTGCAAAATTTCTTTTATTTGCCTATTGGAAACTTCCACTTGACCACTGGTTTGTGGGTGATAGGGGGTAGCAATTCGATGGTCAATGCCATACCGTTTCAATAGCTTACCAAAATTAAAGTTCTTAAAATGAGATCCCCCATCACTAATGATCACTCGAGGGATTCCAAATCGAGAAATAATATTGGTTTGCACAAAATTACAAACAACAGTATGGTCGTCTGTCATGGTGGCAATCACCTCGACCCATTTCGACACATAATCGACCGCCACCAAGATATATAAATTGCCATGCGAATTAGGGAATGGGCCCATGAAATCGATCCCCCTCACATCAAAAATATCTACAACGAGGATCGATTGCATGGGCATCTCATCCCTTTTGGAAATACCCCCTAACTTTTGACACTCAATGCGGTTTTATGCGAAATTAAATGTGTCCTTAAAATAGTCGGCCAATAAAGACCGCTATTGAGCACTTTGTGCCCGGATTTGTGACCACTGAAATGGCCCCCCACAAGCAAATGAATGCAAGTGCATCAAGACACTAGGAATCTCCTCATCGGGTATGCATCTTCGAACGACTTGATCCGGACATATCTTGAATAAGTCTGGTTCTTCCAATGTGTAGTACTTAATTTGAGAAAGGAAGTGCAACCTCTTCCTTCTATCCCAATGAGCTAGCAAGTCACCTGTAACCAAATAGTTAACAATATAAGCATACCACAGTAATATTGAAACCTTTAAAATTTGCTCATCTGGAAAATTCTCATTAATCTCCACACGAGAAGAATCCTCCTCCACTACCAATCAAGACAAGTGGTCCGCAACCACATTCTCACGTCCTTTCTTGTCTCGGACCTCCAAGTCAAATTCTTGTAGCAAAAGAACCCATCAGATTAATCTCGGCTTTGCATCATTTTTATCCATGAGATACCTAACTGCAGAATGGTCAGAATACACAATGACCTTAGTACCCCATATATAAGCACGGAATTTATCCAATGCATATACCACCGCAAGTAGCTCTTTCTCGGTAGTTGTATAATTTAATTGTGCATCCGAGAGAGTCTTACTTGCGTAGTATATGGCAACCGATTTCTTGTATACCCGTTGACCCAACACGGCCCCCATCGAATAATCACTTGCATCACACATAATTTCAAATGGTAAAGACCAATTTGGTGATTGCAAGATTGGGGCTTCAACCAACTTTTGTTTCAAAACATCAAAGGCATTCTTACAATTTTCATAAAAAACAAACGGAATGTATTTTAATAAAAGGTTTAACAATGGTTTCGAAATATCACTAAACCCTTTAATAAACCTTCTATAAAAACCCGCATGTCCTAAGAATGTCCTAATACCTTTGACGCTCGTGGGATATGGTAGTGTAGAGATCACTTTGATTTTTGCATGATTTACCTCTATCCCACGACTCGACACCACATGTCCCAACACTACCCCCTCTGAATCATAAAATGGCCCTTCTTCCAACTCAAGACCAAATTAGTTTCAACACATCGTTTCAACACTTTTTTCTAATTGGTCTAAGCAAGTTTCAAATGATGACCCAAAAATGGAAAAATCATCCGTGAAGATTTCCAAAGACTCCCCCACCATATCCGAAAAGATACTCATCATACACCTTTGAAAGGTGGCGGGGGCATTACATAATCCAAATGGCATTCGCCTAAATGCGAAGGTTCCATAAGGACACGTAAAAGTAGTCTTTTGTTGATCTTCCGGATGAATAACAATTTGATTGTATCCGGAATATCCATCCAAGAAACAATAAAATTTTTGTTCGGCTAATTTTTCCACTATTTGGTCAATGAACGGTAAGGGATAATGATCTTTGGAAGTTGCAGTATTCAACTTCCTATAATCAACGCAAATACGCAACCCGGTTACCGCCCGGGTAGCTACCTCCTCACCTGCGTCATTTTTGATGACTTGTATACCTGCTTTCTTTGGGACGGTTTGTGTCGGACTCACCCATTGGCTATCAGAGATAGGGTATACAATACCCGCAATAAGCCACTTTAACACCTCCTTTTTGACAACTTCCCGCATGTTTGGGTTCAACCTTCTTTGTGCATCGCGGGCGGGTGTTATGTGTCATCGGTGATGATCTTGTGCATCACTATTGATGGACTAATACCCTTCAAATCTGCTATGGTCTAGCCAATAGCCGCCCTATTATGACCAACACCTTCATCAATCTCTCTTCTTACTCCTCGGTCAAATTTGATGCAATAATGACCGGGAGCGTGTTGCCTTCACCAACATAAGCATACTTTAGATGCTTTGGCAACACCTTCAACTCCACTTCCGGCGGCTCTACCAATGACGGTTTTAACTTCGTATCAATGGTTTCCGGTAAGCTCTCCACTTGGTGCGTCCACATCGGTTTCCCTTCTTTTACTGAAAGCACCTCCAAACTCTTCACCTCCTCGTCTATGCTCTGATTCATCTCCACATGTGACCTGTCAAACATAGAACAGTCCTCCATTGTGTTTTCCTCATCTACAACAGTGTCGCAAAGAGGTATACACCTGTCAACAATGTCTGCCATATAGCATTCATCATCGACTGAAGGAGTCTTCAATCCCGAAAAAACATGCAACCTCATCCTTCGGTTTCCAAATGTCATGTCAACCGTTCCTGTTTTGCAAACAATTTGAGAATTTGCGGTTGCTAGGAACGGTCGACCCAAAATCACCGTAGGTTGCTTGGTTGGGTCCTTGGCCACATAATCAAGTACTAAAAAGTCCACCGGATAGTAAAAATCCTCGATTTTTACCATCACATCCGAGACAATTCCACGGGGTAGTTTGGGTGTCAAATCAGCTAACACCACGGTGGTGTTTGATGATTGAAGTGGACCAAACTCGTATTGGTCATATAAATTACCCGGTAGAATACTCACACTAGCACCAAGATCTAAAAGTGCCCGGTTGATTTTAAAATCGCCTACTTGAATTGAAATGATAGGCGCACCCGGATCTTGAAGCTTAGGTGGAAGTGCACCCGAAAGAATCGAACTCACATTTTTGGTAAAATCAAGTTTTTTAGGAAATTTGTGAGTTCGTTTTTGGGTACACAATTCTTTCAAGTACTTAACATAAGACGGTACTTGCTTGATTACATCCAAAAGAGGTAAATTAATTTTTACTTGTTTGAAAACCTCCAACAACTCTTCTTGTTGTGGACCTCTTCTGTTTACAACCTTCTTTACGGGTCCCTTCAATGCTTCAGGATAAGGAGCGGTATTAGCCTCCACACCCTTTTCCTTAGCCTTAGGGACAGGGATGGTCACAACAGGTGTGTTATTATTAATTTTTAATTCATTTTTGTTTTGACCCGTTTGACGATCCTCACACTCTTCATCACTAGCATCTTCCACCACCCCTTCAACAAACTGGGGTGATGGTGTTTTGACACCATTATCTACGACTCGACCACTACGTAAAGTTATTTTATTAATTGGTACCTCACGTGTGTTCTTTGAGCTTGACCCTTGATGCGTAGGGTTCACCGTGGTGTCACTTGGAAGCCTTCCTCTGCTTCCTCAAATCTGAGCCATCTATTGTGGAAGTTGCCCAACTTGCTTCTCCAATGCCTTGTGGGATTTATCTCTTACTTCAAACTCTTTCTTCATTTCGGATTTGATCTCTTGATTTGAAGTAGTGAGGGCATTCATAGCATTCATGAGTGCATCAAACTTAGAATTTATCGAGTCATCACCGCCCGTTTGAGAGTTTGAAGCACCACCCCCATTTCCACCTTGGTTGTAGCCACGTTGGTAGTTGCTATCACGGTTTTGGTATCCTTGGCTACCTCCTTGATTGTAATTCCTTTGGTAACCCCCTTGGTTACCACCTTGCCGATTATGATAAGAAGAATCACCTTGCCCACCTTGATTTCCCGATTGAAAGTTTTGGTTCATTTGGTTAGAAGCATTACCATATCGGAAATTTGGGTGATTTCTCAAACCCGGATGGTAAGTGTTGGAGTTCATATCATATTGCTTTCGCTCCCCATACACTTGATTTACCTCTTCGGTGTAGTCACCCGGTTCCCGTTTGACATTGATCGGTCCGATGACCAATCTCCCCACAATCCTCACAAACCGCAAATTTCACCGCATTCTCCTCCTTCTTCTTCATACGAGCTAACTCCCGTTCTAGAGTAGAAATCCGATCCTTAGAGTTAGAGTCAATATCGGGAAGTGACCGGGAAATGGGTTGTTTTTTAGTTCTATCGGCCAACTCCTGTGACTTTGACCGCTTGCTCATCCTCTCAAGAAATTCCCAATCGTCATCTTCATGGTTACTCAATAAAGTTCCGTTGCTCGTTGACTCGAGGTGATTCCATGTCTCGTCATCCAATCATCTTACAAAACACTTAACCAACTCCCACTTTTCTATTTGGTGATGTGGGCACTTCCGAATCAATTCTTTATATCTTGTGAAGGCTTCATGCAATGGTTCACTCGAAAGTTGACGAAAAGACCTTATTTCATGTAACACCCCGAAAACGGGTTTGGTAATCAAACCCCGTTAATACTAAAAGACGGGTAAAATACCATTAGCGGTAAAAGTAACCCTGTAAATCTTAGGATTTAAATAAAAAAATGAATAAAAGCTTTTAATGAAGTAAAATAGATAAAAGGCCCGAGTTAACGGGACTTAAAAATAAACCTAGTTTTAAACTTCCCCGAACCCACTAAGTTTACTAGGGATGGTTAACCCGGTTAATAAGAGGGAATATGGATTGGAAATAAGTAGGTTATAACTTACTTAATAATTAACCAAACAAGAGGGGCCAAATTTGGATAGTTGTGAAAATTGATTAACTTTGCATGATGCGATCTATGTATGAATCATAGAGGCTACGGCCGAATTAGTGAAGTATGATTGCTTAGGAACAAACCCTAAGTAGAAATTTGAAGTAAAATTGCTACGATGTGAATAAATTGATGATTTACCACACTTAGACAAGTGGGTTTTGATTAAGTAGTGAAGATGATGATATACACATGTTTAAAATCATCATACTTGATAGTAGAAACAAGCACTTGAACAAATTACATGATTGAGTACTTGTTCTTGCATGATAGAAAAATGGGTTTTGATGAAATTGATGTTGTATTGATGTTTATAAACACCATACTAACTCGTATGAATGAACTACTTGAACAAAATAGGGATTTTGTTAAGAGTTCATAATTGATTAGAAGTGGGTCTTGACACAAGAATTAAACTCATGATTTATGATTTAGTTCAATAAGAAAAGTAGTCAAAGATTCATAAGGTGTGAAAGTCATGATCTAGAATGACTAGTCTAACAACCTTGTGAATGATGAATGATAGTTGGCGCTTAACAAGCTTGGTGAAGCTTGGGGAGAGAGTGGGTCGATCGAATCAAGTATGAAAAGAAAAGCGTAATTTGGATGTGAGGTAAGTGGAACTTACACTTTTTGTAAAATATATGTTTATTCTAAAAGTTTCTTATATGATTAAGATGATATTCAAGATATGTGTTAGTTCATACGTCTGTAGCTTCCGTCAGCATGTAGTCATATTTTGTATGTTTGTGTCCTTTGTGAACAATTATGTTATGTATGTATTTTAGATAGAACGACAACTCAGGAAATGGGACTGGATTGTAAAGTGTTAACTTTTGTTGACCAAGTGTCAACCGATCGGATGGGCAATCCGAACGGACAACACTGTCAACCGTTCGAACAACAGCCATGCCATCCGATCGGTCAGCACTAACCATGCTCCTGATTTGCCTATAAATACCCGGTTAGGGTATGTCATTGAGAACTTTTGACTCTAGAGAGAACTCTGTCAAGTCTGACTTCTACAGGCGCTTTTCTACTTTCATAATAGTTGAATAGAAAGATCAGACGGTGTTTAAGCGTTGAATACTTTGTCGTACATCTGTGATTTGATCAAATGGATTCCGCACATTAGTCAAAGTCGATTAATCTAAGTTCCAGACGAACAGATCCTTTACGAGGGACCAACAATGTGGTTCCGACACGAAACGATATGGGTCGGAGCACATCTAATGATGAAAAACCATGTTTAATGATAAAAGAGGCAAAATGGTAATTTGGTCATGAAGTGACATAAATAAAATGCGTTTTCGAATGGCCACTTTATAAGTAAGCCTAAATGAATAAAAAGGGGTAAAAGGGGTGATTTAGTCACGTATAAATGGATAAAAGTCGAGGCTTAAAAAACGATACCCAAGTGGCTTAAGCTATGTTGGGTTAAACGCGTAAGAAACGGATTTAGTAGACGTGACTAAATGGTAAGAAATCCGAAATGATAAATAAATTCATTTAATGATACGCGCAAAATATTGGTCGTCTAGACCAAACGGGTCAAATGGTAATGGTGATACCATTTGACAAATAACGACTAATAAACACTTGTCGAGTCTTATGCTTACAGGATAAAGCGGCTTATGATTTAGCATTGCTATGAATTAGCAAATTATCGAGACAAAGTATTAAAACGAGCCAGTTTGTTGATCCGAGCCAGGTACGTATAAATATGATTGTAGTTAAATATACATTTTTGGTCAAAAAAGTGGCGAAAATCTTTCGTCGTAAATGGGGGGCTAAATTTGCCCAAAAAGCCCTTGATGGGAAAATCGGACAAACGATCCTTTGAGATTGTTTAGGAATGTGAATTATGAGTATGTAATCCGTATATTTGGATAAAAGATATAGGCATACACATTTGTGGGTCAAATGCCTAAAATTGGGTCAATTGCGTAAAATGACCAACCGAAGGGTAAGTTTGGAATAATAAATTAGTTATACCGAATCCACCACAAGGATAGTTGTGGTGTAATACAAGTAGATATTTCGGATGTGGAATTACGAAACGCGAAAAGAAAAGAGCTAGTTTTAGACTAAATTGCTTATATCCCTTAAACGGGTCAAAACGGATCTAGGCGCATAGCTTGTGTACTAGTTGCGTAATTCATAAGAATTAGGATCCCGAGCTAAATATTTTGTGTTAAATGCGTTGGAGCATGTATTTGATGTGTTAGAAACAAGTTTGCGGCTTTAAACTTAAACGGTTCAAAAAGTGCTAAAATTGAATTTCAAGCCAAGAGCTTGGAATTAAAGAGTTTGTGAATTCGGATGTCGGGTTTTGACTCCATGTGATGAACAATTAAAATACGATCATGTAAGAAAAAAATCATATAAAACGGATGCGTAAATTGAAAGTTATGCACATTTTTGTGCATAATAAGTTAGTAAAACGGAGCTGGGCATCTGCAGCACAGTCAGTCAACACTTTCTGGAAAATTGGGGTCGTCGTGTTACGCGATGGCGAAAGGGGTTTATCGTCGCGTCACGCGACGCTAGTCGCGGCCCGCGACACATCTAGAGCACTCTCTCACGGCCCGCGGGAGAGTTAAAAACTGGCATATGTTTTGTTTTTGTTGTTTTGACCCATATGTCTTATTTAAACTTGCTATTTAACTATCAAAACTAACTGATAAGTTGGTTTTGATCTTAGGTGTATGTCATGCATACCCAGATGGAGATCAAGCTCGGAGAAGAACCGAACACATCCAATATACAAGCTTCCGCACGTTGTTTCATCGTCACTTTTAAACAACAAACTTATTTACGTCTTAGTGTACCGTTAACTTTTGTAAAAATTTTAATAAACCTGTATTTTTATACGAAAGTGTATATGTAAGTACGCATTTAATTATCTCTAATAGTACGAGAACCGCTAAATAATAGTAAGGGTCTTACATTTCATCTCTATCAAGAAAGACTTGTTGCATTTCGCCCCATGTCCGAATACTATTTGCAGGAAGTGTAAGGAACCATTGTTTCGCCTTATCCTTTAGTGAAAACTAAAACAATCGAAGCTTGACCTCTTCCAATGCAAAATCATGCCCTCCAATAGTACTACATATGGCCGAAAACTACGCCAAATGAGTATATGGTTCATCGTTAGACCTCCCATTGAAGTGGGGAAGAATATTGATGTAATGGGGCTTGCAATCGAACATTCTTCTCTCGCACACAATTGGTGAGTCATTGTCGGTGACCACCAGCCTAAAACGGTCATTTACTCCCCTTGGAGATTGTTGACGACGACGTGGGCCGTTAACTTCTTGATCAACCGGTCTTCAATTATCCCTTCGATCACCCCTTCGATTTCCACCTTGGTTACCTCCTCCCACGAAACGAGGAATACGGTTAGGGTTCACATTATTGTTGTTGTTGTTGTAAAACCCATCATTCCGGTTTCTTTGATTGTTGTTTTGTGGTTGGTGGTTGTTTCCGTAACCGTCATTTCTCACATTCCCATACCCGTAGTTGTCATCCCCCACAAAATTGGCATTTTGATAGCCAAATTCATCGTCGTGAAAACCTCTAGCATTGTAGACATTTCCCCGGTTCATATACCCCCAACCATCATCATCGACCCGATCATCATAGTTACCCCCATCATCCGAGTATTCCGAATGAATACTCACGTGCTCCGGTGATTGGTAACCGGGAACACTAAAAGGCTCATCATCGGGGATAGCGTTTCTCAAATCATCTATATTAAACAACAGGTCGTCTATCGCGGGATTGCCACAATCTAGGTTGCCTCTACGATCAGAATTAACATTACGGTCATCAAGTTGAGTGGGTAAGGAGTTATGTCGGTGAAGGTTTTGTTGTTGGGGGTGTTCTTTGGTTGTTATTAGGATTTTGGTTTCGGAAAGGTGGTGTGGGTGGTCTTGAATTGTTACCACCAACCGGTGGATTTTGAGGTATAGGTTGGACATTTTGAGCTGGGCGGAGATTTCCTCGGTATTGAAATTGGTTTGGATTTTGGCTTTGGTTTGAATTTTGGTTTGCCATTGAATTGGTTTCAATGGATGGTGTGAATTGTGGTGTTTGGGAGACTTGGTTAGAAACAAGGGTTGCTTCTAACTGGCTTGCTAGGTTCCTTCTCGCAACTCTTTCAATTTCTGGTTCGTAGACTAACGGTGAAGTCCTCCCGGAGTTCCTTGTATGCATGCACTACCTGTAATCTGCACAAGTAACACAACCCGCATAACAAGGAAAAAGACAAAGTACAAAAAGAAACTAAACAAATTAAACAGTTAATCACGCATATTCAAACAATAATCCAAACACAAAACGCACGCACTCCCCGGCAACGGCGCCAAAATTTGATCAGAATGTCGCGCTCCGGTAAAAGACAAGATTTATGTGCCCTAATTACCCTTAACGATAGCTAGTGGTAGCAAGGGGTCGAACCACGAAGAGTATGTGGTTTGCGAATGGACTTGATTGAATTTAAACAAATGTCACAATTTATGAAGCTTGCTATAATATTTTTTTGTAATTTTGTTTGGTTAAAAAGATGTGAATTAAACTAACGGAATCGATTGAATTACTTAACTACTAGAAATTAACGCTTGTAAGAAAACTTGATTAATTAAGAAATATGGGATAACAAGGTTCACACCCGGTTTCAACTAATGCAAGACCTAGGATTACTATGTGTTTTAATTTGATTTACTCGAATTAATTCATTAACGGGTCAATAATCACAAAGTTTAGGTGCCAATCATTATCAACGTCATAGACAACAGACCATGATGCACTTCATTACCTTGGACTAATAAATCCTATCAAAAGACAAGGCATAAATACGTGTATTCGTTTCACAAAGTCAAATTTAATCATTCATTCGACAATTCATAAATGCAATACATGTGACAACCCGTAACTTCGAGGTAAAAACCGTTCGTTTCACTTTTACAAATTAATTAGATACTTATCTTATTTGACAAATTAAATTTTATACTTATTTAATTTGTAGCGTGCAAAAGTGTAGTCGAAACCAAATCCTAACCGTGCTGAACTGACCCGAACCGTTAAACCATAACTTGAGTAATATGCATATACATTTTACTAGTGGGTGATAAATGACACTCTTAATATTAGTTGGTAGTAAAAAAAATAGTAATAACAATATCAAAACCATATCCTAATCGTGCAACACCTCCTCCCCCTTATTTCATGTTCTCAGCCCAACCCCAGGCCCAATTCTAGCTCTTTTTAGTTGTAGTTGTAGCCATGCTCTGTCAACTAATCCCAAACCACCCCCAACTCTATATTCGTATCTGAATGGATGTTATCTGTATAACTCCCCAACTGAACTCCCAAACTTGCGGCTCAAACATCACAATTCAAATCGACTTCTATATGAAACCATTTATAAAAAGAAATCTCTTTTTTTAATCATTCTTCTTAATCCAATCCAAACCATCGACATCCCTGCAATCTCTTTTCTCTCTTCGCCACAGTTGACGGAGGTCAGGTCCCGAAGTCGATACGCAATCGGGCTTGCCGAAACCGAAAGCTTCTATACTTATTTACTTGTCACAGTGCACCCTAAGGTGAGTTCACAACTTTTTCTAAAAGCATGCGTCCCTGATTTGGGACAACATTTTTTTAACGGTAGCCCTGGTTTGGACTACGCGCGCGTCCCTTGTGTGGACCCCTGTAACATGCTATCCATTGGAGGTGGATAGTAACCATAGACTAAACGAATAATTCTATCATTAAAGTCCATGTATTTTACCGATTAAATTGCCCGGTGGGCATAAGCGGGGTATTAGTTAATAGCGCTATTAGGTTTGACAAACCTCACACCGTGTTGTAGGCCGGGCGTGAACTTCTAACCTCCACTCTTTCTTTACGCTCTGTTCCCGAGTCTCATTTAACAGGGGGAGGGGAAGGAAAAGATATGAAAATATGAAAAACCATGTTCCCGAGTTTCATTTAACAGGGGGAGGGGAGATAAAATATGACCAAATATGACCATATATTCATCCTCCCTAATTGGAGAGATTAGGAGAGAAAATTTTCCTTCCCCTCCCCTCCCCTCACCTCCCCTTGTTAAATGACTCGGGAACATAGTGTTAATGTTGATAGACATTATTGAGGGTATAAATGAAACGTCAGCATTCAGTACACAGTTTAGTCATATGATAAGGGTTAGCTACCCGAGTTATACTTATATTAAAAACATTGTGAACTTTACTTTTACTAAACTCAAATTTTGTGAATTCGCCAACTTTATTGTTGACACGTAGTTGCATGCTTTGTAGGTCAGTAGGTACAAACTAAGGATGGGCGTTGCATCGGCGGGAGTTGGTGGTTTGCTAAAAACTTTATGTTTTTTTACACTTACTTAACTTGTGGTTTTGTCTTTGTTGGTTTTTAACTTTATTTTCTTTTCCGCTGCGTTATAAATTGTGTTTTTGACAATTAAACTTATTCGCTAATCATGTCATTAGTGAAGTTTTATGATTTTGCATAATTGGTTCGACATGATTAGTGGCTAGATCCTGGTCAGTCACACGTCTCGCTGTAAAACTCCGCATGTGGAAATTGAGGGTGTGACAATACAAACATAGGACAATTGTCTAAAGCTTCAAATGTAATTCAAGTTGTCACAAATCAAAGATCAACACATAGCAAAACCTAAATCTTACAAAAGTTTACACCGGGGTGAAACCTCCAAGGAATTAGCCGTTCATGGAAGGACGAACGCTATCACCGGATAAAAGGAACTTGAGCTTGAACATCTTGCAACCTTGAATGTGATGGAAATGGATGTTAGGGTTTATGGTGATGGAAGGTTGAGGGTTTAATGAATGATGGTGAAAATGGATTAGGGTTTTAAGATGAGGATTGTGATGATTTTGTGAATTCGGATGATGGTAGATGGAATCGATTGATTAGAGATGATATGGTGGGATGTTGTGGCTCCAAGAGATGATTGAAAACTCCAAAATTAAGTGTAACTCCCAAAAAATTGATGACCAAGATGTTTTGATTCGTTCCCACACCTTTGAAATCACAAATTCGCGTTTTCCGTTTGTAAGAGGCGTCCCAAAAAATTGATGACCAAGATGTCTTCTGTTCTTCATTCATCACCAATTCATCGTAAAACTTCATCTTATCCATAAGCATTCCCGTGATCTTGTCTATGGATTCGCCCTTGTGCCTAAGTTGCATGAACTCTTCCTTGATTCTATTAATGACCGCCTTGGGACTATGATGTTTAAGAAACGGCGTCTTAAACTCCTCCCATGGCATAGCCTTGGCTGCTTCGCTTCCAATTTCTTTCTTTTTGTTATCCCACCAGTCTTTCGCTTGACCCCTTAATTGACCCGTACCATAAGCTACGTAATCATCTTCATCACAATGGGTCCTCTCGAATACCCCTTCAATATCACTTAGCCATCGCTGGCATACGATTGGGTCAACCTCCCCATTATAGACTGGTGGTTTGCACGCCATGAACTCCTTGTATGTACAAGGTTTTCGTCCTCCGGACTTTTCCTTTGCTAGATTGGCATTATCTTCCAATTTCTTGATTCTTTCCTCAACCACTGATAGTACCGTCTTCTGGATCTTATCGATGAAACCAGACAAACTATTTTCGATTGCCTTTCCAACCTCCTCGGCAATCACTTCTCTTGTTTGCTCGGTGACTCTCGGCACCGCATCATTGTTACTTGCATCCGCCATCTTTAATACTGAAATGTTTACATTGACCGTTAAACATTTCATTTATAACATATGTTTTACTTGTTTTGATTTAATCAAGTTCACAACTTGATTCAACCATTCTTGTTTCATGCATTTCCCGTGTTTGAGTGAGCTTATACACTCTTTCTGTGCATATTAATTCATGTTTCATTTCTATATTCTCTAAGTTTATTTAAAACAATTAACACTTACCGGATGCTTGATCAAGCTTGAACCGAACACACTTTATCGACAACCCTTAGCTCTGATTACCAACTTGTAAGACCCGACTTAATAAATCTAGTTTAATGATACGGAAACTTGCATCTAAAACTGAATTTAGGAGTTTTCAAAAGACTTTCATAATTTTAAGACCATACCTGATCATAATATTCAAGTTATAACCCTACTAAACAAATATTCATGACACAACTACAAGTGTTTACATATTCTTAAAACAAAATAGATCAAGTGCAGAAGCTTCGTTTGGTGTGTTCGGTTCGGAGGCATTTGCTTGATCATCATTCACGTACTTGCATTACCTAGAAACTGAAAATTTTGATAAACATTAGTATTAGAGTCCTTGGAAATTAACATAATCGAAACTATGTTCAAAACGAATTCGAGTAACTAAGAAATACCAAACTCAGCATTCATGAATGGGCGCTACCGTAACTTACGGTAGCCACCGTAAGTTACGGTGGCAACTGGGTAACAGTGGTCTGCCGTAAGGCAGTAGGAAGCCACCGTATCATTTTACTTGCTACCGTAAGTTACGGTAGCTACCGTAAGTTACGGTAGCTGCTGCACATTCTTTCTTGTTTTGCAGTTTTGCTGATTCTCTTCCTACGTAACCGTAATTTAATTACGAACACGTTTATCAACATGACTAAGGCTAATTACACATATCTAGATTTTACCAACTATAGCGTTTTGCTTCCCTCTCGAGGGATTTCTTACGCAATAACCTTCATGCTTGTTTCCAAAGTTTCAAACTTGCTTTTTAATACTACTTGACATGCTTAAGATTCCGAATATTAATTCTGTTGGTGCATGTTTGTGACAACAGCTTAGATTTGGTCTTTGGATATCTTGTAATTAGTTAAAAGATAAACAGTTAGCGGGTTTAGCTTTGTATTAGTGAGTTAATAGAGTTTGGGTTAAACAAAACCCACATTGGGTGATGGGGGACGATTTGGGCCTAGCCCATGTAGCAAACCCAGCCTAATGTTGCAACCTTGTTTTATATAAACAAGGTTAGGCTTTAGGGTTTAGGTTAACCAGCCAAAACAGTTTGAGAGAGCAATTTCGTGAGAGTATTAGTGCTTGGACGAAATTGGTGTTGGTTAGGGATCTTGATTGATTGTAATCACTTTGATAGATAATCAATAAAGATCCGGTTTGAAAGTGTCTTGCTGTTTCTGTTTCCTACATGTTTTCTGCTTATTCTGATCAAGAGGATTCCGCACTCTTGATTGGAAAGACAATTATGTTGAAGATCCATACGAATAGGGGACTTACAATTGGTATCAGAGCATTAGGCTCTTGGAGGCTCGGTTCAGAATTGTTCTTGGAGAAACAGGAAGTTGGTTAAAATTTTCGAAAATTTTTAAAACCTGAAATTAGGGTTTCGAAATTTTTTGAGTTCTGATAATCTTTCTGCGATTTTGTTTGTGTTTGATCAGTATGTTTGTTGAGTTTTGCTGATTTGCAGGTTTTCGAGGCGATTTCTGTTGTTTTTTGAAGAGTATTTGGCTTGAATTCGAAGATTGTTCTTTGTGTTCATCATACTGTTTTCGAAAAATTACTGATATTTTGCTATTTCGATTGTGCAGGAAAGTGTTAGGAGAATCAGAAAAATCTTCAGAATTTTTGATCAGATTGAGTTTCCGATTTTACAAGGACCAGCGAATTTGACTATTGACGAAAAGCGAGTTGATGGCAGAGATAGTGCCAGTTTATGAGGCTGAAACTACTGTGAGTGATGCTGAATCTGAAGTAAAAAATGCTAAATCTGAAGTGAAGAATGCTGAAGCAAAAGTGGATGCTGAAGTAGAGAAAGAGAGTGAAGCTGAACAGGTTGTTGCTGATGAAAACTCAGAAGTTCATGAGAAAGAGGTACAATCTAATTCTGTATGTTTGAGATGTCGTGAACTACAGGGTGCGGTTGACAGATTGACAACACAAAACCAAAGTCTGGTAAGCGAGATGTCAAATGTAAAAGAGTCAAACTTTTTTGCTAAAAGAAATGAATCTACATACTTGAAGAAGATAAGAGGTTATGAAGCTGAAATTGAAGCTTTAACTTGCAAATTGAATGAAAAACTTCAAGTCATAGATTTAGCTCATGACATGATGGCTGAGAAAACAAAAGAGATTTCTGAAAAATGCAAAGAGTTGTCAGATGCACAACTCAAAATTGTTGAATTTGAAAAGAAATTGAGTCAATTCAGAGATTCATCTTTTGTAATGAAACACATGATGGGTGGGTTAAAGAAGAGTAATGACAAGACCAGTGTGGGCTTCCAGGGCTTTAATGAAGTTCCACCTCCTCTTAGTCATGACTATTCATTCCTGCCTAGTGAAGATGAGCTAGCAGACTTTATGGCATCTACACCAAGTAGTTTCGCATCCACATCAAGTCAAGGTGATGGGTCAGAGAGTGATGATGCTAAGGAAAACAATAACAGGGAACCTTTGAAAAAGAAAAATTCACCGCCTAAGAATAAAAATAAAGCTTTTGTTAAAAAGATTAATTTTGTTCAAGGTAGTGATATGAAAAATGAAACAACTGTTATTGAAAATGAATCAAATGTAGAGTTTGCTAAAAATAAGAGCATAGAAAAATCTGAAATCAAGCAAACTAAACAAGGTTCATCCAAGGGATCATCACCATCTGATAAGGGATCTTCCTCAGAGACTCCAGCTAAGAAGTCTTCGAAAAAGAGATTGTGCTTCAAATGTCACGTCAAGGGACATGTAGCAAGCTGCTGTCCTAACAAAAAGAGTGAAGCACAACTTAGTGAAAAACAGAGAGGGAAATTACCTGTGAAGGAAGGTGATAGTGAGGAGAAAGGCGCAAATTCTCCAAAGAAATCTGCTCCTAAGCAACCAGAAAATGTTGCTGTTGGTGTAGATAAGGCTGAGAAAGGAACTCCACAAGTTCCTCGTTTTCAAAGAAATCAACCAAGATTTCAGCCTAGATCTCCACCAGGCAGATACGAGAGACCTAGAAGCAGTTCACCTAGAATGAATAATTTTAATGGAAATACAAGTAATTTCAGAAGTCAAGATCAATATCAAAATCGATACCAAAATGATGGTGGTCGAACTTTTTATAACAATGGCTTTAGAAATTACAACAATAATGCTTCTTGGAATCAAAATTCAAGGTTTCAAAATCAAAATTTTCAAAGGTCAGATAGTCCAAATACATATAGGAACCCTCAGGACCAGAGACCTTATGGAAATCAAAACCCATTTCCATCAACAGGTCTGAGATCCAAGACTCCAGTTAGGAGTAATGGATATTGGATGGATGTTCCAGTGGTTGGTGAATTTGGACGACCCAAGACCATTAAGGCTTGGGTCCCCCAATCTAACTAATTTCTTAGTTGGTGTGTGCAGGAGCTGCTAAGGAGGATTATCAACTTATGTTGATAATGGCTGCTCTAGGCATATGAAGGGGGATGTGAGATTGTTGATATATTTATATTGATTGATTTAAATTGAAGTTCAAAGTGCTGAGTCGACACACTAGATAACCTGGCATATCTTTATACTAAAGCTTATGACAGGGCTCGCTTTGAACATTTAGTCGAACTCAACGGGATGAGGAATCTTGAATAACTGGTTTTTCATAAGAATTTTGTAAATAGTTTACTGCTTTTCTTAAAAAATCAAAAATACAAAAACATTAAAAAATCAAAAACATAAAAAAAATAGAAAATTAAAAATGAGTTATCACTGTGTGAAAAAGAAGAAATGATAGTAAATCAGCAAGTTAGACTGTCACACTGAAACTGAATTAAATTGCTTAAGTGTGATAGCAGCTTCATCATATGATGTACCAGTAGGCAAAAATCATGAAATAATCAACTTACCAACGTGATATAAACATAAATGAACTGTGTATGAGTGGGGAACACATCAGTGGTGTATGGTTTAATGACCTTAAATCTTGCGTTGATAGATTGCCAAAATCTGAAGTTTTGGGTCTTTATACTGTTATTTCATCTGGGGGTATCTTGATTGTCTTTCTGTTCAGAACTAAAATTGTACATGACCCCAGGAAAGAAAGTCACTTGGAATTAGCTCATTTCTATTTGAATGTTTGTATGTTGTCCCGATACACACAATTTTGATCTGATTCTGAAATCTTCTCTGAAAAAAGTCGTGTACCTCCTTTGCTGCATCCAGATATATGCTGACCTGGAGGTGCTAGGCAACGACAGCTTCTGCTGCATCCAGATACATGCTGACCTAGCTGTACGTTGTCGCGCTATAGATCTAATACACCCGAAAGAGGCCCTCAAGTGCCCAAAAGAAACCCAATAAACCTATATCAAACTGAGAAAACTCATTTGATCTGTATATTATACCATCTCTCCTAAAGATCTATTCTGTTCTCTTCTCAACCTATTCCCAGTTAAGATTTCAGAAATCTGGATTGGACTTGTGAAATATGTGGTAGGGAAGATACTTGCATGATAGAGTGTGTTGTTTATATTTCAAGGATTTGATTAGTATTTATTTGGGTGTTCATTGTTGAGCAATCAAAACATGATAAAACAGATTATATGCAGACCTAGACACTGTCAGGATATCTTAAAGGATGACATCAGTATACTCACCTACTACGATGAATCTTTGTGCATACCTTGATCGCGGGGGTATATCCTGAAGTGGGACACACTAGTATATCAGTAATAAAATTACCTTAACGTATCATACGGTAATGGTACTTGAAATGTTCATGCATTTTGTTTAAGTGGATGAACATACTGGTAATCGTCTTGGACTGCTTTTCATGAAAAATTAAATAAAGAATTATCTAATAGTGTGAAACAGTTTGATTTTGTTGATATGATCTTCTTACCAGTGATTCTCACAAAAATAGAGTGTTTATTGCTTTTGTTATTTACTTGCTTTTAGAAAAATATAAAAATACAAAAATAGTGTCTTTTTCTGTTTAAAATTCTTAACGTACGGAAAACTGTTATTCTTGGAGGAATTGTTACTGATAGGGGGAGACGGTGTTAGAAAGTGTTCAAAATCATGCGGGTTATAGGGTGTGATTAAAAAGTTTTGTGTGTTGGTGATAAATTGGAAAAGGCTTAATCTGTTATACAGTTTAACAAATCTCTTGAATAATAATAATTTGTTTAACTTTGTTGAAAAATTCTTATGGTTTCTCGAGATGTTTGTTTTATAGTATACAGGTTGAAGCAGTATGTTGCTGAGAAGTTGATGAGTTGCTGTGAAGATGAGAGTTTGATTGGATGCATGGTAGAACCTCCTTTCTACATTGTAGACAAAGTGAAGAGTTTGAAGATTGCTATTCAAATGCTGAACTGGAGTTTACTTAAACGCTAAAGTTTTGAAGATTTGGTGATTGGATGCATCAGCTTAGGGGGAGTCTGTTGCTGACAGAAGCTGTTGAAGCTGAAGCTATCCAAAGACCAAAGATAGTGCAAGACTACATGAAGATTGCAAGATGACTGAAGACAAAGTTATTTTATGAAGCTATTGTCAAGGGGGAGTTTGTTGGTGCATGTTTGTGACAACAGCTTAGATTTGGTCTTTGGATATCTTGTAATTAGTTAAAAGATAAACAGTTAGCGGGTTTAGCTTTGTATTAGTGAGTTAATAGAGTTTGGGTTAAACAAAACCCACATTGGGTGATGGGGGACGATTTGGGCCTAGCCCATGTAGCAAACCCAGCCTAATGTTGCAACCTTGTGTTATATAAACAAGGTTAGGCTTTAGGGTTTAGGTTAATCAGCCAAAACAGTTTGAGAGAGCAATTTCGTGAGAGTATTAGTGCTTGGACGAAATTGGTGTTGGTTAGGGATCTTGATTGATTGTAATCACTTTGATAGATAATCAATAAAGATCCGGTTTGAAAGTGTCTTGTTGTTTCTGTTTCCTACATGTTTTCTGCTTATTCTGATCGAGAGGATTCCGCACTCTTGATTGGAAAGACAATTCTGTTGAAGATCCATACGAATAGGGGACTTACAAATTCCCGTATTAAGGGTTGCTAAACTTCAAAACTAGTTTAGCGTGTCCGCTATACGGCTTACGCTTTGTTTATAACCATTCATCAAGTGATGGTAACTAACTTCAAAGTTTACTGCTCAACTTGTTTTGACCCGTTTGAATGCCGAAATGAAGACCACCATTCAAGAAATTCAAAAATCCATTTCTATCACATGTTTTAACCCGTTTTAATCGTCTAAAGCATTTCCTCACTTCCGTGACTTAACGGGTTTTTCTTGTTTAGCTATTTTCAACACAACGAACTAAAATAAATAAATAACATAACATAACGAAACCATAGGTCGCGTACCTTCAAAGTGTACCCTTCAAGCGTGTATCTCCTCCTCCGGCTTGTCCGCTCGACGATCCGGATTCTTTGCCTAAGGAGTTCAATTCAACTTCAATTTAGAACCCTTTTTGTAATTAAAACACATAATTTGCCATAGTAGTCAATTATGCATTTTCATCCGATTTTTAACATATAAATCCCCACTTAGGCATTTCAACAAACACCTAGCGGGTCAGATTTTCACATAATCAATATCAAGTTCATGACTTGTTATCTTATCTAAATCAACTTTAATTGGACAATTATACATATATTTCAACATCAATATTTCAGAAATTATCTCATAAATTCAGATTACACTAGAACAAGAATCTTAACCCTAGTGTTTATCAAGTTCTACTAACTTATTAATCACCCACTATGGTGATTATGAACCTTACAAGTATCATGCAAGATTTTGACAAGGAATCATCTAGGGTTTGTCCCTAAACCTCATAACACTTTCAACATTCCTCCATGCTTGACATATTGAAGCTCAATTTCAGTTTCTCACAATTAACCTAGAATTTATGGTGAATCAAAACATCACAATTTTACATACCTTATGATCCTTTCAACTAGGTGATAATGAATTTGTGCTCGAAAATTGATTTAGACTTGATTTAGGCTTCTGATTTTGAGCTTTTGTGAGGATTTGGGTTTGAAAAGAAACCCTGGTTGCCCCCCTCTTGTTCTGTTCGACCAGACACTCACGTATGTGGGTGTTTGGTATGTTAATTTCTTATTTCAACATTCCACTTTCAATCTTTGCAAGTTTGGTCCCTTAGCTTTGTTTAATTTATAATCTAAGTGTTTTAACCTTATTAAATGCCACTACAAGGCTCGTAGCTGACTGGGTTGTAATTTCCTAGTTAGCTGTTTCCTGTTTAATCAGCGCTTTAGAATTCTGATTTAGAGTTTTATAAATTTCGGGTTGTTATACCAATCCTAGAAGACGAACCCATGCCGAACCTAGCAGCCTACCCAGATTTGGACCCTCTAGATCCCTAATATGATAATGACCAATACATTAGGGAAATTCTAGAAAACCCTTATCCTTACCAAGAACCCATGCTCCAGTTTCCAAACCCAGTACCAGCCCCAGCACCCCCAATGAGTGTAGAGAATGTACAAGAGCTCCAAACCTTTGGTGAGGAGATTTTAGAAGATAGTGAGAGGTTGAGGCAGATCGGAGAACGACTTGTCTGGAAGTATGACGAGCGTAATATGGAGTTCTGGATGAACTCATATCAGTGATGGTGATAGTAGTAGTAATAATAATAATAATATATAAAATACGTGTATGTTTGAAAAAAAATGCCTAGACAATAGCTATGGAAGCATAATAGTATTGTAATTTTAAATTCCAGTTTCAGTTTGTATTATATGCATAATATATAAAAAAGAGTAAGTCGCAATGTTCGACGATTTTGATCAATATGTGTGTTGCGTGATTGTTTGCAGTAAATATTATTTTGTGATATTAATAATTGGCAAATGTTTAAACTTCAGATGGACAATGAAGTGAACCAGGAAAACCAGAGTAACAATAACCAGAGTAACGATAACCCGAACAACAATAATAATGGAAACCAAGTGGATAACAGTGTCATTCAACACATAGTGGCACAAGGGATAATAGATGCAATGCCATATATTATCAAAACGGTTAAGGAAGCAGATAATAAAAGTAATCGTGATAGTAAATGACCCACTGAACCTGAACACAGCGTAAACAATGGACCCATACTTCAAGTGCCCATTCCCAAAAGAAGAAGAACCATGTCTTATGGTTGTTCTTATAAAGAATTCTTGTCCTGCAAACCAATGGAATTCTCGGGCAATGAAGGGACCGTTGCAGCTTTACGCTGGATAGAAAAGACTGAGGCAGTCTTAAAAATAAGCAAGTGTACGAAAGAGGATAAGATAATGTTTGCCTCTAATCTGTTTGAGAATTCAGCTTTAGAATGGTGGAACACTATCCTCCAGTCTAGGGGAAGTGACATGATTTACAATATGGAATGAGAAGAATTTAAGAACATGGTAGAAAGAAAATTCTGCCCTCCCAATGAAAAAGAACAGATAGCAAATAAGTTCCTAAATCTTAGAATAACTGGAGTGGATAGTAAGGGATACACTACGTTATTCTTTTAATATGCTAGAATAGTACCAACCCTTGCATCACCTGAACCAGTATTAATCTCCCATTATATCTGGGGATTAATTGTGACAACTGGCACGAAGCCGGTAATTTCCGTACAAATTAATTAATACTTAATGACTGCAATTATGTGATTAAATGTCAACATTGATTGATTTCATGCTATACCTGTAAATTCATGCACGTTTTATACTACAAATATTGCTTTATGCATTAATGATAGCGTTGCGTCAGAAATACTAGTAAACTCACCGGTAAGACACATTGTGTCAACAATTCTGCAGAAAGCAGTCAGACAATAGAATTGGAGCCTAGGTGTAGGTCCAACGTCAAGAATACATTAAAACCCAAATATGTATACAAGGGTTAACATATAGACGTTCCGGAAGCTAGAATATGCACTAAAAAGCACCCGAAACGCAATTTAAATGCATAATTATGCACAAATCAGCTATAATCAGCTTTTTAACACATAAATATCATGGAGAATTCATGTTTTATTATCCAGAATACCCTCCTAAGTGTCGGGAATTGAAAGGGTCACAAAAGGATACTTAAAGGACATTAAACGGTCCAATTTAGCACTTTAAAGAACCGGTATCTAACCGAAAAACCGGACATTACCCGAAACATCAAAATATTACTAGAAGCATTGTTCTAATGTTTCTGAGCTAGTTATGGTCCCCGAACACCATAACACCTCTTATAACATAATAACACAACAAGTCCCTAATCAAGACACTTTATTTATGTAACTAAGGATTGAAATTTACACATTACCCCCCCCCCCTATATAGTGGACGGTCATGGTGGCCCCATCAAAGATCTTACTTAATCTCATGAGATTGCCTATGATCTTGCTTGATCTCATTAGATTGCATATGATATTTCTTGGATTCTGAATGATATGGAAGATCTTGCAAGCATTATAAGTATCACCATTTCCATTCACCATTCACACACCACACTCTCCTCCCTTGTACACCCCTCACGGCCGAGACCCACCCCCACAACCACCAACATCATTCAATTCCATTCATCCATTTCAAGTTTATTTCAAGGTGCAAGGAGGTGGTTAAGGAAGCTTAGTGCTTGTAGAACTTGAAGAACCTTCTTCATTTGCTATTACCCAACCCCTTTGTCATCTTCATCTTCAAGAGTTCATCCCTAGCCATAGAGCTAGTTGTAAGACTCTCATAACCCTTTGTTACTTCATATTTTGATGGTTAAAAGATGATGCATATTGTTAATCACAAGAACACAAAAGAACATGATCATGATACTTTAACATAAGCTTAAATACATAAGAATACACGTAAATGATGATAATTTGCTACTTGATGAATGATGATTTGTGTTAGTGATGTTAGTGATCATAAGAAACCTACTAAATTATGATTAAACACATGATCTAGTAAGTTAAAGTGGTGATCTTGTGAAAGACCAAGATCATCATGCTTTATGTCTTCATGAACTTGAATGACGAAAGTGGTTTTCATATGTAAAGATGATTTAAACAAAAATACAAATCTTGTGAATAAATGATTACAAAAATAATTTTCTCAAGTAAAGAAGTTTATTTATGAGATTTACATAGTCATGGTTTCTAAGTAAACTAATAATATTTTTAGTGTTTAAACAAGACTAGGAACAAGATTGTAACAAGAAAAATACAAAAGAAATATTTTTAGAAAAATCATCTTACAAGTTGTAAATGACTAAATCTTTTAATAAAGTGATTTACAAACAAATAACCATGTTTTTAAGGGTAACTAAACCTACTAAATAACATGGTAAGTTACTACAAGTTTTTACAAAACTTCAAGTTCATGATGTAGTGTAATTTACTTGATTTTGACACTCGGTAAGTGTTGAATAAGTTGATGATTGTTTGTGATGATTTTAAAAGAAAATAAACACATGTTTTGAAAACATGGGAAACCCCCATTTTTAGGGGAAACTATGTCAAAATTTCTATAAATTTTGAAATTTTGACACTTAGAAAAATATAAGTTTTGGTGAAACTTATTCCCTAAAAATATTTACCAAGGTTTCCCTAATTTTTATGTAAACTTCAAGTTAAGAAATGATGATTTCTTCAAGAAAAAAATTGATATCAAGTATGTATATTTTTGAGGAAAATATATATATTTATTGATCACCAAATTTTGTGCTAAGTGTATATAATACGTATTGTATGTGATAGTGTATTAGGACTTGAAAATACACTAAATACTCCTAAGGAGTGAAAATACAAAAATACACATACAACATGCTTAGACAAATACAAGAGAATATATTTATGAAAATATATTACTTGATAGATTATTTAACTCGGACAAGTTACAAACTTAAAATGAAGTTTTGGACGAAAATACATAACTCGGGTGAAAAATACAAGATACTTATATTTATTTTTGAGAAAATGATATAAGTAAGATACATAGTTAAAAATATAAATTATTTTTAACACACAAAGAATACATACATAAAAGATGGTGACTTGTACTTGTGCGATACAAGTCTAGTGACTAACGTTAATAGAAAACGTATAGGTCACGGCACTATATAAGCAAACCCGGTGAAGGTTACGGCGCAAGAAACGCAAAGTTGTGAGTTCATGCTCCCCCTTTTCTTTTAATTGTTTTCAGTTTTATAACTTCGTGGGTGAAGTACATGTTACTAAATGTTTACAGAAAAGTGAGTTCATGTCCCCACTTATAAACTTTTACATACTTTTTAAACTTGGGGAAAATACATTAGTATGCTGAATACAGAGACTAAGGAATGATACATTAAATCGTGTCACGAATAGGGTACCAGAAGCACCATTAATCAATAATATACCTAGACCGCAGAACAAAAGGTTAGATCTAATGAGTTTTCGGGCAGCCACACTCTTGGTGAAAACTAGTACCAAGTAGTGCTTTTGTGTCTCAGTCATGAATCGACAACTAGAAAAATGCCTATGGTTAGGATGCTTCCTATGTCGTGTCACATGTTAATGGCCTTGCAACCCATTAACAATCTCAATACATACAGAAATACTTGATTTATACAAATTACATACCATGTTTTCATACAAAGTATACAAACGTTCAATACAAAAACTGCATGAATTCACACCAACATTATGTTGACGATTTTCCAAAAACTCACATGTATTTCAGGTAACTAAAGTGGATGTGCACGCAGTCTTACTCTTGCTCTAGGATGTTGTTTATATTTATCTTTGAATAAAGTTGTAAACTTATCAAACAAAGTGCTGTCTTGTGATGTAAACACTTAATCTATGTTTTCATTTATGTAATGTTATTGGCATTTGAAGTTATTTTTACGAACATGTAGTATGTTTACCATTCGTATGCAATGAGAACCTTTCATGATCACACCTCATGCTTCTGCCTTAGAAAGGGGTGTGGCAGATTGGTATCAGAGCTGCGATTGTAGTGAACCAGGATTCCTTCTCGAGTCTAGACTACAATCTCTAGGATCCTTTCACGAAAACAATTTTTCAAAGAGTTTTCATTGCATAAAACTTGCTGCGACATCCACTACCTGAAATTGTTTACAAAGAGGCAAGAAAAGACACTAAGAGACTTAGAGTGCACTGGAGTAGCACTTGTCTTTGACTAGAAATTACTTGCAACTATGTGTGATAATTGATATATACATATACTAGAAATAGAATATCTCAGGTACTCATGACTTTACCTGAAAGCAATGGCCTATCTGAAGGAAGTGATACGAGGATGAAACGAACTGTGCGGACTGTGCAAGGAGTTACGTAATTATGGATGCATACATAATTATGGAATTCAGTGCACAGAAACCACAAGAAGTCTTGTCATGTATCAAACGAGATTCCTTCAATACAAGAGAAGGTCAAACGTGAACACCCCTCCCCCAGCCTACTAAATACTCTTTTGGAGCAATGATTTAGGGTATAAAGACAAGAACCGCCAATGTGGAAGTAAGATATATTGTCCTTTACATATATTAAACTTGTGCTTTGGGGAGCTGTAACCCTTATGCATTTTGTTTACTTCGCAACCAATGGTGTAACAAGTTGTTCTGATATGTGTAAAGACTCGTTGAATATCTGAATTGATTTATACATTGGGCGGATTGTTTGATGTCACATGTGTGGGTATATGTCTGTGTATATATACTACTACTGTCTCGTATGACGATATCAAACAAATGTCTAACCCTGTTGTGTTATGTTCCGACAGAACATGGCACCTAGGAGAGTTGTGACCAATCAAGGTTCCTACCAACCCCCTCCTCCTCCTCCTCCTCCTCTGCCGAGGACTGCTGAAGAACTGAACGCCCTACTAGAGGAAAGAATCTCCGCAGCTATCGCCCAATACGAGGCGAACCGCTCCGAACAAAGTGGAGGACCAAGCAATGCTAGACGTAATGGGTAGGGAGATACATCTGGAGGAAGCACAACTCAAGGCTGTATTTTCAAGCAGTTTCTCGACTGCAAACCGCTAAACTACGGTGGCACTGGAGGTGCAGTGGCATTTGTACGCTGGACGGAGAAGACTGATGCCACTATCCGCATGAGCAAATGTACCGCGGATCAACAAGTCACTTTTGCTACTGGGTTGTTTGTTGATGAAGCTTTGACTTGGTGGAATTTGCAAGTCCAGACTCTGGGTGATGATGCTGCGTACGGCATGACGTGGGATGAACTAAAGGAACGTATGAGAGAAAAGTATTGCTCACGTGCTGAACTCCAAAAGTTGGAGACTGAGTTCTGGCACTTGACCATGGAATGTGTTGACATTACTGGTTATACTCGAAGGTTCCACGATTTGTCAAGAGTGATCCCCTACATGGTGACTCACGAATTTAAGCGCGTTGAACGCTACATTTGGGGATTGGCCTCAGAATTTCGCAGCATGGTAACTTCGGCCAAACCTCAAACGATCACTAAGGCTGTAACACTGGCTGTCAGCCTTACTGAATATGTTGTCCGTATGAAGAAGTTGTTATTGAACCCAACCGAAAAGACCGAGATGCATGATGAGTCGTCTGGTGACAAGAAGAGGAAGCTTGTGAACCTGAATCAAGTGACTCGTAACAACAAGGGTTCCAACAAAAAGAAGCACGACCCCAACCCGCCTAAGGAGGCGAAAACTCTTGCAACCATGAATGACGCTCTTGCCAAAAGATACTTGGGCACTCTGCCCACCTACAACCAGTGCAAGCGTCATCATGAAGGAGTTTGTCGCATTCCAAAATGCGACAAGTGTGGAAAACTGGGTCACCATACTGAGGATTGTTGGGGAAAAGGAAATAGGAACGGGAATGGAAACCGCAACGGTGCTGGTAATAGAAACGGTGGTGGAAATGGAAAAGGCAATGGTAACCGGAATGGTAATGGAGCTGGGCAGAACCAAGGATGCTTTGGTTGTGGAAGCAAGGATCATTTCATAAAAGATTGCCCAAGGGAGAACAATGCTCAGGTTCGGGAATTTGTGATTGGAGCAAAGAACGCACGCGAGGGCCCTAATGTGGTCACCGGTACGTTTCTCGTTAACAATCACTTTGCGTCCATACTATTTGACACTGGTGCCGATTATAGCTTCATGTCTGTGGAATTTAAACGTATGCTTGGAATAGAATCTAGTAGATTAGATATCCCTTATTCCATAGAACTAGCCAATGGTAAACTCGTTGAATCGAGCGAAGTTATTAGGGGTTGCACATTAGAACTTGGTGAGCGAAGATTTAGCATCGACCTCTTACCTATTCAATTGGGTAGCTTCTATGTAGTGGTCGGAATGGACTGGTTGTCCAAGAACAAAGCTGAAGTTGTTTGTCACAAGAAAATCATTCACATCCCTCTGACGAATGGTGAAACTCTCATCGTGCATGGAGAAAAACGAGACATGCCTCTACGAATCATCAGTTGTATGAAGGCACAGAAGTGCTTAAGGAAAGGATGTGTTGCCTTCCTGGCACACGTCGTAGATAAGAAGGCTGAGGAGCCGAAACTTGAAGACATTCCTGTGGTAAAGGAAATCCTTGATGTTTTTCCCGAAGATCTGTCAGGACTACCTCCGCAACGACAAGTCGAATTCCATATAGACTTGGTTCCAGGAGCTGCTCCTGTAACCAAGGCACCCTATCGGCTTGCACCATCCGAGATGCAAGAATTATCTACATAACTCCGGGAGTTGTTGGATAAAGGATTCATAAGGCCAAGCTTCTCTCCTTGGGGAGCTCCAGTATTGTTCGTAAAGAATAAGGATGGAACACTGCGGATGTGTATCGATTATAGAGAACTGAACAAGCTCACTATCAAGAATCGGTACCCACTACCGAGGATTGATGACTTATTTGATCAGTTGCAAGGATCGAGCTACTATTCCAAGATCGACCTTCGATCTGGATACCATCAGTTGAGAATCCAAGAGGAAAGCGTACCAAAGACTGCATTCCGAACGCGTTATGGGCATTACGAGTTCCTTGTGATGCCATTCGGACTGACGAACGCGCCAGCGGTATTTATGGATCTGATGAACCACGAATGCAAACCATATCTCGATAAATTCGTGATTGTATTTATCGATGATATCCTGATTTACTCACGAACGAGAGAAGAGCACGAGCAACATCTCAGAACCATTTCGGAACTACTGAAGAAAGAGAAACTTTATGCAAAGTTTTCAAAGTGAGAATTCCGGATTCGCGAAGTATAGTTTATTGGTCACGTTGTGAATGAGAAGGGCATTCATGTAGACCCATCCAAGATAGAAGCCATAAAGAATTGGGAAGGTCCCAAAACCCCGACTGAAGTTCGATAATTTTTGGGCTTAGCTGGCTATTACCGACAATTTATCGAGAATTTCTCCAAGATAGCTCAACCGCTGACTACCCTTACATAGAAAGACAAGAAGTATGACTGGGGTGATAAGCAGGAAGAAGCCTTTCAACTGCTAAAAAATAAGCTAAGCGATGCACTGATACTATCGTTACCCGAAGGCACTGAAGACTTCGTGGTATACTACGACGCTTCGCGTCAAGGTTTGGGATGTGTGCTCATGCAACGCCAAAAAGTCATCGCTTACGCTTCAAGACAGTTGAAGGTACATGAAAGGAATTATACCACGCACGACCTAGAGCTAGGCGCAGTGGTATTCGCCTTGAAGATCTGGCTACACTATTTATATGGTACTCGA
Organism: Helianthus tuberosus; assembly: GCA_030545235.1. Classification (NCBI taxonomy): domain Eukaryota; kingdom Viridiplantae; phylum Streptophyta; class Magnoliopsida; order Asterales; family Asteraceae; genus Helianthus; species Helianthus tuberosus. Next base: position 29,972,680 of record CM060446.1, on the reverse strand, counting down.
TGTACAATTTTCACAGATCACAAAATCCTACAACACATATTTGATCAGAAGGAATTAAACATGCGCCAACGACGATGGGTCGAGCTGCTGAAAGGCAAATGTTGTAGCAGATGCGTTAAGCTGAAAAGAAAGGGTTAAGACCCTAAGGGTTCGAGCCTTGGAAATGACTATTCAAACGAACCTCACTGCGCGCATTCGTGACGCACAACAAGAAGCCCTTAAGTTGGAGAATCGTAGAGCTGAATATCTCCGAGGTATGCTGAAGAATTTGGTGCCAAACAAAGAGGGAACCTTGTGCTTTAAGGGACGTATTTGGGTTCCGCTCCATGGCGGCATTCGAGAAGTCATTCTTATTGAAGCCCATAAGTCGAGATACTCGATGCATCCAGGATCGGACAAAATGTATCAAGACTTGAAGGATTACTATTGGTGGACGAGACTTAAAAGCGATGTTGCTATCTATGTTGGAAAGTGCCTAACCTGTGCTAAGGTTAAGGCTGAATATCAGAAACCATCTGGCCTACTGCAACAACCAGAGATACCCATGTGGAAGTGGGAACAAATCTCGATGGATTTCATAACGAAATTACCCAGGACCCCTAAGGGGCACGATATGATATGGGTGATAGTTGACCGATTGACGAAATCTGCGTATTTCCTACCGATCCGAGAGAAGGATAGCACTGGAAAGCTTGCTGAGATATATTTAAAGGAAATCGTGGCACGTAATGGAGTGCCTATCTCAATCATTTCAGATAGAGATGGACGCTTTGTCTCAAGAATCTGGCAATCCTTTCAGGAAGCCTTTGGATCTCAGCTAGATCTAAGCATGACATTCTATCCGCAAACAGATGGCCAGAGCGAACGGACCATACAAACGCTGGAAGATATGCTTCGCGCATGTGTTATGGACCTAGGCGGCAGCTGGGATACTCATCTACCTTTAGTTGAGTTTTCCTACAATAACAGTTATCATACGAGCATTAAAGCCGCACCGTTCGAAGCTCTGTATGGCCGCAAGTGCCGCTTGCCATTATGTTGGGCAGACGCTGGAGACAAACGTATCGTTGGTCCTGAACTTTTGCAAGAGACAACCGACAAGATTATGCAGATCCGAGAGCGCATTAAGGCGGCTCAAGATCCACAAAAGAGCTACGCTGATCGAAGACGAAAACCATTAGAATTCGAGGTGGGAGACAAAGTTTTGTTAAAGGTCTCACCTTGGAAAGGCGTAGTAAGATTCGGAAAACGTGGAAAGCTGAATCCTCGATACATCGGACCATTCAAGATTTTGGAAAGAATTGGTACCGTGTCTTACAAGTTGGAATTACCGGAAGAAGTTAATGGAGTACATGATACATTTCATGTATCCAACCTCAAGAAGAGTCCAACCAAGAAACAGTGATCATCCCTGCGGATGAAGTGCAAATTGACGACACCCTCCGATTTACTAAACAACCCGTTGAGGTTACAGACTGGAAAGTCAACAAGACCCGAAGGAGTAGTGTCAAAGTACGTTGGAACTCTAAGCACGAGCCCGAGTACATGTGGGAAGGTGAAGACCAGTTTAAAGAAAAGTACCCCCACCTGTTCAAGAAAGTTCCTGTGAGAGATAGATCAGCCTGAATTTTGGGACGAAATTCTTTTAACGGGGGGAGGTGACAACTAGCACGAAACCGGTAATTTCCGTACAATTTAATTAATACTTAATGACTGCAATTATGTGATTAAATGTCAACATTGATTGATTTCATGCTATACTTGTGAATTCATGCACGTTTTATACTACAAATATTGTTTTATGCATTAATGATAGCGTTGCATAAGAAATACTAGTAAACTCACCGGTAAGACACATTGTGTCAACAATTCTGCAGAAAGCAGTCAGACAAAAGAATTGGAGCCTAGGTGTAGGTCCAACATCAAGAATACATTAAAACCCAAATATGTATACAAGGGTTAACATATAAACGTTCCGGAAGCTAGAATATGCACCAAAAAGCACCCGAAACGCAATTTAAATGAAGAATTCTACACAAATCAGCTATAATCAGCTTTTTAACACATAAATATCATGCATAATTCATGTTTTATTATCCAGAATACCCTCCTAAGTGTCGAGAATTGAAAGGGTCACAAAAGGACACTTAAAGGACATTAAACGGTGCAATTTAGCACTTTAACGAACTGGTATCTAACCGAATAACCAGACATTACCCGAAACATCAAAATATTACTAGAAGCATTGTTCTAATGTTTCTGAGCTAGTTATGGTCCCCAAACACCATAACACCTCTTATAACATAATAACACAACAAGTCCCTAATCAAGACACTTTATTTATGTAACTAAGGATTGAAATTTACACATTACCCCCCCCCCCTATATAGTGGACGGTCATGGTGGCCCCATCAAAGATCTTACTTAATCTCATGAGATTGCCTATGATCTTGCTTGATCTCATTAGATTGCATATGATATTTCTTGGATTCTGAATGATATGGAAGATCTTGCAAGCATTATAAGTATCACCATTTCCATTCACCATTCACACACCACACTCTCCTCCCTTGTACACCCCTCACGGCCGAGACCCACCCCCACAACCACCAACATCATTCAATTCCATTCATCCATTTCAAGTTTATTTCAAGGTGCAAGGAGGTGGTTAAGGAAGCTTAGTGCTTGTAGAACTTGAAGAACCTTCTTCATTTGCTATTACCCAACCCCTTTGTCATCTTCATCTTCAAGAGTTCATCCCTAGCCATAGAGCTAGTTGTAAGACTCTCATAACCCTTTGTTACTTCATATTTTGATGGTTAAAAGATGATGCATATTGTTAATCACAAGAACACAAAAGAACATGATCATGATACTTTAACATAAGCTTAAATACATAAGAATACACGTAAATGATGATAATTTGCTACTTGATGAATGATGATTTGTGTTAGTGATGTTAGTGATCATAAGAAACCTACTAAATTATGATTAAACACATGATCTAGTAAGTTAAAGTGGTGATCTTGTGAAAGACCAAGATCATCATGCTTTATGTCTTCATGAACTTGAATGACGAAAGTGGTTTTCATATGTAAAGATGATTTAAACAAAAATACAAATCTTGTGAATAAATGATTACAAAAATAATTTTCTCAAGTAAAGAAGTTTATTTATGAGATTTACATAGTCATGGTTTCTAAGTAAACTAATAATATTTTTAGTGTTTAAACAAGACTAGGAACAAGATTGTAACAAGAAAAATACAAAAGAAATATTTTTAGAAAAATCATCTTACAAGTTGTAAATGACTAAATCTTTTAATAAAGTGATTTCCAAACAAATAACCATGTTTTTAAGGGTAACTAAACCTACTAAATAACATGGTAAGTTACTACAAGTTTTTACAAAACTTCAAGTTCATGATGTAGTGTAATTTACTTGATTTTAACACTCGGTAAGTGTTGAATAAGTTGATGATTGTTTGTGATGATTTTAAAAGAAAATAAACACATGTTTTGAAAACACGGGAAACCCCCATTTTTAGGGGAAACTATGTCAAAATTTCTATAAATTTTGACACTTAGAAAAATATAAGTTTTGGTGAAACTTATTCCCTAAAAATATTTACTAAGGTTTCCCTAATTTTTATGTAAACTTCAAGTTAAGAAATGATGATTTCTTCAAGATAAAAATTGATATCAAGTATGTATATTTTTGAGGAAAATATATATATTTATTGATCACCAAATTTTGTGCTAAGTGTATATAATATGTATTGTATGTGATAGTGTATTAGGACTTGAAAATACACTAAATACTCCTAAGGAGTGAAAATACAAAAATACATATACAACATGCTTAGACAAATACAAGAGAATATATTTATGAAAATATATTACTTGATAGATTATTTAACTCGGACAAGTTACGAACTTAAAATGAAGTTTTGGACGAAAATACATAACTCTGGTGAAAAATACAAGATACTTATATTTAGTTTTGAGAAAATGATATAAGTAAGATACATAGCTAAAAATATAAATTATTTTTAACACACAAAGAATACATACATAAAAGATGGTGACTTGTACTTGTGCGATACAAGTCTAGTGACTAACGTTAATAAAACACGTATAGGTCACGACGCTATATAAGCAAACCCGGTGAAGGTTACAGCGCAAGAAATGCAAAGTTGTGAGTTCATGCTCCCCCTTTTCTTTTAATTGTTTTCAGTTTTATAACTTCGGGGGTGAAGTACATGTTACTAAATGTTTCCAGAAAAGTGAGTTCCAGTCCCCACTTTTAAACTTTTACATACTTTTTAAACTTGGGGAAAATACATGTGTTATGGTATGCTGGATACATACACTAAGGAATGATACTTTAAATCGTGTCACGAATAGGGTACCAGAAGCACCATTAATCAATAATATACCTAGACCGCAGAACAAAAGGTTAGATCTAATGGGTTTTCGGGCAGCCACACTCTTGGTGAAAACTAGTACCAAGTAGTGCTTTTGTGTCTCAGTTGTGAATCGACAACTAGAAAAATGCCTGTGGTTTGGATGCTTCCTATGTCGTGTCACATGTTAATGGCCTTGCAACCCATTAACAATCTCAATACATAAAAAAATACTTGATTTATACAAAATACATACCATGTTTGTGACATCCCGTTGAAACGTTCGTATTTACACTAGCTTGTCAGTGGCTGCCTTAACTTTCGGGACGAAAGTTCTTAAAACTTGGGGATAATGTGACACTCTAGGTTTTCCCGAGCAAACACCTTGTAATCACTTAGTGCGCATATATATATTATTATTAAATGGAAGTTGTTATTCTTCTTGTGCTATGTGTCGATAACGTGTATGTAATATATATATGTGTGTGTGTAAGGATACTTGTGAACCGAAACCATGACTCGAGACCACCCGGTCTCGAGTAAACAGTGTAACAACGGGCCGGTTGGGCCGTAACCTTAGCCCACCCGAAACCTCCCACTCGAAACCACCCTAAAACCCACTTTGGGTGCATTACCTCCTATTTAAACCTAAAACCCTCACACACACTCCCCTTTTACACTCTCTCACTTCATCCTCACTCACTCTCTCTAGAAAACCCTAACAAATCAAGCTCACCTTCTCTCTCTCTCTCTCTCTCTAGGATCCAACCGACAACGACAAGGAGGATCGGTCAAGCTCATCATCACCACTCGGACGCTTCTTTTCCTCACTTTCTTCCTAAAATCGGTACCCTTCCACAACCGGTTAGTACCTTAGATAATCACTATGTGTTTATATGTATATTATTGCTATTTGCCTTGAAGAATTGAAGTGATGAATGAAATATGTGAACTCTTGCATGATAACAAAGTGATAAGACATTTGAATGATAAATGATGGTTAGGATAGGGTGTTCGATGTTTAGAATAAATGTTTACATGATCCTTGTTAACCAAGTAGCATGATATGTATTACCATTAAACCGATGATTGTATGTTATGTTGTAAATATGTTTAGGTGAATGATAAAGAATGAATATTAGCTATGTTGATGATGATTATGTGCTAGAGCTAGGGCCGAAGATGATGTCTAAATTATGTTTTGACTTAGGGTTGTGTATCTGCAACAAAGGATGAATATAGGATGAATATATGATGAATGTGTGATGAATGTGCTTGATGAACTATTTGATGATCAATGAAAATATTTGAAAATGTAATGTTTGATCTGATGTAGTTGGAAATTAGACAATAAAACATGTTTATTGGGGGTAGTACACAATTTGCATGAAAACTCAATTCCATTGGATAGTACATCGGGCAGGTTCTAGAAGGTCTGGTTCATCAGGTGTGCGAGTCGAAACCGCCCGGTTGCGACTCAAGACTAAGTGGTTGCGACTCGAAACTAAACCATGACAACTCGAGACCGCCCGGTTGCGACTCGAGACTAAGTGGTTGCGACTCGAAACTAAACCATGACAACTTGAGACCGCCCGGTTGCGACTCGAGACAAAACCATGACAACTCGAGACCGCCCGGTTGCGACTCGAGATTGGACTCGAAACCTCCAAGATTGCGACTCGTACCGGCATTACTCGAAATCTCGTGGTTGCGACTCGAGACCGCACGTTCTCGGGTCGAGACCACCGTACCTCGAATGGGCTGCTTGTCTCCGTTATTGGGCCCAAAATGTGTGGACTATGCATACCGTTCCATTTAGATTTACGTGATTCTGTTGACTGCTACGTATTAGAATAGGCCCGATAACTTGCTGGATGATCATGTGTTATGCATGCTATGTGTTAGTTATGTGTAGATTATACGTAAATACTTGTACCCCAACTTGACCTATACTGGTGACCATGCTAGGACGTGGTGACCAACGTGATTGACCAAGTAAATAATCTACCGAGCAACCCAAGGTGAGTTCACAACTAATAAAGCATGCGTTCCCGGTGGTTGGGAAACGGAAACTTACAACAACGCTATCCCCTCGTAAGGGATACAAACCTACTTCTCTCCCCTTAAATGGGACCTTTAGTTAATTACTGTTTATACTGGATGCAACAAGCAACACTAAACAAAACTCTATCACTCAAGTCCTCACTTCTTAATACCGATTAGTCGCCGGGGTCAGGCGAACGGGTTATTAGTTGATAGCGCTATTTAGGTCTCACCAACCTCACACCGTGCCCGCGTATGGGATCGGGCGTGAACTAATGTACTCTGGCAACCGTCAATGATGATAGAACATTGACAAACGGGGCACTCTACGGAAACGTACGGATGAATAGTATTCGGTATTGTAAAAACAGTTTAGTCGCTTACTTGTGGGGTAGCTCCCCATCGCATGTATAAACGGATAAATTAACTGGTGAAACAAGTTTTTGGAAATTAAAACTGGACAACTCGTGAACTCGCCAACATTTTTGTTGATACCCTACTGCATGCTTTGCAGGTACCCAGTGACTCAGGAGCTTGCAGCTTGGGAAGTGTAGTGGTCGTCTAAACCCGCGTGTTGGGTTCTAAATAACTTGAACTATGAACTTTGTTTAAACTGTTTTGCCTATGCTTCCGCTACTCACTTAAACTGTTATTTGAACCTAAACTCTCGAACTTTAAACTATGATGTTTACTAACTGTTATGGTTGGCGATCATTTTTACTATCATCCAATGCTCAGTATAATTGGTGGCTGGATCCTGGTCAGTCACGCCTCCAAGCGGTGGCATTCCGCATGTGGGTTTTGGGGGTGTGACAGATTGGTATCAGAGCCATTGGTTATAGTGAACTTGGTTTTAAAAAGGAGAGTCTTTTTGAGAAAAACCAGACTATAACCCGTGACTCGTGACGACACTACACTCCAAGGGCAAGGCTCAGCATATCAGACCTCATAGCTCGGACTTGTGCTTACATACTTATTTGTCTTATGTTGATTGCTCTATTATACATACTAGTGTGCCTGATTAGATAGATACGCAATCCTCTTCTATCTCATTCTCGCTACATTACGACATCACACTCATATTGTGTTTTCTGATTATGAAGACGATGAGTGGACGCGGAAGAGGAAGCGTTAACATGACTCAGGCTCAATTCGCTAACTTGCTCAACACGGTGGCTGCAGCTTTCGCAGCTCACCCTGGAGGTAAACTCGTTACTTTAGGATGTTTAGATCCTACCCCCACACCGTCTTTTCGCCTCTAAACCTATTCGCTTCGCTTCTCACAACAGGTCAGCCTGCGCCTGCGCAGCCACGTGTTTGTACTTTCAAAACCTTCATGGATGGCAAGCCTCTCCCTTTCAACGGCACTGAGGGTGCCATAGGCCTTTTGCACTGGATTGAAAAGGCCGAAGATGTCTTTGCTGTCTGTGAGTGTCCCCCTGCTAATTGGGTAAAGTTCGCGACTGGTACGCTTGAAGGAAACGCGCTTTCGTGGTGGAAGGCACAGATTCAGATGCTTGGTCTAGAAACTGCTAATGCAACTGCATGGGAAGATTTCAAAAACATGATCAAAGAGGAATACTGTCACAGGGATGACATCCATAAACTCGAGAACGAGTACTATGCGCTCAAGATGGTTGGGTCAGAGATTGAGACCTACACCAAGCAGTCCAACGACTATGCTGCACTTTGCCCAAACATGTCTCGACCTATGTATCGGAGGATCGAATTGTACATCAAGGGCTTGGTCCCGGAAATTCGAAGCCATGTGACCTCAGCCAACCTCAATACCATACAGCCCGTGGTTCGTCTTGCTCACAAACTCACCAATCAGGCTGTGGAGGAGGGCAAGCTGCCCAAGAGGATCGGTGCTACTACTGGAACTTCTAGCGATAACAAACGAAAGTGGGATGGGAGTCAGGGAAAGGATGCTAACCCCACTCAGGCCCCAGTTCAACAAAGGAAGACTGAAAACAACAAGGGCCCTCAGCAACAGGGTGGCTATCGAGGAAACCACCCCAAGTGTAACAAATGTAACCGACACCACAGTGGGCCGTGTGGCAAAAGTCCGTGTCAGCGATGCAACAAGATGGGGCATGAAGCCAAAGACTGCAGGAGCCCACTTCCAGCTAGACAGAATCAACAGCAACCACAACAGCAACAAGGAAACAACCGTGGATGCTTCAAGTGTGGAGCAACGGGGCACATGCGAAAGGATTGCCCTGAACTGAATCAAAACAACAACAATCAGGGTGCTGGGAACAATAACAACAATGCTGGGAATGGTGCAAGAGGAAGGGCTTTTGTGATTGGAGCTGGAGATGCAAGGAATGACCCCAACGTTGTAGCGGGTAAGTTCCTCCTTAATGATCGTTATGTTTCCATGCTATTTGATTCCGGAGCAGATGCTAGTTATGTATCCCTACGTATTAGTAAGAAACTTAAGCTCACTCTTACGCCGCTAAGCTCTAAGCACACCGTTGAAATAGCTAATGGTAGAAACCTCGAGGCCTCACACATAATTCGTAACTGCAAATTAGAGTTGTCTGGTCAGACCTTCTGTATCGATCTCTTCCCCATCATTCTTGGAAGCTTCGACGTCATCATTGGTATGGATTGGTTATCCAAACATCGAGCTGAAATCCTCTGCCAAGAGAAAGCTATCCGTATTCCCCGTCCCCCTGGCAAACCTCTTATAGTTCAAGGCGACAAGAGCGGAGAAGTCACAGGCATCATTTCATTCTTAAAGGCCCAGAAGTGTCTACGAAAGGGGCACACCGCTATCTTAGCACTCGTCACCGACACACAGAAAATGGGAAACAGGATTGAAGATTTCCCAGTCGTACGCGACTATCCTGAGGTATTCCCGGAGGAACTACCTGGACTCCCTCCTCACCGTCAGGTTGAATTTCAAATCGAGCTAGCTCCCGGAGCAGCACCTATAGCTCGTGCACCTTATCGTCTAGCTCCCGCAGAACTCAAGGAACTCTCTACTCAACTACAAGAACTTTTGGACAAAGGTTTTATCCATCCTAGCTCATCACCCTGGGGAGCCCCAGTGCTCTTCGTCAAAAAGAAAGATGGCACATTCCGAATGTGCATTGATTACCGCGAACTGAACAAGGTTACCATCAAGAATCGTTATCCACTTCCCCGTATCGATGACCTGTTCGACCAGCTGCAAGGGTCGAGCTATTATTCCAAGATCGATCTGCGGTCAGGTTATCACCAGCTGAGAGTCCGCGATGAGGACATCTCTAAGACTGCTTTCAGAACCCGCTATAGTCACTACGAATTCCTTGTTATGCCTTTCGGAATGACCAACGCCCCTGCGATCTTTATGGATCTCATGAACCGAGTATGCAAACCCTACCTCGACAAGTTCGTAATTGTGTTTATCAACGACATCTTAATCTACTCGAAGAGCCAAGAGGAGCATGAACGACACCTGCGTCTCATTCTCGAACTTCTTCGCAATGAGCAACTGTACGCCAAATTCTCGAAATGTGATTTCTGGCTTAGAGAAGTGCATTTCCTTGGGCACATCGTCAATCAGGAAGGGATTCATGTTGACCCCGCTAAGGTTGAGTCCATTAAGAATTGGCCTGTACCTAAGACTCCGACCGAAGTTCGCCAATTCTTGGGATTGGCAGGATACTATCGAAGATTTATCAAGGGATTCTCTAAGATTGCTCAACCACTTACGACCCTCACTCAGAAGGGTGTTGCTTACAAATGGAGCGATGCTCAGGAATCTGCCTTCCAGGAACTAAAGAAAAAATCTTTGTAGTGCTCCTATACTTTCCTTACCTGAAGGTACCGACGACTTTGTTGTTTACTGCGATGCTTCTATTCAAGGGCTTGGTTGCGTGTTGATGCAACGCGAGAAGGTTATTGCTTACGCTTCTCGACAACTCAAGATCCACGAACGGAACTACACGACGCATGACTTAGAATTTGGAGCTGTGGTCTTCGCGCTCAAGCTTTGGAGACACTACTTGTACGGCACCAAGTGCACGATTTACACTGATCACAAGAGTCTCTAGCACATAATGGAACAAAAAGAGTTGAATATGCGGCAACGCCGATGGGTCGAACTCCTAAATGACTACGAGTGTGCAATTAAATATCATCCAGGCAAGGCTAATGTGATAGCCGATGCCCTCAGCAGAAAGGAGACCAAACCCAAGCGTGTTCGTGCCTTACAGCTCACTATCCACTCGAACCTCCCTAATCAAATTCGAAATTCTCAGGTTGAAGCATTGAAAGCCGAGAACATCAGGGCTGAGTCCCTACGAGGATCGAGACAACGATTGGAACAAAAAGAAGACGGTGCTTACTACGTAGCCGGACGCATATGGGTTCCGCTTTATGGAAATTTACGTGACCTTGTGATGGATGAAGCCCATAAGTCCCGTTACTCAGTACATCCGGGTTCAGATAAGATGTACCACGACTTAAGGACTACCTATTGGTGGCCTGGCATGAAAGCCCACATAGCAACCTATGTCAGAAAATGTTTAACCTGTGCAAGAGTCAAGGCTGAGTATCAGAAACCATCAGGCCTACTCCAACAGCCAGAGATCCCGCAATGGAAATGGGAGCAGATTTCCATGGATTTTGTTACTGGCCTGCCTAGGTCTCAACGCGGAAATCACACCATTTGGGTGATCGTGGATCGCTTAAATAAGTCTGCACACTTTTTGGCTATCAAAGAAACAGACAAGTTCTCTACCCTAGCAGAGGTATACTTAAAAGAAGTGGTTTCGAAGCACGGAGTGCCTACCTCTATTATTTCTGATCGAGATGCACGTTTTACTTCTGAATTGTGGCAAGCTATGCACAAATATTTTGGCTCGCGTTTAGACATGAGCACCGTTTATCATCCGCAAACGGATGGGCAATCGGAACGCACCATCCAAACCCTCGAAGACATGCTTAGGGCATGTGTGATCGATTTTGGCAAGAATTGGGAGAAGCACCTACCGTTAGTGGAATTCTCCTACAACAACAGCTACCACACCAGCATTCAGGCGGCACCCTTTGAGGCATTGTACGGTCGTAAATGTCGATCGCCTCTCTGCTGGGCGGAGGTAGGTGACAGTCAAATCACAGGCCCGGAACATGTAGTTGACACCACAGAAAAGATTGCCCAGATTAGGCAACGCATGGCGGCAGCTCGTGACCGTCAGAAGAGATACGCTGATAAGGATAGGAAACCGCTAGAGTTCCAGGTTGGTGAACGGGCTCTACTTAAGGTCTCACCCTGGAAGGGTGTGGTTCGTTTTGGAAAACGGGGCAAGCTTAATCCAAGATATGTCGGACCCTTTGAAGTTACTGAAAAGATCGGTACGGCCGCTTACAGATTGAATCTGCCTGAAGAACTGAGTGTTGTGCACAACGTCTTCCACGTGTCTAATCTGAAGAAGTGTCTATCAGATGAAACACTCATCATTCCTTTCAAGGAACTCACTATTGACGAACAGCTACACTTTACTGAGGAACCGGTTGAGATCACGGATCGTGAGATCAAAACCCTCAAACGTAGCCAGATACCCCTCGTGCGAGTTCGTTGGAACTCACGTCGTGGCCCAGAGTTTACCTGGGAGCGGGAAGACCAGATGAAGCGCAAGTATCCCCAGCTGTTCCCAAATGAAACCCCCAGCACTGAAGCTACAACTGAATTTCGGGACGAAATTCCAAACTAACGGGGGGATGATGTGACATCCCGTTGAAACGTTCGTATTTACACTAGCTTGTCAGTGGCTGCCTTAACTTTCGGGACGAAAGTTCTTAAAACTTGGGGATAATGTGACACTCTAGGTTTTCCCGAGCAAACACCTTGTAATCACTTAGTGCGCATATATATATTATTATTAAATGGAAGTTGTTATTCTTCTTGTGCTATGTGTCGATAACGTGTATGTAATATATATATGTGTGTGTGTAAGGATACTTGTGAACCGAAACCATGACTCGAGACCACCCGGTCTCGAGTAAACAGTGTAACAACGGGCCGGTTGGGCCGTAACCTTAGCCCACCCGAAACCTCCCACCGTAACAAAGTGATAAGACATTTGAATGATAAATGATGGTTAGGATAGGGTGTTCGATGTTTAGAATAAATGTTTACATGATCCTTGTTAACCAAGTAGCATGATATGTATTACCATTAAACTGATGATTGTATGTTATGTTGTAAATATGTTTAGGTGAATGATAAAGAATGAATATTAGCTATGTTGATGATGATTATGTGCTAGAGCTAGGGCCGAAGATGATGTCTAAATTATGTTTCGACTTAGGGTTGTGTATCTGCAACAAAGGATGAATATAGGATGAATATATGATGAATGTGTGATGAATGTGCTTGATGAACTATTTGATGATCAATGAAAATATTTGAAAATGTAATGTTTGATCTGATGTAGTTGGAAATTAGACAATAAAACATGTTTATTGGGGGTAGTACACAATTTGCATGAAAACTCAATTCCATTGGATAGTACATCGGGCAGGTTCTAGAAGGTCTGGTTCATCAGGTGTGCGAGTCGAAACCGCCCGGTTGCGACTCAAGACTAAGTGGTTGCGACTCGAAACTAAACCATGACAACTCGAGACCGCCCGGTTGCGACTCGAGACTAAGTGGTTGCGACTCGAAACTAAACCATGACAACTCGAGACCGCCCGGTTGCGACTCGAGACAAAACCATGACAACTCGAGACCGCCCGGTTGCGACTCGAGATTGGACTCGAAACCTCCAAGATTGCGACTCGTACCGGCATTACTCGAAATCTCGTGGTTGCGACTCGAGGCCGCACGTTCTCGGGTCGAGACCACCGTACCTCGAATGGGCTGCTTGTCTCCGTTATTGGGCCCAAAATGTGTGGACTATGCATACTGTTCCATTTAGATTTACGTGATTCTGTTGACTGCTACGTATTAGAATAGGCCCGATAACTTGCTGGATGATCATGTGTTATGCATGCTATGTGTTAGTTATGTGTAGATTATACGTAAATACTTGTACCCCAACTTGACCTATACTGGTGACCATGCTAAGACGTGGTGACCAACGTGATTGACCAAGTAAATAATCTACCGAGCAACCCAAGGTGAGTTCACAACTAATAAAGCATGCGTTCCCGGTGGTTGGGAAACGGAAACTTACAACAACGCTATCCCCTCGTAAGGGATACAAACCTACTTCTCTCCCCTTAAATGGGACCTTTAGTTAATTACTGTTTATACTGGATGCAATAAGCAACACTAAACACAACTCTATCACTCAAGTCCTCACTTCTTAATACCGATTAGTCGCCGGGGTCAGGCGAACGGGTTATTAGTTGATAGCGCTATTTAGGTCTCACCAACCTCACACCGTGCCCGCGTATGGGATCGGGCATGAACTAATGTACTCTGGCAACCGTTAATGATGATAGAACATTGACAAACGGGGCACTCTACGGAAACGTACGGATGAATAGTATTCGGTATTGTAAAAACAGTTTAGTCGCTTACTTGTGGGGTAGCTCCCCATCGCATGTATAAATGGATAAATTAACTGGTGATACAAGTTTTTGGAAATTAAAACTGGACAACTCGTGAACTCGCCAACATTTTTGTTGATAACCTACTGCATGCTTTGCAGGTACCCAGTGACTCAGGAGCTTGCAGCTTGGGAAGTGTAGTGGTCGTCTAAACCCGCGTGTTGGGTTCTAAATAACTTGAACTATGAACTTTGTTTAAACTGTTTTGCCTATGCTTTCGCTACTCACTTAAACTGTTATTTGAACCTAAACTCTCGAACTTTAAACTATGATGTTTACTAACTGTTATGGTTGGCGATCATTTTTACTATCATCCAATGCTCAGTATAATTGGTGGCTGGATCCTGGTCAGTCACGCCTCCAAGCGGTGGCATTCCGCATGTGGGTTTTGGGGGTGTGACAATGTTTTCATACAAAGTATACAAACGTTCAATACAAAAACTGCATGAATTCACACCAACATTAAGTTGACGATTTTCCAAAAACTCACATGTATTTCAGGAAACTAAAGTGGATGTGCCCGCGGTCTTACTCTTGCTCTTGGATGTTGTTTATATTTATCTTTGAATAAAGTTGTAAACTTATCAAACAAAATGTTGTCTTGTGATGTAAACATTTAATCAATGTTTTCAGTTATGTAATGTTATTGGCATTTGAAGTTATTTTTACGAGCATGTAGTATGTTTACCATTCTTATGCAATGAGAACCTTTCATGATCACATCTCGTGCTTCCGCCTTAGAAAGGGGTGTGACATTAATCAGTGATATTAGGCATGTAGTCAAGGCGGCTAGACCTCAAACAATAGAAGAAGCTGTAGAACTAGCAAACAACTTGACTGATGAATTAGTACGTACACAAGAAGAGGACCAAAGGAGAAACCTAGCTTAAAGGCTTACCCAAGAATTTCGTTATGGAAATTCCAACCGTGGGAAAAATGTTGGTTCTACCTTTGCACCTTATTGCAAGGCCTAGAAGAAGAAGCATTCGGGAAAATGCTCCACCTACTGCAATTTCTGCAAGATACCAGGACACAAGGAAGAAGATTGTAGGAAGAAACCTAATAATGGAATGTGCTTCAACTGTGGAGAAAAAGGTCACATCAAGCCAAACTGTCCGAAACTAGTTCCAGCCATGAGCAATAAGACTACCAAAAATGCTAGAGCATTTGTTCTGACAACAGATGAAGCCAAGATGATTTCGGACGTGATAGCCGATATGTTTTTAGTTAATGATGTTTTTGTTAAAGTATTATTTGACTCTGGTGAGAACCAAAGTTTTATTAATACTTCATTTTGCAAACTTCTCAATCAACCATTAACTAAACTCCCACAAGAATGTCTAGTGGAGACAACAAATGGGGAAACCATTAAGATTTCTAAAATCTTGCAGGAAGCAAGAATAGAAATTTTAAATCAAAAGTTTATTGCAAACATTTATCCAATGAATCTGGAAGGATTTGATGTTGTATTAGGAATGGATTGGTTAATAACAAATAAAGCCAGTATTTTATGTGATCAAAAGTCAATTCAAGTAAATTCAGCAAAAGGTGAAAAGATTATAATTAAAGGAGATAAGCCATTTAGATCCACAAAATTCATCTCTGTGTTGAAAACAGCAAGTTATATAAGAAAATGATCATTAGTGTATTTGATTTCTATAATCACTAACACTAAAGGAAAAGAACTGAAAGATATTCCAGTAGTATCTCAGTTTCCAGATGTGTTTCCAGAAGAGTTACCAGGACTACCTCCAGACAGGAAAGTTGAGTTCAGAATCCACCTGCTACCAGGGACAGCACCGATTGCCAAAGCACCTTACCGTTTGGCACCTGCAGAAATGCAAGAATTGAAAAAACAGTTAGACGAACTGCTAGAGAAAGGATTCATACAGCCAAGTTCATCACCATGGGGAGCACTATCTTATTCGTCAATAAGAAAGACTGGTCGATGCGAATGTGCATTGATTACCTTGAATTGAACAAGGTCACGATTAAAAATCGGTACCCACTACCGAGAATCGAAGATCTATTTGATCAATGCAAGGAGCTCGATTTTTCTCAAAAATCAATTTATGGTCAGGATATCATCAATTAAAGGTACAGGAAGAGGACATTCCTAAAACCGCTTTTAGAACAAGGTATGGTTATTATGAATTTACTGTCATGCCAGTTGGATTAATCAATGCCCTAGCTGCATTTATAGACATGATGAATCGAATATGTAAGCCATATTTGGATAAATTCATAATTGTCTTTATAGATGATATTCTCATTTACTCTAAAAGTAAGGAGGAACACGCAGCGCATCTGCACCCACTTCTAAGTTTATTAAGAAAAGAAAAGCTTTATTATAAGTTTTCAAAGTGCAAATTTTGGTTAGAACATGTACAGTTTCTTGGGCATTTAGTCAATCATGAAGGAATTCATGTGGATCCCACCAAGACCGAGACGATTACCAAATGGAAAACCCCCGAGTCACCAACCGAGGTTAGAAGTTTCTTAGGATTGGCCGGTTATTATAGAAAATTTATTCGAGATTTTTCTAGAATAGCCATCCCTTTAACTAAGCTAACCTGTAAATCTGTTAAGTTTGAATGGGGACCAAAACAAGAAAAAGCCTTTAAAACTCTTAAGCAAAGATTAACCAACACACCCATACTAGCGTTACCAGAAGGAACTGAAGACTTTGTAGTCTACTGTGACGCTTCTAAGTTAGGTTATGGATGTGTGTTGATGCAACGTCAAAAGGTTATAGCTTATGCATCTAGACAACTTAAGAATCATGAAGAGAATTATTCAACCCATGATCGAGAATTAGGAGCCATAATCTTTGCTCTGAAGATTTGGAGACATTACCTTTATGGTAGTAAGTTTAACATTTTCACCGACCATAAAAGTTTAAGGTATGTTTTCTGGCAAAGGGAGTTAAATATGAGAAAGACGCTGGATGGAGATACTTAGTGATTATGATTGTAATATCCAGTATCATGCGGGAAAGGCTAATGTAGTAGCTGATGCTTTAAGTCGAAAGTATCACGAAAAGCCAAAAAGAATATGTTCTCTTAAATTAGATCTACAAGTAGATTTAAATGAACAAATTAGAAATGCACAAGAATCAGTAATCAAGGATGATACTGAGAAATTGAAAGGAATGATTAAGGAATTAGAACAAGGAACATATGGAATTTGGAGATTCCATAAGACAAGAATATGGATACCTAAATTAGGAAACCTACGCCACCGTATATTAGAAGATGCCCATAAATCTAAGTATACGATGCATCCTGGAAATGATAAGATGTATCAGGACTTAAGAAAGAACTTCTGGTGAATAGGAATGAAGAAAGATATAACAGCTTATGTTTCTAAGTGTTTAACTTATTCATAAGTTAAAGCTAAACATCAGAAACCCTCAGGTTTATTGCAGCAGTTAGAGATGCCAGTATGGAAATGGGAATTGATAACAATGGATTTTGTTACCAAATTACCCAAAACAAGGAAAGGTGATGATACAATCTGGGTGATTGTAGACAGGCTAACTAAGTCAGCTCATTTCCTACTAATGAAGGAAACCTTCAGTATGGAACAATTAGCTAAGTTGTATGTAAATGAAATAGTTTCATTACATGGAATTCCTTTATCAATTATTTCTGATAGAGATAGCCGTTTTACCTCTCATTTTTGGACAAGTTTCCAAAAAGCCATGGGAACCAAGTTAAAACTAAGCACATCTTATCATCCTCAAACAGACGGACAAGCGAAAGGACAATTCAGACAATGGAGGATATGCTTAGAGCTTGTGTAATTGATTTCGGAGGTAATTGGGACGATCATTTACCATTAATAGAATTTTCTTATAATAACAGCTATCACACAAGTATCAATGCTGCACCATTCGAAGCACTTTATGGATGAAAATGTCGAACCCCAGTCTGTTGGGCAAAAATTAGAGAAAAACAACTATCCGGACCTGAGATAGTGCAAGAAACGACCGACAAGATCATCCAAGTCAAGGAACGACTGAAAGCAGCACGTGACAGACAAAAGAGCTATGCTGATAACAGACTAAAGCCACTAGAATTTCAGGTAGGAGACAAAGTGTTATTAAAAGTCTCTCCTTGGAAAGGAGTAGTCAGATTCATCAAAAAGGAAAAGCTAAGCCCCAGGTATGTTGGACCTTTTGAAATTATCAAAAGAATAGGACCTGTAGCTTATCAGCTACAACTGCCAGAGGAAAGGGCAGGAATAAATGATGTGTTTCATGTATGTAATCTCAAGAAATTCTTAGCCGATGAATCACTGGTAGTACCTCTTAAGGATATAGAGGTAAATGAACAACTTAAATTTGTAGAGAGGCCTCTACAGATTGAAGACAGAAAGATCAAGAGCCTCAAACACAAGAGACTAGTTCTGGTCAAAGTAAAATGGGACTCCAAAAGAGGACCAGAGTACACTTGGGAGCTTGAATCAGAGATGTAAAGGAAATACCTGCACCTATTCCAATAGACCTCGAGGACGAGTTCTAAAACAAGGTGGGGAGGATATAACAACCCTCCAAAATATTTATGATACCCCTAATATATGTCTTAAAACATACCTCTTATGTGAAAACCGAGCCCAAAATACCATACATAATTAAAAATAAATTAAAAACAAGAAAAACAAGTCTGTCGCGGGCAGCGACAGACAGCCTTTACTCATACGCGGGTCGTGAGCGATCATCAACGAGGCAGCACTCTGAGCTACCACATGGCAGCCATTTGTCAAAGCTCGAGCGGTGACCCGACAAGGCTAGGGCCTACCCAGCCTATGTCACGGGCCACGAAGGCCATGCCTTCCCTCTTCGCGGGGTGCACCAAAACCAAAATCAGGCCCTATAAATAGAGGCCATCGGCTTCAGTCCCAATTCGCTCACACATTTTTTCTCTCTCAAAATTCTGCATAATATAAGCTATTTCCCGGCATAATACCCCCCTAAATAAACAAAGTTATGCCTCGTTTTAAGTATCATAACCCCTGGTTACGTATTAGATACGCTGCCCGATTGATCCAGGGTTCCGTAACGGCTGTCGAGGTTTTGCCCGACGTAGTCGTTGGAATGCCGTCTCGGGGAGGGTATTACTAATGTAAATATTGGGTTATTATACTAACGTGTGTGCATTTGTTTAATTAATAGATAATCACCAGGAAATCCTTATGGAAAACCCTAAGACATCAAAGTGAGTAATCTCCTTTTTGTAAACCTTTTTTGCAAACTGTTTTTACAAAACCTCATATGATTAACATATATTAAACAGTGATTGAGTATTTGTATTCTACAATTATCGTCGGTATGTTGGGGTTTTGTATACAAAATTTGTTACTACATTGTGAGTAGTAACATGACCACAAGTTGGGTTGACAGTACCGTGGGTGGTAATTAAAGTAGATGGAAACAAATGTAATTGGGCGACCGCCCTCAATACTGTACGATGGTTTTATTTATCGTGATTAAACTGGGATTCACTCACCAGTATTTCCCACTAACAAAATTTTTTTAAACGCATTTCAGGTAACAAAATGTGAAAGTCAAATAGAAGCCAACTGGACAGCACTGAATGCTTGGAAAAATGGCTATAAAGTTACCTAAAATAAAGAGATGTTTTATTTAAATAAAATAGGGTTTTACCCCTATAAAAATGTGTGTACTTGAAACTTGGGATTTTCCCATGTGTTTAATATTATAAAGGCGTGGTATTTTACTCTGATAAAATATTTCTTAACTACGGTCCTGATGTAAATTCCGCTGCTAAAATGATAAACCCAGATACCACCGAAACTGATCTCGCGGCCACCCGTTCCCGTGTAGTTAGGGGACGGGGGTTGCGACACCATATGGGCGTCGGCGACGGTGCCTAGAAAACCAATTCTCCGTTTTCCAATATCTTGAGTCCGGTTGACTCATTTCACGTCCCGGTGGTCCGTTTTTCGTCCCGGTGACCCGTAAAGCTCCCGAAAAGCTCCTTAAACTCCGCTAGACCTGCAAAACAAGTATCTAATCAAAAGTAGGATATTCGGAATTAAAACTCGTGTAAAACATCAAATTAAGCAATTACGATCACCGTTAATCGACCACGTATCATCCGGTCAGGCATGGCATCCACTGAGTGGCTCTGTTTCAATGCCTTTCCGTTTACCTTGGGATTCCGATTCCCTTTTCCCGATTTCATCACTGAATTTTTTGGTATCACCAAACTCAGTTTCAGCCCGAGTATGTCGATGCTCTGGCGAGTGTTGCTCGTTCTTGATCGAATCAAGAATGCTCACATTCCCGAGCTCTCCGTCCATGACCTTCCATTAGCATATCGGCTAAGATCCCATGGGTCTTGCAGATTTTTGTTTTACTCTACTTCCAACGATCCTCTGATACTCCGAGCCACCAGGAACGAGGAGGAATGGAAATCCGATTTCTTCTTTGTAAAAAAAAAAGTTTGATCCCTGGTGGAGTGGATTATCTGGTGAAGTGGTTGAGAAAGATTAGGATTTAGGGTTTTAGGATGATCCTCTGTTATATCCTATCCTGTATCCTGAACTGATCTGTCTTTTTGTTTTATGCAGCTAACTTGAGGAAACTAGCACCTCCTCTTGCTGACTCTGAAAAAAGAATTCAAGCCATCAGACTTCTTCCCGAGATCGAAAGAAGCTTTATTCCGTACCCAGCATCCTCAAGCCAACACTCTAGTTCAAACATGTCTTGTAAGGATCCTGTTTAATATCCTGCACATATTTCGTTATTTGATGTTTTATATAGTAGGGTTTTAAAATCACTCCTTGTATGCAGATGCCAGCAAAGTTCCAATCCTCCTGGACCTTGAGGAACTCAACAGCTATCCTACTCCTGTCCAAGTAAAAAAGGAGACTCCTGCCGCTACCAGCTCCAAACCAGCCGCAGCTCCTAAGCCTAACCCAAAAAGCCATGCCTCCACATCTAAGAAGAGAAAAGGTTCAGAGACCACCACTCCAGCTTCTGAAGGGTTCTCCTATGAGGAGCTCAGTTTCACCGGGTCCTTGGAGCCTATGACCTCCTTCCTCAACAAGGTAGTATCCTGGTGCTAGATCATGTGCACATATACTGACTGAATATCCTGGTTAGTAAACATTATCGTACCTGTATTTGGCTCTGTAGGGTCTCCAGCATCTGCTACACCTCTACACTGAAGCCTGCGGGACAGTGAAGCTTCAAGAGGCCAGGATCAAGCAACTTGAGACCACCGTAGCTGACTAGGGTATAATCACTGAAGCCAAGACCCGGCACTACAAGGATAAGCTGAAGAAGGTTACTCAGGATGCCGAAGTAAAGCTGGCAGCCGCCCATGTCGAGCATGAGCAGGCCATGATCTCCTTCCTAGAGGGGATCAAAACCTCTGCCGTTGTCTCCCTCCTACAAGCTTGAATTAAGATGGCTTACGAAGCCAAGGAGACAGGACTTAAGTGTTCAGCCTGGTCGGTTGACTCCTGGGTGCTGAAACTTAAAGAGCTTGGAGGCAATACTGTGCTGTATTCTGCTAAATATGGGGCAGGAGAGACTTCAAAGGCAGCTAAGGTGGTGGACGAGGCTGGAGAAAAGAAGGATGCTGGTGGCGATGTTGGTCAGGATGTTGCTCAGGATGCTGGTGCTGAGGAGGTGAAGAAGGATGGTGGTGATGCCGCTGTGTGAGGGCATTCAAGTGGGAAATGATGGATATTCTTGCTTAGGTCAGAGCCCACTTTTTTAAATTCGAATAGTCTGTAACTCCAAACAATTTACTTTTCCTGTATTTACTTTTCCTACGCTTAGATATAATATGATGGCCAAAGGTGGAGGGATCCTGAGTTTCAGGATGAAGTCCTTGGTCATCAACTTTAATATGCTTTTGAACGACCAACAGTTGAAGGTGTAGGGATCCTGTGTTTTTAGGACGAAGCCTTCAACTGTTTATGTAAATATGCTTTTGAACAGGTTGTACTTTTGGTGGATGGGTCTCGTTTTGAGATGAAGCCAGAAGCACAATCTTTTTAATCGTTAATAATAGATAACTAACCTTTTAGCCTTATCCGTTGTTATTATGTCTTTCTTTTACTTTTGAAAAATATCTTCTGAATATCCTGCTCAAATATCCTGGTCAGGATACTGATATTATGCTCAAAATTCTTGTTACTCTTATTAAAAAATGTTAGGCAAAATTTTAATTAAATATCAGATGGTAAAAGCTAACCTATTTAGATAAAGCTTTTGAACTTAGTAATATAAAAACCATACTATAACACTTAGGCAATAGTTTCCAAATTCAACCTTTGAATGCTTTACAATGTCCCCAACATGGATGTCCCCTATCTGTGCAGGATATTGCATTAGTTCATGACATACTTCAATATTCCTTCAGTTTAATCTTTGTAATATTTTATCCATAAAAGAATGTATTTAAACACAATCACACTTTGTTTAGAACCTATCCATAAACCTTATTTTTTTCTTGGGATAAACCCTTAATGTCCTGGGGATAAACCCTTAATATCCTAGGGATAAACCCTTAATATCCTGGGGATAAACCCTTAATTTCATGCGCTACAGGCGGCAATGTATAAACTCCAAGACTTAGAAAGGTGAAAACCTTTAAACCTTAGAGAGTATGAACATACCCTTTCGTGAGAGAGGGTGATCAATCCTCATATACCTTAAGGATCTAGGATACATCGAATAATAACGAAATTGTCAGCCACTTTTACATGAACTGGTCCCGCTATCTTGAACTATCCCTGGATAACTTGCGCTCTAGGTAGGGTGTTTAAACCCAATTCGAGAGAAAGGTGAATACCTTTAAACCTTTGAAGGGATAGGGATCCCTTAAACGTGAGAGAGGGGACCAATACTCTAATCTTTCGGTTCATCTTGAGTATATATCCTAGAGTCACATCCTGAATCATATCCTACAAAACACCCATAAACTAAGGTGGGTGTTAGCTTGGCTAACACCCCTCCAATGCTTAAGTCAGTATTGGGTTCAAAAGAATAAATAAAATCAAACATATTTAAAAGAGATAGAATTCATACCATCCTGAGTTAGAAATTAGATTCTAAACTCACTTGAAATAGGGCTTGAGGTGTATAGCATTCCAGGATCTTGGAAACATATCCCCTTCCATATTCTTGAGTCAGTATACTCCTTTCTCAAATTCAGATTCAACTTCATATGGTCCTTCCCATTTTAGGGCAAGCTTCCCATCAGCAGGATTAGTAGTATTCTGGAAAGCCTTTCTTAATACCCAATCTCCAACTTGAAAGCTTCTAGTCCTTAGATTTTTGTTATATGCTCTGGATATCCTCTGTTGATATGCTGCCATCCTTAGCTTTGTTGCATCCCTTGTTTCATCAGTAGTATCCAATTCTTGACATAAAGCTTCAGGATTCGTCTCAGGATCCCGGAGGCTCGATCTTGCTGTAGGTATCACCATCTCTGTCGGGGTCACTGCTTCTGCGCCGAATACCAAGGAAAATGGGGTTTGGCTAGTAGCATTCTTCACTGTCGTTCTATCAGCCCATAGGACAAAGGGTAGTTCTTCTGCCCAACTTCCTTTTTTAGCACCTAGTCTTCTCTTCAAATTGTTGACAATTATTTTGTTGGAGGATTCTGCCTGTCCATTTGCTTGAGGATGTACCGGAGTTGACGTAATTGTTATGGGTGATTTTCTGCTATATATTTATCCTGGCCGATATGCTGACTTTGTTTGTTTTATTGTGACCAGGATGCTGGATCAGGATATTGGTAACATCTTGATATGATATCCTGGTAATAACTAATTAACTCACTTGCAGATTATTGGAACATGTCTCTAACGTTCAAGAGGACTTCTTCTCCTCAAGACCCGGGCAAATTAGTTGGATTATGGACGTTGGAGCCGGAAGACGTGGACTACAACGTCCACATATGGAATATTCACCGAATCCCGGAATAGTAGGATAGTTAGTTGGTTTCCTTTTACTATAAAAAGGATTGATCGGATCAGATTAGGGACACAATCTTTCGCACACTCTTTCTCTCTAACTGCAAACAATCACTACACACTTACACTTGTATACAAATTACATTGTAACACTTAGTCGATCCGCATCATATCCTGCACTGTATCCTGGCATTTGAAGCAATAAGAAGAACAAGGCAGTTATGATTGTTAGCTACCGAGGTTTTGTGCCGGAAATCTAGATTGATCAAGGGCTTTCCTCGTACATCCTGTGTCACCCTTTACATTTTCGCTCATTGTTTGATCGTAGATACAGCTCAATATCCTAAGCTGTATCCTAAAAATTGTTTTTGCAAACAACTTAATTAGCATATTTTCAACACGCATTTTTAGCACACTACCTCACTTAACTAATTTGATCACTAAATTGCTTCGGTAATTTTTGACCAAAACAATTTGGCGCCCACCGTGGGGCAAGTGGTGCTACTTCTTCTAAAAGTTTTTGCAAAATCGTTACTTTGTTTATTATTTTCAAAACTTTTTGCCACACTATTTTCAATGGCCTCGAGATCAAACATGAGCTCTTCCACCGTGTCTGCTACAACCTCTGCAAAAATTGGTTCGGTGCTTCCACCACCTCCTCCGAGAATGCAAGCCTCTTCACAGGGAACTGAAATTCATGTGGCTCGGGATGTTATCCCCGTTCGCAATATCCAGGGATCTGGTCCTGTTTTGATTTCTAATGAAGAAATTATAAATTTGTTTGGTAGTGTATAGGAACAGATGAGGCAGTAGCAGGAAACTACCCAGATGCTGATGAGAGAGATACAACTCTTGAAATCCAGCTCAAGCAGGCCTGCTGAAGATACTGTCACTCCCTTGCAACCCAGGCCTTTGAACTTCAGTTCTGCAGTTTATACTGAGGATAACCAGGGGAATATTGTGCCTAGCCATTCCCAGAATCATACTCCTGAGATACCCTCTTCAGTAAGAGTGTCAACTGTGAGAAGCTTAGGATATGCTTC
The DNA here is from genome assembly GCA_030545235.1 of Helianthus tuberosus. NCBI lineage: Eukaryota > Viridiplantae > Streptophyta > Magnoliopsida > Asterales > Asteraceae > Helianthus > Helianthus tuberosus. The sequence continues at coordinate 29,947,678 of CM060446.1, read as the reverse complement.
AGGATATGGCCAGAATCCTCAGACTAGTAATGTATCTAATAATAATAATACTCTTGCTACTAATGGTGTTGGATCTTTGCAGGATGCAGGTATGGCATTAGCATTTTCCAGGGAGCTTCAAAAACTGAAAGACATGATATCCAGTGTACCTTGGGTGGTCCAGCCAATTCCAGAAGTGTCCCAGGACAGCCACAGGATATCACGGTTTACGTATCCCATCTGTGATGCTGAAATCCCAAAAATATTTCAGACCCCCAACATGAAACTCTATGACGGAACTACGGATCCTGAGGAGCGTATTGCCCAGTATAGGGAAAGGATGGAAATCAACCCTATTCCTCCGGATCTCAAAGAAACATGCCTATGCAAGGGCTTTGGTTCTACCTTAATAGGATCAACCTTAAAATGGCTCTTAAACACTCCTCCTCACTCAATTACTTCATTTGCTCATTTAGTTAATTTATTTAATAGTCAGTTTTCTTGCAGTCGGAGTTCTGAAAAACTAACCAGCGATCTCTCAGGATAACTCAAGGACCTCAGGAATCCTTGAGATATTATGTGATCAAGTTTAGCTGGGAATCCTTAGATATCCCACATCTTGATGTTGCAACAGCTGTGTAGGCTTTCAAGATGGGTTTGCAAAAAGACTCTCAATTTTACTAGGATCTCGTAATGAATCCCTGCAGGAATCTGGATGAATCTCGGAAAAGGGCTTTAAGATATATTCGGCTGGAGGATGACAAAAAGATGCAAGAGAGGATGAATTCATCCATAACCTATGAGTCAACCAACAGGAAATCAGAATCCTCGTATAAACCATATCGCTCCAAGCCATATGGCAGAAATGATAGCAAAAAAATGAATGCTATTGAAGACGACGATCCTGAGGAGTATCATGAATTGTCTGAATAATGTTTTTCTGTTAACATACCTGAATTGATGTATGCTATGCAGGGTTTAGGAGACAAAGCAAGATGGCCCTGAAAGAATCAACAAAAAGCTGATTGGAAGGATAAGTCCAAATGGTGTGCCTTCCACGAGGATTTCGGACATGTTACTGAGGATTGCATTACTCTAAGGAAAGAAATAAGCTATCTTTTGAGCAAGGGATATCTAAAGGATCTCCTGGGAAGAAAGAAGAATAAAAGTCAGGATCCTGAAAAGGATCCTGAACGAGCGGCATCACCTCCTGTGGATGCCAAAATAATTAACTTTATTTCAGGAGGATCCGACATCTACGGCACATCATATTCTGCGGCGAAACGGCACGCGAAGGAAGCCAAAGCAGAGAGGGGGGATAAGCCAACCAGGATGTCAACCCTCACGACTGACAAAGTGATCACGTTCGATAACGATGACATGGATAATGTCCAGGATCCTCATCATGATGCTTTAGTAATATCGTTATATGTTGCTAACCATTTTGTGCGCAGGATATTAGTGGATAATGGCAGCTCCGTCAACATAATTCAGCTGGAAACGTTGAAGAGGATGAACGTATCCCCGATGGATATTACTTCGAAGTCCACTGTGCTCGTTGGTTTCAGTGGAGAAGCCAGGAATACCGTAGGAGAGATAAAGTTGTCCGTGTATGTTGAAGGGGTCAACTCAATGCAGCGCTTTTGTGTCATGGACTCTTTATCCTGCTATAATATTATATTAGGTAGGCCTTGGATCCATGATATGAAAGTTGTTCCATCAACCTACTATCAATGCATCAAGATCCCTACCCCTTGGGTAGTTTTCAAGGTGGAAAGTGATCAACAGGAAGCAAAGGAGTGTTATTCTTCTTCGATGAAATCCTTAACAAAGCCTAGTGCATCATAGCAATTAAAGATGCGAGGCAAGGATATCATGGAGGCTTTAGAATAGGATGTAAAGAAAGTTATCCTGGATCAGGATAATCCGGATATCTCGGTGCTCGTAGGAACCAATATCCCTCAGGATATTGAAAACCAATTGACTGACTTTTTGAAATGCAGGATGTCAACATTCGCGTGGAAACACGAGGATATGACAGGAATTTCCAAGGATATTATAACTCACAAGCTCGGAATTGATAGGTCTTTCAAGCCTGTCCAGCAGAAACGAAGAAAATTTTCTCCAGAACAGAACGCTATCATTCAGGAGGAAGTTGAAAGATTATTAAAGAGCAAGATGATTAGGGAAGTGAAGTTTCCTAAATGGCTGGAAAATGTAGTTGTGGTGCAAAAGAAAAATGGGAAATGGAGAGTCTGTATAGATTACACAGACTTGAACAAAGCTTGTCCCAAAGACCCGTTTCCTCTACCTCATATCGATTCAATGGTGGATGCTACTGCTGGTCACGAGATGCTAACCTTCATGGATGCCTCCTCAGGATTCCAACAGATCCAGATGGAACCCTCGGATCAGGAGGATACTGCCTTCATGACACCAACAGGTATTTATTGTTATACTGCTATGCCTTTTGGTTTGAAAAATGCAGGTGTAACATACCAGAGATTGGTAAACATGATGTTTAAAGACAAACTAGGGGACACCATGGAGGTGTACATCGATGATATGGTAGTAAAATCCAAGAAGGCTGAGGATCACCTCCAGGATATTAAGGGAGCATTTGATATCCTGGATCAGTACAACAGGAAATTAAATCCTGCTAAATGCCATATTAGAGTGGGAGCAGGAAAGTTTCTAGGATACATGGTGATGAAAAGGGGGATAGAGGCAAGCCCGGAGCAGATTAAAGCTATCCTGGATATCAAGTCACCTTCAAATATGAAAGATGTTCAACGATTAACAGGGCGAGTAGCAGCATTAAATAGATTTATCTCAAGATCCTCGGAAAAATGCAAGGACTTTTATGATATCCTGAAGAAGAATGAGAAATTCGAATGGGGAAAGAAGCATGAAGCGGCCTTGTAGGATTTGAAGCAGTGTCTTTCAACCGCACCTCTATTGATAAAGCCTGAGGATGGTGAACCAGTATCCTTGTATCTTGCAGTATTACGGAATGCAGTAAGTGATGTCCTTGTAAAAGATCATGAAGGTCAGCGGTATCCTGTCTATTATGTTAGTCAAAGTTTATTAGATGCTGAAACTAGATATTCTCATTTAGAGAAATTAATATTAGCCCTAGTAATCGCAACAATAAAACTTAGACATTATTTTAAAACACATAGGATTCATGTTAAAACCAACTATCCTGTTAAAAATGTGCTTAGGAAACCCGAGATGTCAGGTAGGATGGCTAAGTGGTCAGTGAAATTAAGTGCATATGATTTAATATATGAACCTAGAAATGCCATAAAGTCTCAGGCCCTAGCTGACTTTGTGGCTGATTTCAGTAGCGATATTCAAAATGAAGTAGACCTAGAAGTCCAACAACTAGGAGAAAATATAGAATCTTGGACACTATATACTGATGGTGCATCTAATGTAAGAGGTGTAGGTTTGGGTATGTTTTGGTCAAAAATTACCGAAGCAATTTAGTGATCAAATTAGTTAAGTGAGGTAGTGTGCTAAAATTATGTGTGAAAAATATGTTAATCAAGTTAGTTATAAAAACAATTTCAGGATACGGCTCAAGATGTAGAGTTGTATCTGTGATCAAACAATGAGCAGAAAAGTAAAGGTTGACACGTGATGTACGAGGAAAGCCCTTGATCAATCTAGATCGCCGGCACAAAACCTCGGGAGCTGACAATCGCAGCTGCCTTGTTCTTCTATTGCTTCAAATATCAGGATACAGTGCAGGATGTAGAGCGAATCAACTAGGTGTTACAATGTGATTTGAATACAAGTGTTTGTGTGTAGTGTTTGCAGAGAGCTAGAGAGAAAGTGTTTTAAAGTGTGAAAGTTGCGTGCCTTAATCTGATCTGCCCCCATCTATTTATAGTAAAACAAATATAACAAACTATCCTAAATAACCGGGATCCAGCGAATATTCCTCACTCGAACGTTGTAGACCTAGTCTTTCGGGTTCAATGTCTCTCCCATAACAAACATGCCCGAGTCTTGAGGAGATGAAGTCCATCTGACCGTTAGCAAACCCCAGCCTTTAACCTGTACGTGGTTAATTCAATCAACCTCAGGATATCGCCCAGGATGTTAGCAATATCCCCGTCCAGTATCCTGGTCACAAATAAACAATTAAAAGCAGGATATTGATCAAGATATGTACGCTCAGAAAATGACCCATAACAATTGTCCCCAAATATATCTGTTGGTATACCAATCAAACGGATATATTTTAAAAGTTTTATCTCATCAATTAAGGCAATCAATATGATGAGACCCTTGAAATGACAATGTGCAACTTCCAAGGCGTTATTTACTCTTTACCCCCTACATTTAGCCTATATTAACTGGGGGTCGTCTCATTATGATTATCATTATCTTCAACCGAATATCAGGTACTTTTCTCTCTCTCTTTTCTATTTTCCTTGTTTATATCCTGTTCTCCGATTGTGATCCTTCATGGCGACCCGTACTAGATCGCAAATGGCGGATTCTGTTTCCCCCTTCCACAAACAAAATTTGCTTCAGAAACCTTCAAAAGAGGTGTGTTCTTTCGATAATTCTGACATCGCGGCCCTACGAGCTTCCGGTGCCTTTCCCGCCGAGACAATCTTCCGTCCATTCGACCGAGAGGTCCGATCGGATTTTTGTTCCGACGAATGGGTCTGCTTTTTTGCCTACCCTTTCTCCATAGGACTTCAATACCCGTTTTCACCTTTTATTTCTCGTTTCTTCGAACTTACTGGCCTTAGCTTTGCCCAAATCATGCCCATGGTTTGGCGCATATTGGTCACCTTGGAAGGAATTAAGGCTCGCCACATGCCCGACCTGTGCATCGAGGATTTGCCAATGGCTTATCGTTTAAGATCTCATGGTTCCAGCCGATTCCTTCTATTCTCTATTTCCAAAGATCCTCTCATCCTCAAAGCTACCAAGAACGAGGATAAGTGGACAAGAAAATTCTTCTTTGTGAAAAGAGACTCCATTGATAAGGGTTTTGACCTTCCTAAAAGATGGTTGACTTCTGGTAGGACTTAGGGTTTTAGGAATATCCCCAATCATATCCCGAACCTCCATCCTGAACCAATATCCTGATGTGTTTATTTCCTTTCTTGCAGCAAACTTCAAGGAACTAGCTCCCACTAGTGCTGAATCAGAAGGAAGAATAAAAGAAATCTACAAGCTTCCAGAGGGTGAAAGAACCTTTAACCTGCTACTCACAAACTGAAGTCAAAGATCAAGTTCCAACATGTCTGGTAAGCATATTTTCAGGAATTATCTTTATATTGAATCGATTATTATTTTTAGAGGTATAATAAGCCTAAAACATCTTCCCTTGTGCAGTGCCAGTTATTAACCTCGAAGGCTTCCAACTCGATGAGTTGGACAACTACTCTAGCCTCGCACCTGCCAAGCAAGAATCCAATCCAAAGTCATCCGTCACACCGAAGCCTACCAGCTCGAAGACCACCACTGCTCCCAAAGCTCCTCCGGCATCCCGTACCCGGGCCTCTAGTTCCCGAAAGAGAAAAGAAGTTGAACCTCCCGCTACACTTCACGTGTTCCCATTTGAGAATCACGGGTTTACGGAATCCAGCAAATTTATGACCGGCTTCCTTAACTAGGTTAGTATCCTGACCTCTATCCTGCACCATATGCTAAGTAGAAATGTTCATTTAGAATAATGCCTGTTTCTTTACCTTGCAGAGCCTTGAACGCCTGGTATTCCTTTATGAGGACACATGTGGCTTAAACGTCATGCTAGAAAGCAAACTAAAGAAGGCTGAAGCTACCATCATGGATCAAGCAGCAATCGCCACCGCCAAATCTGAACACTACAAAGCTAAGTATAAGGCCATGACCCAAGATCACCAAGCTGCCATCCAATAGATCACCCAAGAGGCTCAAGCTAAGTCTGACGCGGTCCAGGTTCAGCATGAACAAGATATGGCTTCATACCGGGAGAGCCTTAAGAATTCAGTCATCATCTCCCTCCTCCAGGCCAGACTGAAAATGGCTTACGAGGCTAGGGCTTTGGGCGTCGAATGCCCCTCATGGAACATCAAAGCCTGGGAGATGAAATTGAAAGATCTTGGCGGCAATCCTGTGGAGCCCCCTCCAAAACCTGTCGCAGAGGAGCCCACCAAGGTAACCGAGAAGGTGGATGATGCTGGTGCTTCAAAGGATGCTGGTGGTGATTCTGGAGAAAATGCTGATGGAGAAGATGCTGCTGATGATGCTGAGAAGAATGTTGGAAAGGATACTGGTGGAGATGTCACGATGAAGGAGGGAGCTGACCCTTAAATGCAGTGACGTGGGCGATGATGGATATATGTGCTGAGGCCGGAGCCCACTTTTTAAAATTTCATGGTTATGGTTTGTAAAACAATTTACCTTTCCTGTCTTTGAACAATTTATATTTCCTGCATTAGAACAATATGATGACCAAAGGTGGATGGGTCCTAGGTTTTAGGATGAAGCCCTTGGTCATTGGTTAGTATAATCTGTTTTGAATATCGTAACGGTTGAAGGTGGACAGGTTTCGTTTTGAGATAAAACCTTTAACCGTTAGGTAGGTATGGTAAAAACTAAACGTGCTTTTGGCGGATGGGCCTTGGTTTGAGGTGAAACCAAAAGCACAACTTTTGACTTGTTAATAATATAACTATCTCTTGACTTATTTGTTATCGCCTTTTAGATTTTTGCCATGCGTTACTTAGTGTAATTTTTAGCTTCGCAAAATTTTGTACTATTATCTTTTGAAAATATCCTGATCAACATACTCAGTGATATATTATGAAAACTTTTATTAAATAGAATTTCTAAAAATTCAATCACCTTTAGAGAAAATTAAAAGATAGTCCATTTTAAAACCTGTTTTGACGATACTTGCTTGATCAAAGTTTCAAACCAGTACCAGCTTCAAATATCTTAATCAAATATCCTGAAAAGTATTTCGAAAATATATTTTGAAAATATATTCCGACAATTTATCCTAATCAGGATGTTTATCCTTTTACCAAACATAGTACTGTTAAAAACTTAAACAACGTTTACAAAGGAAAGATCATACCAGGAATAGGGTATAACCCTATTCTCAAACTTCAATCCCCTTGCAACTCTTCCAATAAAGATGTCCCCTGTCTGAGACACTCAGTCTATTAGGTCCGAGCCTTACCCTTTGAGCTTTACACCATTGCCTTAGTAGGAATGTCCCATGTGTACAATGTCTTCAAATATTTAGAAATCTTCTGGATATCAGTTCCCATTGTATAGACAATTTTTCGTGTTACAGGGGTAAAACCCAAAAAATGTATTGGGGATGAATCCCTCGTATCGTGGGGGAAATCCCAGATTTTCATGCGCTACAGGCGGGAGTGTATAAACTCCAAGACTTAGAAAGGTGAAAACCTTTAAACCTTAGAGAGTATGAAAATACCCTTTCATGAGAGAGGGTGATCAATCCTCATATACCTTTAGGATTCAGGATATAGCCAATAGTAACGAAATTGTCAGCCACTTTTACATGGACTGGTCCCGCCACCTTGAACTATTCCCGAATAACTTGCGCTCCAGGCGGGGTGTTTAAACCCAATTCGGAAGAAAGGTGAATACCTTTAAACCTGTAAAGGGATCAGGATCCCTTATACGTGAGAGAGGGGGCCAATCCTCTAATCTTTCGAAGTATCCTGAGTGAGCATCCTAGAGCTATATCCCGGAGCATATACTGCAAAACATCCTTAAACTAAGGTGGGTGTTAGCTTGGCTAACACCCCTCCGATGCTTAAGTTAGTATTGGGTTTCAAAGAACAAAACAAATCAAACATATTTAAAAGAGATAGAATTCATACCATCTTGAGTTAGAAATTAAATTCTAAACTTAGTTGAAATAAAGTTTAAGGTGTATAGCATTCCAAGATCTCGGTAGCATATCCCCCTCCATATCCTTGAGTTGGTATGCACCTTTTCCTGATTCTAATTCAATCTCATATGGTCCTTCCCATTTCGGAGCCAGCTTTCCATCAGCAGGATTGGTAGTATTCTGAAAAGCTTTTCTTAACACCCAATCTCCAACTTTGAACCTTCTAATCCTTATCTACTTGTTGTATGTTCTGGATATCCTTTGTTAATATGCCGCCATTCTTAGCCGTGCTGCATCTCTTGTCTCATCAATAGTATCCAGCTCCTGGTATAGGACTTCAGGATTCTGCTCAGGATTCCAGAGGTTGGATCTTGCTGTGGGTATCACCATTTCTGTCGGGATCACTGCTTTTGCTCCAAATACTAAGGAAAACGGGGTTTAACCAGTTGCATTTTTTTACCGTCGTTCTATCAGCCCACAAAACAAAGGGTAATTCTTCTGCCCATCTTCCTTTCTTGGCCCCTAATATTTTCTTCAAGTTGTTGACAATTATCTTGTTTGAGGATTCAGCTTGTCCATTTGCTTGAGGATGTACCGGAGTAGACGTAATCATTTTGATTCCACAACTCTTGCAAAAGTCAGTAGTCCTCTTACTTATAAACTGAGAACCATTGTCACAGATTATCTCGGATGGTACTCCGAATCTGGTCAGGATATTTCTCTTTATGAAGGATACCACTTCTTGATCCCTGACTTGGACAAATGCCTCGGCTTCAACCCATTTGGAGAAATAATCTGTCATTGCCAACATAAAAACCTTCCCTCCTGGAGCCTTTGGAAGCTTTCCCACTATATCCATACCCCACTTCATAAATGGCCAAGGGGAAACAATAGGATATAATGGTTCAGCAGGCTGATGCAGTATGTTACTATGTCTTTGACATGCATCACATCTTCGAACATATTCTGTGGCATCTTTCCTCATTGTCGGCCAATAATATCATGTCCTTAATACTTTTGAGAATAATGACCTACCCCCAGTATGGTTACCACAATCTCCTTCATGTATATCCTGAAGTACTTCCTTGGTTTCAGGATCCTCCAAGCACCTCGGATATGGTCCTGCAAGAGATTTCTTATACAAAACATCATTTATAATAGTGAATCGTGATACCTTCATCCTAAAGGCTTTAGGATTCTCATTCTTTGGGATGTATCCTTGCTTTAGATATCTCATGATTGGAGCTATCCAGGACTTAGGATCCTCCTCAAGATAGCCATCATCAGGATCCTGAATACTTATTACTTCCTTATCCTGAGGATTCGTTGCAGGATATAGGATATGTAATATTGGTATCCGGGTTCCTTCCGGTATCCTGACCGATGATCCTAGATTTGCCAAGGCATCAGCTTCAGCATTGTCTTCTCTTGGTACCTGTTCAATTGTAAAAGTATCGAAATATCCCGCTAATTTTTTAAGAATTTCGAGATACCCGATTAACTTCTCTCCTTTAACTGCATAGCTTCCATTAAAATGATTAGTTATTAACAAGGAGTCAACATACACTTGCAATTTTTTGATATTCATATTCTTAGCCAACTCTAATCCTGCAATTAAAGCTTCATATTCTGCCTCATTATTAGTAGCAGGAAATTCAAACCTAATAGCCTGGGGTAATATGTCCCCTTGTGGCGATTTTAGTAGTATACTGTTTTGGTAAAAAATCAGACGAGGATAATGCAACCAAACTCTTTGTTACGGGGTATGATGCTTGAATTGGTAAACAACAATTAGGATCACTATGAAAATGAATTGCACAGGGGACACAAAGATTTATACGAGGAAAAAGCCCTTGATCAATGTATGATCTCCAGCATAAAAAACCTCGGGTGATGGAAACTACCGATCACCAACTTAAATTAAACAATAATCCTTTTACAACTTCGGATGATAGCGAGCTAAGTACAAGGATCACTATAGTGTATCGTGTAGAAGTGTATGAAGAAATGCTAAGTGTTTTGCCGAGAGCTGGTGAGTGCAGTTGTACGAGTGTGTGTAGCCAAAAAATAGCCAAGTGTTGTCTAATTAGCTCGCTACCCCTTTTAAATTTAGTAAAATATCTAAATAACTAACTATCCGCAATTCATGCCTTCTCCCCACGATCTCCATAACGTTCACCATGGTCAAGCACGTGCGGAATAAGCGTGGAATATTCTTCAGGAACGTTACCAAGACTAAGTCCATGCTGGTATTCCTGCAAAACAACATCGAATTTAAAGCAGACAATCATTAGTATAAGGATCCTTAGGATGATCCATGATCCTGATCCTGAAGCACTTCTGAGGATCACTAACTGACACAGAAGTAAGGATCACCAAACAGGATAACAATTGAGGATCACGGGTCATTCAAAAATCCTCCCCCAACAATTGCCCCCAAAATATAAGGAGTAATATTGTAAATAAACGAGTTGTATTTTGTTGATCTTATCCGTAACAGACTAACGGGTAACTAGCCGTTGAAGACGGACTAGCCGTTGCAAACCTGACGTCACTGAAGTGACAATCCTGCAAATCATCATTATAAATAGGAGTTAGAGATAGGATCAATTTACATTTAAATCCAAGAGAAACTCCCTTTAAATTCTCAGCCGAAGATCAATCAGGTATCTCTTCTCCTATTTCTCATTCTCTTACTCTGTTTTTCTTTCTTTACCAACATCACGTTAAGAATGATGCTCCGGTCCTCCCCCGCCAAGGATCATCAGAGGGATAGCCCCCTGAAAAGTCAAGGAATCATCAAAGACTCAGAGAATGAGAGGTGTTGCTTTACTGATCCACAAGTAGATAAGATCCGGTACTGCTTTCCGGCGAACACCTTTTTCAAACCCTACGATCCCACTGTTCTGAGCGACTACATTTCTGAGACATGGGTTGCCTTTCCGGTTACCCCATTCACCATAGGATACACCTATCCTTTCCCAGCTTTTACCTAATCCTTTTTCTCCCTTACCGGCATCTCCTACATCCAAGCTATGCCGATGATCTGGAGGGTCTTATATACCCTTGAAAGGATCATAGAGCAAGAAGGGATTGATTTAGGAATGTCGGAACTGGCAGAGATGTATGATCTCACGACGTTTGGATCCCACCGATATCTGTTTAAGCGAAAACCCGGCGAAGAGCATCCCATTTTTAAAGCCACTAAGAACGATACAAACTGGAAACGACGCTTTTTATTTGTCAGAAGGGATACCATTCCAAACGGAAAGGATCTACCAAGGAAGTGGTCCACCCATGGTAGGACAGAGGATCCTGAGAAGGATCACCAGGTAATCTTGCTCTCGTGATAGGATCACTAACTCCCTTTTGTTTTATGTTATGCAGTTGCCACTGTTTCACACCTCATACCATCTCCTGATACTAAGGAAAGGCTTGCTGTTTTTAGAAGACTCGGTCCTGAAACAAGATCATTCAAGACAATCACCCAGGATTCTCAAGAGGTATCCTCAGGCTCAGTCACCATGTCAAGTAAGTATCCTGCTTTTTATATAGTTAAAGATTTAAATAAATAGTTAAATAGGATAAGGATACTTATCTTGCTTTGAATGTGTAGGTGCCGGAAAAGCTTCCAAGCCTGCCTCCCAGTTCAACATGGTCGACCTTGACACTGTTCGATCCAGAAAGAAGAAGGCCATCGCCAGCCCTAGTGTCTCCATCCCCAAGGCACCCACTGAAGGAAGGGGTGGCAAGAAGAGAAAAAACTCTAAGATAGAGGACCTACAAGGCCTGCCACTGATCCGCCACCAGTTCCTTGAATACTTCAATGGCGTGAGGATCACCAATTCTGCCTAGGTATCCTACTTATCTGAGGATCACCTGATCTTGAACTGCTTTGTCTCTTTTGCAGAAATTTGCTGAGATTGAAGACTACGTGGGGAGCGTTGAGGAGCTGGATAAGAAGATTGCTGACCTCCAACAAGTTGCAGTGCTCAAGGATCTTAAGATTGCTGATCTCGAAAAAGCCCTTCAAGACGCCAAGACTAAGACAGCTAAAATCTTGATCGACATCGACTACGAGAAGCATGATCTCATAGAAGGTGCAAAGGTCTCCGCTACTGTTATGGGTCATTTTCTGAGTATACATATCCTGACTAATATCCTGCTTTTAATTGTTTATTTGTGACCAGGATACTGGACGGGGATATTGCTAACATCTTGGGCGATATCCTAAGTTTGAGTGAATTAAACACGTGCAGGTTAATGGCTGTAAGTTACTAACGGTCATCAGGACTTCTTCTCCTCAAGACTCGGGCGTATTTGTTATGAGGAAGCCGTTGAACCCGAAAGACATGGTCCTCAACGTTCGAATGGGAATATTTGATGGATCCCGGAAGTTTAGGATACTTTGTTACATTATCTTTACTATAAATAGATGGGGGCAGATCAGTTTAAGGCACACAATTTACACTAACACTCTCGAACACTTTCACTCTCTAGCTCATTGCAAACACCACACTTGTATTCAAATTTCATTGTAACACATAGTCAATCTGCACCACATCCTGTACTGTATCCTGATATTTGAAGCAATAGAAGAACAAGGCAGCTGCGATTGTCAGCTCCCGAGGTTTTATGCCGGCGATCTAGATTGATCAAGGGCTTTCCTCGTATATCACGTGTCCACCTTTACATTTTTGCTCATTGTTTGATCACAGATACAGCTCTATATCCTGAGCCGTATCCTGAAGCTGTTTTCATATCTAATTTTGTCAACGCATTTTTCACACATATTTCTATCACACTACCTCACTTAACTAATTTGATCACTAAATTGCTTAGGTAATTTTTGACCAAAACAATTTGGCGCCCACCGTGGGGCAAGTGGTGCTACTTTTACTAAAAATCTTTGCAAAATCATTAATCGGTTTTCTATTTTCTAAACTTTTTGCCACATTGTTTACAATGGCCTCAAGATCAAACATGAGCTCTTCCACTATGTCTGCTACAACCTCTGCTACCACTGGTTCGGTGCTTCCACCACCTCCTCCAAGGATGCCGTTTTCTTCACAACCTCAAGATGTTATCCCTACTCGGAGTGTCCAGGGATCTGCTCCTGTTTTAGCCTCTAATGATGAAATTTTGACTTTATTTGGAAGTGTGCAGGAACAAATGAGGCAGCAACAGGAGACTAACCAAATGCTATTAAGAGAAATACAACTCTTAAAAGCTAGCTCGAGTAGACCCGCTGAAGAAACTGTCACTCCTATACAACCCAGGGCTTTGAACTTCAGTTCCGCAGTTTACACTGAGGATAATAGGGGGAATATCGTCCCAAGCCATTCTCCGAATCATACCCCTGAGATACCCTCTTCGGTCAGAATATCGACTGTGAGAAGTTCAGGATATGCTTCAGGATATGGCCAAAATCCTCAGAACGGTAATGTGTCAAATAATAATATTCTTGCTACTAACAATAATGGCTCTTTGTAGGATGCAGGTATGACGTCAACATTTACCAGGGAGCTGCAGAAATTGAAGGACATGATATCCAGTGTGCCTGGAGTAGTCCAACCAATTCCGGAAGTATCCCAAGACAGCCACAGGATATCTCGCTTTGCATACCCCATCTGTGATGCTGATATCCCAAAAAGATTTCAGACTCCCAACATGAAGCTGTATGATGGGACTACGGATCCTGAAGAGCATATTGCTCAGTATAGGGAAAGAATGGAGATTAACCGTATCCCTCCGGAGCTCAAGGAAGCATGCTTGTGCAAGGGATTTGGTTCTACTCTAACAGGATTAGCCTTAAAATGCCTGTTAAACGTTCCTCCTCACTCAATTACTTCGTTTGCTCATTTGGTTAATTTATTTAACAGTCAATTTTCTTGTAGTGGGAGTTTTGAGAAACTAACCAGTGATCTTTACAGGATAAGTCAAGGGCCTCAGGAATCCTTGAGGGATTATGTGAACAAATTCAGTCGAGAATCCTTGGATATCCCACATCTTGATGTTGCAACAGCTGTGCAAGCTTTTAAGATGGGATTACAAAAGGATTCTCAGTTTTATCAGGATCTTGTAATGAATCCCTACAGGAATCTCGACGAAGCTCATAACAGGGCTTTGAGATATATCCGTCTGGAAGATGACAGGAAGATGCAGGAGAGGATGAACTCTACCTCAACCTATGAATCAACTAACAGGAAATCGGAGACCACGTATAAGCCATATCGCTCCAGGCCATACGGCAGAAATGATAACAAGAAAGTGAATGCTGTTGAAGACGAGGATCCTGAAGAATATCCTGACTTATCTGAATACTGCTTTTCTGTTAATATACCCGAATTAATGTATGCCATGCAGGGCTTTGGGGACAAAGCTAGGCGGCCTCGAAAGAACCAGCAGAAAGCTGATTGGAAGGATAAATCCAAATGGTGTGCCTTCCACGAAGACTTCGGACATATGACCGAGGATTGCATTGCTTTAAGGAAAGAGATAAGTTACCTATTAAGCAAGGGGTATTTGAAAGACTTGCTGGGAAAAAAGAAGAATAAAGGGCAGGATCCCGAGAAGGATCCTGAACGAGCAGCATCACCCCCAGCAAATGCCAAGATAATTAACTTTATTTCAGGAGGGTCCGACATTTGTGGGACTTCGTATTCGGCGGCCAAGAGACATGCAAAGGAAGCTAAGAGCGAGAGGGGAGACAGACCAGTCAGAATGACTACCCTCACAACTGATAAAGTGATCACTTTCGATAGTGATGATAGGGATAATGTTCAGGATCCTCACCATGATGCTTTAGTAATAACATTATATGTGGCTAACCATTTTGTACGCAGGATACTGGTAGACAACGGTAGTTCTGTCAATATAATTCAGCTGGAAACGTTGAAGAGAATGAATGTATCTCCAATGGACATCACTTCAAAGTCCACTGTGCTTGTTGGTTTCAGTGGAGAAGCTAGAAATACCGTAGGAGAGATAAAGTTACCAGTATATGTTGAAGGGGTCAATTCAATACAACGTTTCTGTGTGATGGACTCCTTATCCTGCTATAACATCATACTAGGAAGACCATGGATTCACGATATGAAGGCTGTGCCATCAACATATCACCAATGCATCAAGATCCCTACCCCTTGGGGAGTTGTCAAGGTTGAAAGTGATCAGCAGGAAGCGAAGGAATGCTACTCATCCTCAATGAAATCCTCAACTAAGCCTAGTACAGCATAGCAATTAAAGATGCGGGCCTAGGATATCGCGGAGGATTCGGAGCAGGATGTAAAGAAAATCATCCTGGATCAGGATAAGCCTGATATCTCGGTGCTCGTAGGAACCAATATCCCTCAGGATATTGAAGAACAGTTAACAAACTTCTTGAAATGCAGGATGTCAACGTTTGCATGGAAGCATGAGGATATGACAGGCATATCCAAAAACATTATCACTCACAAGCTTGGAATTGACAAATCATTCAAGCCTGTTCAACAAAAAAGAAGAAAATTTGCTCCTGAGCGGAATGCGATTATCCAAGAGGAAGTTGAAAGGTTGTTGAAGTCCAGGATGATCAGAGAAGTCAAGTTTCCAAGATGGCTAGCTAACGTAGTTGTGGTACAGAAGAAAAACGGGAAATGGAGAGTCTGTGTAGACTACACGGACTTGAACAAGGCTTGTCCTTGTTAGGGGAGGATTTTTCTAACAATTAGTGATCCTTACTTGTTATCCTAATTAATGATCCTTACTTCTGTGACAGATAGTGATCCTCAGAAGAGCTTCAGGATCAGGATCATGGATCACCTTAAGGATCCTCATACTAACGGTTGTTTGTTTGTGTTTCGTATTATTTCGCAGGAGTAACAAGCTTGACTTGGTCTTGGCAACGTAACTATGGAATATTCCACGGGTATTTCGCACACGTTTGACTGGAAATGGACGTTGTGGAGAACGTGGAAGCTTGGCACAAAAGTCGGATAGTTTGTTATTATAGTTAACTTCTATTTTTAAAGGGGTGACGAGCCAGTAATTAAAAAACTTAGCCATTTTCAGCTACACACACTCTCGTACAATTGCACTCTTGAAGCTCTCGACAAACACTTAACAGTTTCCACTCACTTTTACACATTTCACCATAGTGATCCTTGTACCTAGCTCGTTACTATCCGAAGTTGTAAACATTTATTGATTTATTTAAGCTTGGTGATCGGTAGTTTCCATCACCCGGGGTTTTTTGTGCCGGAGATCAACTCTTGATCAAGGGCTTTTTCCCCGTATAAATCCTTGTGTCGTTTGTGCAATTTACATTGAAGTGATCCTTATCATTGTTCTACATTCAAAGCATCATTCCCCGTAACAGAGAGTTTGGTTGCATTATCCTCAACAGATTTTTTGACCAAAACAGTTTGGAGCCCACCATGGGGCGATTGTTGCTTCATTCCTAAGAAGTTTTTCTGTTGGTGATCATTCCGGTTTATTGCATACAAATACATGGCTTCCTCATTGAAGAATACCTCTACTGCAATGTCTGCGGTCAATTCATCTCAGGGCATTCCACCTTTGCCTCCACCACCTTCTGGACCTCAGAAAAATGCCGAGAAGAAACCAACTCCCATTTTCTCCAAACCTCCAACTTCTTCTGCTTCTTACACTCCCACTACTAGTGACATGTTTACTTTAATTTAGCAGATGAAGGATCATATACAGCAACAGGATAAGACCAATGAAAGGATTCTCAAAGAAATCAGAGATCTCAAGAAACAAAAGAAAACGACAGAGGATCATTCCCCCTTGATGCCCATATCTTTGAATTTTGATACTCCGGTGATTACTTCTCAGCCATCAGTGGTTCCAGATGTTCAATATGTGGGTGGACCAAAAGGAGTGCACTACGGAACAACAACAGTGACCCAGGCATTAGGTCCATATTTCCAGCCAGTAGGATCCTATCCTCAGCATATGGGATCCTTCATGAATTCAGGAGGATACTCAGGAGCGCAGCAAATTCAAGGATCTTCCTTTGTTCCAGGATCATCCCAGGTTTAAGGATCCTCCTTTGTTCCAGGATCATCCCATGTTCAAGGATCCTCCATTGTTCCCGGATCATCCCAGGTTCAAGGATCCTCCTTTGTTCCAGGATCATCCCAGGTTCAAGGATCCTCCATTGTTCCAGGATCATCCCAGGTTCAAGGATCCTCCATTGTTCCAGGATCATCCCAGGTTCAAGGATCATCCTTTGTTCCAGGATCCTCCCAGTTTCAGGGATCCTTCCAGATGCCAGGATCCTTGAGGAGTTTGCAAACAGGAAGTTCAGATGTCCATCAGGGAGATTTTATTCCAATGCAGACCAATGCTTCTACTGGTCCTTCGATCATTCCAGAGCCCCAACAATATGGATTAACATCCATTCTTCCTAATTTGAATCCAATGGGAGGTAACACTTTTAATAATTCTTATACTACTAACCATGGCCTTATGCAGGATCCAGGTATCAATCATGCCATGGCCAGAGAATTGCAAAAGTTGAAGGATATGATATCAAGTGTTCCAGGAGTGGTCAAACCTATCCCAGAGATTACAGATGGGAGCCACAAGATATCTCGTTTTGCACCACCAATCTGTGATGCTGAGATACCCAAGAGGTTCCATGTGCCAACCATGAAGCTGTATGATGGTTCGACGGATCCTGAAGAACACATAGCACAATACAGGGAGAGGATGAAGATCAATCCAATCCCGGAAAGGTTAGAAGAAGCATGCCTGTGCAAGGGATTCGGATCCACTCTTACTGGATCAGCTCTCAAATGGCTGCTAAGTCTTCCCCCTACTCTATTACCTCATTTGCTAATCTAGTTAACCTATTTAATAATCAGTTTTCTTGTAGTAGAAAATTTGAACGATTAACTAGTGATCTATATAGGATAACCCAGGGTCATAATGAATCGTTAAGAGAATACATTACCAAATTCAGTAAAGAATCCTTAGACATTCCCAACTTGGATATAGCCACGGCTGTTGAGGCCTTCAAGATGGGATTGCTTAGGGATTCAGTGTTCTATGATGATCTTGTTATGACACCATGCAGGAACCTAGATGAGGTAAGAACCCGGGCACTTAGGTTCATCCGGCTCGAGGATGACAAAAGGATCCAGGAGAGGTTAGCAGGATCCTCAAAGCAAGAGAAGCAAGGATCCTTGTTCAAGAACAACAAGTTCAGATCCTACAACAGATCTGATAATCAGAACGTGCATGCTATTGATCAGGAAGAGGATGATGAGGATTATCCTCCGATTTCTGAATATTGTTTTTCTGTTGATAACAACGAACTAATCCTTGCGATGCAGAATCTAGGTGATAAAGCCAGATGGCCCACAAAAAATGACAGACCAGCTGCAACCAAAGATAAATCAAAGTGGTGTGCATACCATGAAGATTTTGGGCATCTTACAGAAGAATGCATTGCCCTAAGAAAGGAAATTGGATACTTGTTGAGCAAGGGCATCTAAAAGAATTGTTGGGTAGAAAAAAGTCAAGGACTCAGGATCCTGAAAGGATCCCTGAGAAGGCTCCAGCCCCAACAGCAGATGCACAAGTAATAAACTTTATTTCTGGAGGATCGGACATTTGTGGCACATCCTTCTTAGCAGCTAAAAGGCATGCAAAGGAAACTAAAATGGATAATGGAGAAAGACCCGTTCGAACATCAAGTGTCTCCGAAGGAAAAGTCATAACCTTTGATGAGGATGATCGTGTTGATATCCAGGATCCTCACCACGATGGTTTAGTTATTACTCTCTTCATTTCTAACCATTTTGTCCACAGGATCCTTATAGACGGAGGAAGCTCAGTGAACATTATCCAGCTTGATGTTCTAAAGAAGATGGGTATCCCTGAATCAGATATCATACCAAGATCCTCCGTGCTCGTGGGATTTAGTGGCGAAACTAAGAATACCCTGGGGGACATTAAGCTCCCAATATACATCGAAGGCCTACATTCTTATCAAAAATTTTGTGTTATTGACTGTTTATCTTGTTGTAATGTTATCCTTGGCAGGCCCTGGATACACGATATGAAGGCAGTCCCATCTACTTACCATCAATGTGTGAAGCTCCCTAGTCCTTGGGGAATAGTCAAGATTGATAGTGATCAGCAGGAGGCTAAGAATTGCTATACTTCATCGATGAAACCAGCCTCGAAGTCAAGGGAGCAATAGCAATCAAAGTATCCTCCAAGGGATGTCTTGGAGGCAAGAGATCAGGATGTGGTAGAAATCCTCATGGATCCTCATGATCCTGAATCCAAAATCTATATCGGATCAGGGATCCTTGGCGATATGAAGGAAGACCTCATATCCTTCCTCAAAAGGAGAAAGACTACCTTTTCATGGAAACACGAAGACATGACAGGCATATCTAAAGATGTAATCACTCACAAACTTGGCATTGATAGGTCCTTCAAAGCAATCCATCAAAGGAGAAGAAAGTTTGCACCGGAAAGAAATGCCATTATTCAGGAAGAGGTAGAGAAATTGCTCAGGGCAGGTATGATTAGAGAGGTCAAGTATCCAAGATGGTTGGCCAATGTGGTTGTTGTTCAAAAGAAAAACGGAAAGTGGAGGGCATGTGTCGATTTTACCGATTTAAATAAGGCATGTCCCAAGGATCCTTTCCGATTACCCCACATTGACTCCATGGTGGATGCAACTGCGGGTCATGAACTGTTAACTTTTATGGATGCTTCATCTGGATTTCAACAAATCCAAATGGAACCATCCGATCAAGAGGATACAGCCTTCATGACTCCAACCGGTATATATTGCTATATTGCTATGCCGTTCGGACTAAGAAATGCAGGTGCAACTTATCAAAGGCTGGTGAATATGATGTTCAAGGATCAGATTGGACAAACTATGGAGGTTTACATAGACGATATGGTGGTAAAATCAATAAAGGCTGAGGATCACCTAAGAGACTTGGAGGAAGCATTTGATATCCTTGACAAATATAATATGAAGCTTAATCCTTCAAAATGTCACTTTGGTGTTAAAGCAGGTAAATTCTTAGGATATATGGTGACAAAGAGAGGCATTGAAGCCAATCCAGAACAAATCAAAGCAATAGTGAACATCAAATCTCCGGCCAATGCTAAGGATGTTCAAAGGCTAACAGGCAGGATAGCAGCTTTGAACAGATTTATATCCAAATCCTCAGATATGTGCAAAGAATTCTATGATATCCTAAGGAAGAACAAGAAATTTGAGTGGACTGAGAAGCATGAAAATGCTTTAAGAGCTCTCAAAGATTACCTATCCTCAGCCCTGTCCTTGATGAAACCAGAAAAAGGCGATGTGATATCCTTGTATCTTGCAGTATCCTCAAAAGCAGTAAGTGCGGTCCTTATTAAGGATCATGAAGGTACACAACATCCTGTCTATTATGTAAGTAAAAGTTTACTCGATGCCGAATCCAGGTATTCACACCTTGAAAAGATTATTCTTGCATTAATTATGGCATCTACTAAGTTGAGACATTATTTTGAAACTCATGTTATTGTTGTTAAAACTAATTTTCCAATTAAGAATGTCCTCAGGAAACCAGAGATGTCAGGAATGATGGCTAAGTGGGCAGTGAAGCTTAGTGCCTATGATATAAGATATGAGCCTAGGACAGCCATCAAATCCCAAGCATTAGCTGACTTTGTGGCTGATTTCAGTAGTGATTTACAAAAAGAAGCTGAGTTAGAAGTCCAGCAGCTAGAGGAGACCAGGGATCCTTGGATACTCTATACTGATGGATCCTCAAATGTCAAAGGCATAGGGCTTGGAATACTACTAAAATCGCCACAGGGGGACATAATACCCCACTCTATAGCTTGTGAGTTCCAAACCACTAACAATGAGGCTGAATATGAAGCCTTAATTGCTGGTTTGCAAATTGCTAAGCATATGGGGATCAGGTATCTTGAGGTACATGTAGATTCATTGTTAATTACAAACCACTTTAATGGATCCTATGCTGTTAAAGGTGAAAAGCTAACCAAATATTTAGAGATAGTCAAAGAATTGGCACTCTCCTTTGTTTCCTTTAGTTTGACACAGGTACCAAGGGAAGAAAATAAAGAAGCTGATGCATTGGCTAACTTAGGATCATCTTTGAAGGTCCCGGAGGATATCAAGATCCCTATTATCCATATCCTGACCCCGGCTATCGAGGATCATGCGGCTATGGAGATAGGAAAAAATTCTGCATATATCCCTAGTGAGGATACTCAATCCCATTCAGGATCAGGATCATGGATCTCACCAATCATGAGATACTTACAACATGGAGATATTCCTACAGGAGAAAACCCTAGGGCTTTCAAAATTAAGGTATCTCAATTCACAATTTTAAATAATATGTTGTATAGACGATCTCTTGCAGGACCATACTTAAGATGCATTGAGGATCCTGAAATCCAAGAAGTTTTAAAAGACTTCCATGAAGGAGATTGTGGAAACCACACTGGGGGCAGGGCGTTATTCTCAAGGATCCTGAGGACAGGATACTACTGGCCAACCATGAAGAGAGATGCCGTGGAGTATGCTAAGAGATGTGATCCTTGTCAGAGACATAGCAATATCCTTCATCAACCAGCTGAATTATTGCATCCTATATCCTCCTCTTGGCCATTCATGAGATGGGGCATGGATATAGTTGGTAAGCTTCCTAAGGCACCTGGTGGAAAAGTGTTCATGCTTGCTATGACTGATTACTTCTCCAAGTGGATAGAGGCTGAAGCCTTTGCCCAAGTCAGAGAAAGGGAAGTTATATCCTTCATTAAAAGGAATATTATAACTAGATTTGGTATTCCTTCTGAAATTATATGTGATAATGGTTCCCAATTTATTGGGGGCAGAACTACTAACTTTTGTGACAGCTGGGGGATTAAGATGATAACATCAACACCAGTCCACCCACAAGCTAATGGTCAAGCAGAATCATCCAACAAGATCATCATCAACAATTTGAAAAAGAAGCTTGGATCCAAGAAAGGGAAATGGGCAGAAGAATTACCTTATGTGCTTTGGGCTGATAGGACAACCCCTAAGAATGCTACTGGTCAAACGCCATTCTCTTTGGTATTTGGGGCAGAATCAGTGATCCCAACAGAAATGGTGGTTCCAACTGCTAGAACAAGTACCCGTGATCCTGAGGAAAATGATGAGAACTTGGCTCAAGACCTGGATACTATTGAAGAAATTAGGGATCTGGCTAGGATAAGGATGGCCAGTTATCAACAAAGAATGGCTGGTGCTTACAACAAAAATGTCAGGATCAGGAAGTTTCAAGTTGGAGATATGGTATTAAGGAAAGCATTTCAGAATACCACCAATCCTGCTGATGGAAAATTGGCTCCAAAATGGGAAGGCCCTTATTTGATTGAAGCTGAAGCAGGAAAGGGGGCATATAGATTGCTAACCATGGAAGGTGATTTGCTACCAAGAGCTTGGAATGCTATCCACTTGAAGAAATATTTCATGTGAGAAGGATCCTCATGACACATATGATCCTTACGATTAGGGGTATCCTTGAAGGATCCTTAAAGTATCGGTGATCCTCATTTTGGTAATATCCTAATCTTAAACTATTTCATTATTTTCTCATATAAGGATAAGGATCATGTGTCCTTTATCCATCTCTTACGTGGTTTTAAGTTTTGAAAGTTCAGGTATCCTTAGCAAAATATTGGTTATCTGCAGAAGCAATCCGTTCCTTGGGTTTAACCCCAGTTATTTGGGCTTGACCCCAGTTCCGCCTGTAGCGCATGACGATCCTGGTATAGTTAAAGGCATTGGGACCAGTACTCGCTCTAGGGGCTGATAATTCCATTGTACTGGCTATACCTAGGATCCTACGTATAATGGTAGACGTACCATACATCCGTTCCTAAGGTTTCTAACGTTTTCACGTTAGCTAAGGTTTTGACATTTTCATGTCACTAAGTTTGGATAGTCGCCAGTTAGGGCCATACTCCAGTTTACATACGATCCTTGGGCTTGTCCCTAGTTATCCTTGGGCTTGTCCCCAGTTATCCTTGGGCTTGTCCCCAGTTGCTAACTCTTATCTTATATTGGCTTAGTCCCAAGTTGTACTCTATTTCAGGTCCTTGAAGATAGGCAACTAGGGATCCTTGATCCTTACTCTCTCTAAGGTTTGTCTTATAGTTATCCTGATTATGGTTAGGATCCTAACTTGGATCCTCAGGTATAATCCTTAACTATTTTTAATTCTGTTCATTGTTTATTTGAATAACCCTTAAAGTTTGACAACTAAACTTGTGATCCTTAAACTATATTACTTTTTGGGATTCTTTAACTATAGGATATTTGATTATGGATCATATCCTAAAATGTTTTCAATCTGACTTATTCAAAATGACTTATTCAATAAATGTACATCAAAACAATTGAGAATTAAAGAGACAAAAAGGATAACATTACAACATAAGCGACAAAAGATTAAGGTTTTATTTATTAACAAAGGATTAACCCTTAACAGGTTGTCAAAATTACCTACCCCGAGCATCTACCAGCAATACGTGGCCCGTCCGCTGGGGTAGGTAAAGGGTGTCCATGATAATAGGTTCAAAAGTAGTGCAGGAATATAAAGGCGGCAGGATCACAATGGTTTCATCCCCCAAACAGAGGATCCCTCCACCATTTGCAATCCTACCTATTGTCCAAAGGATCATACATGATCCTTAATCCTAAAAACTATTGTTCAGTACAAACCATCAAATTGTTCAACAAAACAACCATCAAACTAAAAAATTGGGCTCCGGCTGCGTCTAAGAATGTCCATCATCGCCCAATTGTGCAGCCTACACCTTTGCTGCATCCTCTTCCCCTCCAGCTGCGGTATCCTTCACCAGATCCTTCCCACTACCTCCATCCTCGATCGCCAAAACCTCCTCAGCCTCCTCATCATCCTCAAGATCAGCCAACCTTCCTTTCCAGCCCTCAACATCCCAGCTGCTTCTGTCGAAGTTAGGATCTTGAGCTTCCTGGGCCATCTTTAATTTTGTCTGATACATTGTGATGGCAGCAGAGACCTTAGGATTTTCTATGAGATCATGCTTCTCATAGTCAATGTCGATCAGGATTTTAGCTGTTTGAGTCTTGGCATCTTTAAGGGCTTTTTAAAGGTCAGCGATCTTAAGATCCTTGAGCACTGCAACCTGTTGGAGGTCAGCAATCTTCTTATCCAGCTCCTCAACACTCCCCACGTAATCTTCAATCTCAGCAAATTTCTGCAAAGAAAAGGACAAAGCAGTTCAAGATCAGGTGATCCTCATACGAGTAGGATACCTAGGCAGAATTGGTGATCCTTACCTCATTGAAGTATTCAAGGAACTGGTGGCGGATCAGTGGTAGACCTTGAAGGTCCTCAGTGTCAGAAGTTTTCCTCTTCTTGCCACCCTTTCCTTTAGTGGGTGCCTTGAGAATGGAGATGCTAGGACTGGTAGTGGCCCTCTTCTTCCTGGATCGAACAACATCAAGGTCAGCCGTGTTGAACTGGGATACAGGCTTGGCAGATTTTCCGGCACCTACACATTCAAAGCAAGATAAGTATCCTTATCCTATTTCAATTTAATTATTTATTTTAATATTCAAACTATGCAAAAAGCAGGATACTTACTTGACATGGTGATGGAACCTGAGGATTCTTCTTGTGAGTCTTGGGTGTCTATCTTGAATGTCCTTATTTCAGGATCAAGCTTCCAAAAAGCAGCAAGCCTATCCTTAGTTGCGGGTGTTGCGATGATGTGCGAAACAGAAATAGCTGCATAACACAAGACAAAAAGGGGTTAGTGATCCTTATACAAAAACAAGACTACCTGGTGATCCTTCTCAGGATCCTCTGGCCTACCATGGGTGGACCATGTCCTTGGTAGATCCTTTCCATTTGGAATGGTATCCCTCCTGACAAAGAAGAAGCGACGTTTCCAATTTGTGTCATTCTTGGTGACTTTAAGAAAGGGGTGTTCTCCGCCGGGTTTTCGTTTGAACAAATAACGATCAGAACCAAAGGTAGTAAGATCATACATCTGTGTCAGCTCTGACATTCCTAAATCAATGCCTTCCTGCTCGATGATCCTCTCCAGGGTATACAAAACCCTCCAAATCATCGGCATGGCTTGGATGTAAGAGATGCCGGTAAGGGAAAAAAAGGATTGTGTAAATTCTGAGAAAGGATAGGTGTATCCTATGGCGAATGGAGTAACTGGAAAGACAAACCATGTTTCTGAAACATAGTCGCTCAGAATAGTAGGATCGAAGGGTTTGAAAAAGGCACTCGCCGGAAAGCAGTGACGAATCTTATCTATTTGAGCATCGTTAAAGCAACACCTCTCATGTATCGAGTCTTTGATGATCCTTTGACTCTTCAAGGGACTAACCTTCTGGTGATCCTTGGCGGGGGAGGACCGGAGCATCATTCTTGAAGAGATGATAGAAAGAAAGAAAAACAGAGTAAGAGAAGGAGAGATAAGAGAAGAGATACCTGATAGATCTTCGACCAAGAATTTAAAGGGAGTTTCTTCGAATTTAAATGCATATCGATCCTATCTATATCTCCTATTTATAATCATGATTGTGCAGGGTTGTCACTTCTGTGACTTCATAGTTGCAACGGATAGTTCTACTACAACGGCTATATTCACGATAGTTAGTTGCGGATAAGATCTAGAAAATATAATTCGTTCATTTTACATATTACTCCTTATATTTTGGGGGCAATTGTTAGGGGAGGATTTTCTAACAATTAGTGATCCTTACTTGTTATCCTAATTAATGATCCTTACTTCTGTGACAAATAGTGATCCTCAGAAGAGCTTCAGGATCAGGATCATGGATCACCTTAAGGATCCTCATACTAACAGTTGTTTGTTTGTGTTTCGTATTATTTCGCAGGAGTAACAAGCTTGACTTGGTCTTGGCAACGTAACTATGGAATATTCCACGGGTATTTCGCACACGTTTGACTGGAAATGGACGTTGTGGAGAACGTGGGAGCTTGGCACAAAAGTCGGATAGTTTGTTATTATAGTTAACTTCTATTTTTAAAGGGGTGACGAGCTAGTAATTAAAAAACTTAGCCATTTTCGGCTACACACACTCTCGTACAATTGCACTCTTGAAGCTCTCGACAAACACTTAACAGTTTCCACTCACTTTTACACATTTCACCATAGTGATCCTTGTACCTAGCTCGTTACTATCCGAAGTTGTAAACATTTATTGATTTATTTAAGCTTGGTGATCGGTAGTTTCCATCACCCGGGGTTTTTTGTGCCGGAGATCAATTCTTGATCAAGGGCTTTTTCCCCGTATAAATCCTTGTGTCGTTTGTGCAATTTACATTGAAGTGATCCTTATCATTGTTCTACATTCAAAGCATCATTCCCCGTAACAGAGAGTTTGGTTGCATTATCCTCAACAGATTTTTTTGACCAAAACAGTCCTAAAGACCCATTTCCTCTCCCTCATATCAATGCAATGGTAGATGCTACTGCTGGACACGAGATGTTAACGTTCATGGACGCATCCTCAGGATTTCAGCAGATTTAAATGGAGCCTTCGGATCAGGAGGACACTGCTTGCATGACACCAACAGGTATATATTGCTATACTGCTATGCCTTTCGGTTTGAAAAATGCAGGTGCAACATACCAGAGATTGGTAAACATGATGTTCAAGGATAAGCTGGGGGACACCATGGAGGTATATATCGATGATATGGTGGTGAAATCTAAAAAGGCTGAGGATCACCTCCAGGATATCAAGGGAGCATTTGATATCCTGGATCGATACAACATGAAGCTGAATCCTGCTAAATGCCATTTCGGAGTGGGGGCAGGAAAGTTTCTTGGATATATGGTGACAAAAAGGGGGATAGAAGCAAGCCCAGAGCAGATCAAAGCTATCCTGGATATAAAAACACCCTCAAATATGAAGGACGTACAAAGATTGACAGGCCAAGTAGCAGCTTTGAATAGATTTATTTCAAGATCCTCAGAAAAATGCAAGGAATTCTATGATATCCTCAAGAAGAATAAGAAATTTGAATGGGGAGCAAAGCATGAAGCAGCCTTGCAGGATTTGAAGTGATATCTCTCAACCGCACCTCTATTGATGAAGCCTGAAAATGGTGAACCACTATCCCTATACCTTGCTGTATCAGGGAATGCTTCAAGGGTACCAAGGGAGGATAATGCTGAAGCAGATGCCTTAGCAAATTGGGGATCATCAATCAGGATACCAGAAGGAACCCAAATACCAATATTACATGTCTTATATCCTGCAACAAATCCTCAGGATAAAGAAGTAGCGGGTATTCAGGATCCTGGAGCAGAGCATCCTGAAGAGTATCCTAAATCCTGGACGGCTCCAATCATGAGATATCTCAAAGAAGGACACATCCCTGGAAATGAAAATCCTAAGGCATTTAGGATGAAGGTATCATGATTCACTATTATAAATAATATTTTATACAAGAAATCTCTTGCAGGACCGTATTTGAGGTGCTTGGAGGATCCTGAAGCTAAAGAAGTACTTCAGGATATACATGAAGGGGATTGTGGTAACCATACTGGGGGCAGGTCGTTATTCTCAAAAGTATTAAGGACAGGATATTATTGGCCAACAATGAGAAAAGATGCCGCAGAATATGCTCGAAGATGTGACGCATGTCAAAGACATAGTAACATACTGCATCAACCTGATGAACCATTATATCCTATTGTTTCCCCTTGGCCATTTATGAAGTGGGGTATGGATATAGTGGGAAAACTACCAAAAGCTCCGGGAGGAAAAGTCTTTATGCTAGCAATGACGGATTATTTCTCTAAGTGGGTTGAAGCTGAAGCATTTGTTCAAGTTAGAGACCAAGAAGTAGTATCTTTCATAGAGAGGAATATCCTGACCAGATTCGGAGTACCAGCCGAGATAATCTGTGACAATGGTTCTCAGTTTATAAGCAAGAGAACTACTGACTTTTGCAAGAGTTGGGGAATCAAAATGATAACATCTACTCCAGTACATCCTCAAGCGAATGGACAAGCAGAATCCTCAAACAAGATAATTGTCAATAACTTAAAGAAAAGGCTTGGAGCCAAAAAAGGAAGATGGGCTGAAGAATTACCCTTTGTTTTGTGGGTTGATAGGACAACTGTAAAGAATGCAACAGGCCAAACCCCATTTTCCTTGGTATTTGGAGCAGAAGCAATGATTCCAACGGAAATGACAATACCTACTGCAAGATCTACCCTAAGTGATCCTGAGCAGAATCCTGGAGCCTTGAGTCAGGATTTAGACACTATAGATGAGAAGAGAGATGCGGCAAGGCTAAGGATGGCAGCATATCAACAGAGAATATCCAGGGCATATAACAAGAATATTAGGACCAGAAGATTTAAGGTTGGAGATTGGGTGTTAAGAAAGGCTTTTCAGAATACTACTAATCCTGCCGATGGCAAGTTAGCTCCAAAATGGGAAGGACCATACGAAGTTGAATCAGAAGCAGGGAAAGGAGCATACAGACTCAAGAATATGGAGGGGGATATGCTACCGAGATCTTGGAATCCTATACACCTTAAGCTCTATTTCAAGTGAGTTTAGAATTTAATTTCTAACTCAGGATGGTATGAATTCTACCTTTTTTAAATATGTTTGGTTTAATTTGTTCTTTGTAACCCAATACTGACTTAAGCATCGGAGGGGTGTTAGCCAAGCTAACACCCACCTTAGTGTAAGGATGTTTTGCAGTATATGCTTCGGGATATAGCTCTGGGATGCTCACTCAGGATATTTCGGAAGATTAGAGGATTGGCCCCCTCTCTCACGTACAAGGGATCCTGATCCCTTCACAGGTTTAAAGGTATTCACCTTTCTTCCGAATTGGGTTTAAACACCCCGCCTGGAGCGCAAGTTATTCAGGGATAGTTCAAGGTGGCGGGACCAGTCCATGTAAAAGTGGCTGACAATTTCGTTACTGTTGGCTATATCCTGAATCCTAAAGGTATATGAGGATTGATCACCCTCTCTCACGAAAGGGTATTTTCATACTCTCTAAGGTTTAAAGGTTTTCACCTTTCTAAGTCTTGGAGTTTATACACTCCCGCCTGTAGCGCATGAAAATTTGGGATTTTCCCCAGGATACAAGGGATTTATCTCCAGTACATCCTTGGGTTTTACCCTTGGGACGTAAAAAATTGCCTATACAATGGAAACTGACATTCAGAAGATTTCTAAAGTATTTGAAGACATTGTACACAGGGGACATTCCTACCAAGGTGGTAATGTAAAGTTAAAAGGATAAGGCTCGGAACTAATGCACTAAGTACCTCGCACAGGGGACATCTTCATTGAAGAAGTTGAAAAGGGATTAAGGCTTGGTAATAGGGTTATATACTACTCCGGGTATGATCTTTCCTTTGTAAACATCGTCTAAGTTTTTAGTAACACTATGTTTTATAAAAGGATAAGTATCCTGATATATTCTCAAAGTCCTTTTCAGGATATTTGATTAAGGTATTTGAAACTAATATTAGTTTGCAACTTTGATCATTTAAGTATTATCGAAAACTGGTTTTGGAAAAATAGATTGTTTTTCAAAAGCTTTCTACAGAGTTGAACGAGCATTTGGGAGTCCTATCTAATAAAAAAGTTTTTGTAATATATTGCTGAGTATACTGATCAGGATATTTTCATAAGATAACAATATAAATTTTTTTGCAAAGCTAAGATTTATACTTAGGAAAAACGGAAGATGATGGCAAGAAAAATAAAAAGATGAAATTATTCTTGAAGCAATCAATACTGGTTGATAATCGAAGGTTTCATCCTGAAACTCAGGACCCATCCACCTTCGGCTATCAAATTGTTTCGATACAGAAAGAAAAATTGTTCATAAAAACCTAAAATTGTTCAAACGATTTAAGGTAAATAAGCTTTAGGGGGTAGTGCCTTCTTCGTCCATAGTAATTTCAGCAGCATCCGTCTTGGGATCCGCCTCAGTATCCTTCTCAGCATCGGTTGTTTTTTCAACTACTTTGGAAGATTCTTCGACAGCTGATTTGAAAGAAATGTCGCCGAGGTTCTTTAGCTTGATCTCCCAGGCACCAACATCCCAAGAAGGGCATTCAAAGCCTAATGATTTGGCTTCATGGGCCATCTTCAATCTGGCTTGGAGGAGAGAAATGACGACGGAACTCTTGAGGCTTTCCCGGTAGCTGACCATATCCCGTTCGTACTGCACGTGGGCAGCTTCAAGATCAGTCTGGGCTTGAAGAGTAGCTTTGTTGAGAGCAGTTTGGTGTTCTTGAGTCATGGCTTTAAATTTCTGCTCGTAATGACGAGATTTGGCGGCTGCGATCATGCCTTGATCGGAGATTGTGATTTCAGCTCCCTTTAGCTTGGTTTCAAGCGTCTTGTTGAGCTTGCAGGATTCTTGATATAGGTTAACCAAACGCTCAAGACCCTACAAAGGTAAGAGGACAGGTATTAATATTGATAAATCTTTGAAAATAATGTAAGCCGCAGGATGTGATATGAGAAAACTAACATGGTTGAGAAAGGAAGTCATAAACCCGCTGGCTTCAATGAACCCGTGTTTCTCATAAGGAAATATGTCAGAGATGACAGGGGAATCAGGCTCTTTCCTTTTGCGGGAACTTGAACTCCGGGGCTTGGTAGCCGGTGAAGGTTTGGGGATAATGATGGCTTTGGAGCTGCTGGGTTTGGATGTGGCTGTGGTCTTGGGGCTAGGTTCTTTCTTGACCTGGATCTGATCAGAATAACTGTCCATTTCCTCGAGGTCAAAGACTTCAGGGATCTTGGCCGGTGCTGCATAATGGGAAAAGTTTTACTCTTCATTTTATTATTTTGCTGTCTTGATTAATTATTTTAAAAGTAATCCTTACCAGACATTTCGGATGACGAGTATTGACTGGTGTTTTGGTCAAAAATTCTGTTGAGGATATTGCAACCAAACTCTATGTTATGGGGGTATGATGCTGATTATGTAATAGCGATGAGGATCACTTCAATATAGATTTGCACAAACAACACAAGGATTTATACGGGGAAAAAGCCCTTGATCAAGAGTTGATCTCCGGCACAAAAAACCCCGGGTGATGGAAACTACCGATCACCAAGCTCTAATAAATGATTAAATGTTTACAACTTCGGATAGTAACGAGCTAGGTACAAGGATCACTACGGTGAAATGTGTAAAAAGTGTATGAAATTGCTAAGTGTTTGAACGAGAGCTTGTATGAGCGTTTGTACGAGTGTGTGTAACTGAGAAATGACTAAGTGTTTTCTACTAGCTCGTTACTCCCATTTTAAAATAGAAATAACCACCTAAACTAACTATCCGACTTTCGTGCCAAGCCTCCACGTTCTCCATAACGTCTATTTTTGGTCAAGCACGTGCAGAATAGTTTAGGAATATTCTCCAGGAATGTCGCCAAGACTTGGTCAAGCTCGTTATACCTGCGAGATAGTACAATAAATAAATAAACAATCGTCAGTACGAGGATCCTTAAAGTGATCCATGATCCTGATCCTAAAGCTCTTCTGAGGATCACCACCTGTCACAGAAGTAAGGATCACCAGTTAGGATAACGAATAAGGATCACTAATTGTTAGAAAATCCTCCCCTAACAATTGCCCCCAAAATATAAGGAGTGAAATTGTAAAATTAGCGAGTTATGTTTTCTTGATCTTATCCGTAACAAACTAACGGATATATAGCCGTTAAAATAGAACTAGCCGTTGCGATGATGATGTCACGGAAGTGACAATCCTGCAGAATCATAATTATAAATAGAGATATAGATAGGATCATTATGCATTCAAATTCGAAAGAAACTCCCTTTAAATTCTCAGTCGACGATCAACCAGGTATTTCTTTCTTCTCTTGCTTCCTCTCTTACTCTGTTTTTCTTTCTTTATCTCCGTCACTTCGAAAATGTTGCTCCGAAGTTCACCAGCCAAGGATCACCCAAAGAACAGTCCTCCGAAAAGCCATGGGATCATTGAAGACTCTATTAAAGAACGCTGCTGCTTCAATGATGCTCAGATAGATAGGATCCGCTACTGCTTTCCGGCGAACACCGAATTTAGGCCTTTTGACCCCAATGCCCTGAGCGATCATATCTCCGATAAATGGGTTGCTTTCCCCGTCACTCCTTTCACCATAGGCTATATATATCCTTTTCCAGCCTTCACCCAATCTTTCTTTTCCCTAACCGACATCTCTTATATCCAAGCCATGCCGATGATTTGGAGGGTTTTGTACACCCTTGAAAGGATCATCGATCAGGAGGGAATAGATCTAGGGATGGCAGAGCTAGGAGAACTGTATGATCTTACCACCTTTGGTTCTCATCGTTATCTGTTTAAACGTAAACCCGGCGAGGAACACCCGATCTTCAAAGCCACCAAGAATGATGCTAATTGGAAACGACGTTTCTTTTTCATCAAGAGAGATTCCATCCAGGATGGAAAGGATCTTCCTAAAAAATGGGCTACCCATGGTAGGATGGAGGATCCTGAGAAGGATCACCAGGAACTTTCTTTTGATGTAAGGATAACTTATATTTTTGCTTTCTTGTTATGCAGCTATCACCGTTTCGCACCTCAAACTGTCCCCTGCTACTAAGGAAAGGCTCCTTGCTTTCAAGAGACTTGATCCTGAGACAAGAACTTTCAAGACAACAACCCAAGATTCACAGGAGGTATCCTCAGGCTCTGTCACAATGTCAAGTAAGTATCCTTGTTTAAAATTTAAATAAATGGTGAAACATGAACTAAGAAAAGATACTTATCTTGTTTTGATTGTGTAGGTGCTGGAAAATCTGCCAAGCCTGTATCCCAGTTCAACACGGCTGACCTTGATGTCGTACGATCCAGGAAGAAGAGATCCACCACCAGTCCTAGTATTTCCATTCCAAAGGCACCCACTAAAGGAAAGGGTGTCAAGAAGAGAAAAACCTCTGATGCTGAGGATCTTCAAGGCCTACCACTGATCCGCCACCAGTTCCTTGAATACTTCAATGATGTAAGGATCCTTAATTCTGCCCAGGTATCCTACTCGTATGAGGATCACTTGATCTTGAACTGCTTTATCCTTTTCTTTGCAGAAATTTGCTGAGATTGAGGATTACGTGGGGAATGTTGAGGAGCAGGACAAGAAAATTGCTGACCTCCAACAGGTTATCGTGCTCAAGGACCTTGCACTTGCTGATCTTCGGAAGGAACTCCTGGACGAGAAGACTAAGACAGCCAAACTTCTAATCGACCTTGACTATGAGAAGCATGACCTCATTGAAAATGCTAAGGTCTCTGCAGCCATCACGATGTATCAGACAAAATTGAAGATGGCCCTGGAAGCTCAAGATCCTAGTTTCGACGAAAACAGCTGGGATGTTGAGGGTTGGAAGGCAAGGTTGGCTGATCTCGAGGATGATGAGGAGGAGGCTACTGAAGTCTTGGCGATTGAAGCAAGTGGCAGTGGAAAGGATCTGATGAAGGATACTGCAGCTGGAGGGGAGGAGGATGCAGCAAAGGCATAGGTTGCATGAATGGGCGATGAAGGACATTTCTAGACGTAGCCAGAGCCCATTTTTTAAGTTTGATAGTTTGTTTTGGTTGTGGTGTTTTTTGCTAAACAATGATGGGTTGTACTTGAACAATAGGTTTTAGGATTAAGGATCATATATGATCCTTTGGACAATAGGCAGGATTGCATATGGTGGAGGGATCCTCTGTTTGGGGGATGAAACCATTGTGATCCTGCCGCCTTTATATTCCTGCACTACTTTCAAACTTGTTATCATGGACACCCTTTACCTACCCCAGCGGACGGGCCACGTTTTGCTGGTAGATGCTCGGGTAGGTAATTTTGACAACCTTTAAAGGGTTAGCCTTATGTTAATAAATAAAAACTTAACCTTTTGTCGCTTATCTCATGTTGTTATCCTCTTTAATATGTTACTTTCCAACTGTTGTAATGTTCATTCTGTTTATACTTATCAAGCCTTGAAAAATTAGAAAAGATATCCAGAAAGTTTAGGATATGATCAAGGATCACATATCCCATAACCGATAAGTTCTAAAAAGTGATATGGTTTAAGAATCACAAGTTCAGTTGTCAAGTATAAGGGTTATTCAAATAAATAATGAATAGAATTAAAAATAGTTAAGGATCATACCTAAGGATCCAAGTTAGAATCCTATCCATAATAAGGATAACTATAAGATAAACCTTAGAATAAAGTAAGGATCAAGGATCCTTAGTTGCCTATCTTCAAGAACCTGAAATAGAGCATAACTTGGGACTAAGCCAATATAAGAAAAGGGTTAGCAACTGGGGACAAGCCCAAGGATAACTGGGGACAAGCCCAAGGATAACTGGGGACAAGCCCAAGGATAACTGGGGACAAGCCCAAGGATCGTATGTAAACTGGAGTATGGCCCTAACTGGCGACTATCCAAACTTAGTGGCATGAAAATGCCAAAACCTTAATGCATCTCAAGTATGGTCCTGCAAGAGATCGTTTATACAACATATTATTCATAATTGTGAATTGAGATACCTTAGATTTGAAAGCCCTAGGGTTTTCTCCTGTAGGAATCTCTCCATGTTGTAAGTATCTCATAATTGGTGAGATCCATGATCCTGATCCTGAATGGGATTGAGTACCCTCACAAGGGATAATTGCAGAATCATTTCCTATCTCCATAGCCTCGTGATCCTCGATAGTCGGGGTCAGGATATGGATAATAGGAATCTTGATATCCTCCGGGATCTTCAAGGATGATCCTAAGTTAGCCAATGCATCAGCTTCTGTATTTTCTTCCCTAGGTACCTGTGACAAACTAAAGGAAACAAAAGAGAGTGCCAAACTTTTGACTATCTCCAAATATTTGGTTAGTTTTTCACCTTTAACAGCGTAGGATCCATTAAAGTGGTTTGTAATTAACAATGAATCTACATGTACCTCAAGATACCTGATCCCCATATGCTTTGCAATTTGCAAACCAGCAATTAAGGCTTCATAGTCAGCCTCATTATTAGTGGTTTGGAACTCACAAGCTATAGAGTGGGGTATTATGTCCCCCTGTGGCGATTTTAGTAGTATTCCAAGCCCTGTGCCTTTGACATTTGAGGATCCATCAGTGTGGAGTATCCAAGGATCCTTGGTCTCCTCTAGCTGCTGGACTTCTAACTCAGCTTCTTCTTATAAATCAATACTGAAATCAGCCACAAAGTCAGCTAATGCTTGGGATTTGATGGCTGTCCTAGGCTCATATCTTATAGCATATGCACTCAGCTTCACTGCCCACTTAGCCATCCTTCCTGACATCTCTGGTTTCCTGAGGACATTCTTAATTGGAAAATTAGTTTTAACAATAATAACATGAGTCTCAAAATAATGTCTTAGCTTAGTAGATGCCATTATTAATGCAAGAATAAGTTTTTCAAGGTGTGAATACCTGGATTCGGCGTCAAGTAAACTTTTACTTACATAATAGACAGGATGTTGTGTACCTTCATGATCCTTAACAAGGACCGCACTTACTGCTTTTGAGGATACTGCAAGATACAAGGATAACACATCGCCTTTTTCTGGTTTCATCAAGGATGGGGCTGAGGATAAGTAATCTTTGAGGGCTCTCAAAGCATTTTCATGCTTCTCGGTCCACTCAAATTTCTTGTTCTTCCTTAGGATATCATAGAATTCTTTGCACTTCTCCGAGGATTTGGATATAAATCTGTTCAAAGCTGCTATCCTGCCTGTTAGCCTTTGAACATCCTTAGCATTGGCCGGGGATTTGATGTTCACTATTGCTTTGATTTGTTCCGGGCTAGCTTCAATGCCTCTCTTAGTCACCATGTATCCTAAGAATTTACCTGCTTTGACACCAAAATGACATTTTGAAGGATTAAGCTTCATATTATATTTGTCAAGGATATCAAATGCTTCCTCCAAATCCTTTAGGTGATCCTCAGCTCTTATGGATTTTACCACCATATCATCTATGTAAACCTCCATAGTTTGTCCGATCTGATCCTTGAACATCATATTCACCAGCCTTTGGTACGTTGCACCTGCATTTCTCAATCCGAACGGCATAGCAATATAGCAATATATACCAGTTGGAGTCATGAAGGCTGTATCCTCTTGGTCGGATGGTTCCATTTGGATTTGTTGAAATCCAGATGAAGCATCCATAAAAGTTAACAGTTCATGACCCGCAGTTGCATCCACCATGGAGTCAATGTGGGGCAAAGGGAAAGGATCCTTGGGACATGCCTTATTTAAATCGGTAAAGTCGACACATACCCTTCACTTTCCGTTTTTCTTTTGAACAACAACCACATTGGCCAACCATCTTGGATACTTGACCTCTCTAATCATACCTGCCCGGAGCAATTTCTCTACCTCTTCTTGGATAATGGCATTCCTTTCCGGTGCAAACTTCCTTCTCCTTTGATGGATTGGTTTGAAGGATCTGTCAATGCCGAGTTTATGGGTGATAACATCTTTGGATATACCAGTCATGTCTTCGTGTTTCCATGCAAAGGTAGTCTTTCTCCTTTTGAGGAAGGATACGAGGTCTTCTTTCATTTCGCCAAGGATCCCTGATCCGATATAGATTTTGGATTCAGGATCATCGGGATCCATGAGGATTTCTACCACATCCTGCTCTCTGGCCTCCAAGATATTCCTTGGAGGATACCTTGATTGCTATTGCTCCCTTGACTTCGAGGCTGGTTTCATCGATGAAGTGTAGCAATTCTTAGCTTCCTGCTGATCACTATCAATCTTTACTATTCCCCAAGGACTAGGGAGCTTCACACATTGATGGTAAGTAGATGGGACTGCTTTCATATCGTGTATCCAGGGCCTGCCAAGGATAACATTACAACAAGATAAACAGTCAATAACACAAAATTTTTGATAAGAGTGTAAGCCTTCAATATATATTGGGAGTTTAATGTCCCCCAGGGTGTTCTTAGTTTCGCCACTAAATCCCACGAGCATGGAGGATCTTGGTATGATTTCTGATTCAGGAATACCCATCTTCTTTAGAACATCAAGCTGGATAATGTTCACTGAACTTCCTCCGTCTATAAGGATCCTGCGGACAAAATGGTTAGATATAAAAAGAGTAATAACTAAACCATCGTGATGAGGATCCTGGATATCAACACGATCCTCTTCATCAAAGGTTATGACTTTTCCTTCGAAGACACTTGATGTTCGAACTGGTCTTTCTCCATTATCCATTTTAGTTTCCTTTGCATGCCTTTTAGCTGCTGAGAAGGATGTGCCACAAATGTCGGATCCTCCAGAAATAAAGTTTATCACTTGTGCATCTGCTGGAGGAGCTGGAGCCTTCTCAGGGATCCTTTCAGGATCCTGAGTCCTTGACTTTTTTCTTCCCAACAACTCTTTTAGATGCCCTTTGCTCAACAAGTATCCAATTTCCTTTCTTAATGCAATGCATTCTTCTGTGAGATGCCCAAAATCTTCATGGTATGCACACCACTTTGATTTATCCTTAGTTGCAGCTGGCCTATCATTTTTTCTGGGCCATCTAGCTTTATCACCTAAACCCTGCATCGCAAGGATTAGTTCATTGCTGTCAACAAAAAAACAATATTCAGAGATTGGAGGATAATCCTCATCATCCTCTTCCTGATCAATAGCATGCACATTCTGATTATCAGATCTGCTGTAGGATCTGAATTTGTTGTTCCTGAATGAGGATCCTTGCTTATCCTGCTTTGAGGATCCTGCTAACCTCTCCTGGTTCCTCTTGTCATCCTCTAGCCGAATGAACCTAAGTGCTCGGGTTCTTACCTCATCTAAGTTCCTGCATGGTGTCATAACAAGACCATCATAAAATAACGAATCCCTAAGCAATCCCATTTTGAAGGCCTCAACAGCCGTAGCTATATCTAAGTTGGGAATGTCTAAGGATTCTTTACTTAATTTGGTAATGTAATCCCTTAATGATTCATTATGACCCTGGGTTATCCTATATAAATCACTAGTTAATCGTTCAAATTTTCTACTGCAAGAAAACTGATTATTAAACAAGTTAACTAGGTTAGCAAATGAGGTAATAGAATAGGGAGGAAGACTTAGCAGCCATTTGAGAGCTGATCCAGTAAGAGTGGATCTGAATCCCTTGCACAGGCATGCTTCTTTTAACCTTTCTGGAATTGGATTGATTTCCATCCTCTCCCTGTATTGTGCTATGTGTTCTTCAGGATCCGTTGAGCCATCATACAGTTTCATTGTAGGCACATAGAACCTCTTGGGTATCTCAGCATCACAGATTGGTGGTGCAAAACGAGATATCTTATGGCTCCTATCTGCGATCTCTGGGATAGGTTTGACCACTCCCGGAACACTTGATATCATATCCTTTAGCTTTTGCAATTCTCTGGCCATGGCATGATTGATACCTGGATCCTGCATAAGACCATGGTTAGTAGTATGAGAATTATTAAAAGTGTTACCTCC
The DNA here is from genome assembly GCA_030545235.1 of Helianthus tuberosus. Classification (NCBI taxonomy): domain Eukaryota; kingdom Viridiplantae; phylum Streptophyta; class Magnoliopsida; order Asterales; family Asteraceae; genus Helianthus; species Helianthus tuberosus. The sequence continues at coordinate 29,909,226 of CM060446.1, read as the reverse complement.
CATTGGATTTAAGTTAGGAAGAATGGATGTTAATCCATATTGTTGAGGCTCTGGAATGATCGAGGGACCAGTAGAAGCGTTGGTCTGCATTGGAATAAAATCTCCCTGATGGACATCTGAACTTCCTGTTTGCAAGCTCCTCAAGGATCCTGGCATCTGGAAGGATCCCTGAAACTGGGATAATCCTGGAACGAAAGAAGATCCTTGAACCTGGGATGATCCTGGAATGAAGGAGGATCCTTGAACCTGGAATGATCCTGGAGCGAAGGAGGATCCTTGAACCTGGGATGATCCTGGAATAAAGGAGGATCCTTGAACCTGGGATGATCCTGGAACGAAGGAGGATCCTTGAACCTGGGATGATCCTGGAGCGAAGGAGGATCCTTGAACCTGGGATGATCCTGGAGCGAAGGAGGATCCTTGAACCTGGGATGATCCTGGAACGAAGGAGGATCCTAGAAACTGCTGCACTCCTGAACTTGTGAGGGATCCCATATGCTGAGGATAGGATCCCGCTGGCTGGAAAAGTGAACCTGATGCCTGGGTCATTGTTGTTGTTCCGTAGTGCACTCCTTTTGGTCCACCCACATATTGAACGTCTGGAACCACTTATGGCTGAGAAGTAATCACCGGAGTATCAAAATTCAAAGATCTGGGCATCAGTGGGGAACGATTCTCTGCCGTTTTCTTCTGTTTCTTAATTTCGTCAATCTCCCGGAGGATCCTTTCGTTGGTCTTATCCTGCTCTTGTACATGATTCCTCATCTGCAAAATCAAGGCATAGAGATCAATAGTAGTAGGATTAGTTGAAACAGAAGAAGTAGGTGGTTTTGAGAAAATGGGAGTTGGTTTCTTTGCGGCATTCTCGGTATTCTTCTGGGATCCAGAAGGTGGTGGAGGCAAAGGAAGGACGCCTTGTGAAGAAGTAAATGAAGGCATCAAGTTTGAAGTATTCTTCGCTGAGGAAGCCATTTGCTTGGTTGTAGTGAACCGAAATGAGCACAAAAATGCGAATTCTTCTAAGGACAAAGCACCAATTGCCCCACGGTGGGCGCCAAACTGTTTTGGTCAAAAAATCTGTTGAGGATATTGCAACCAAACTCTATGTTATGGGGGTATGATGCTGATTATGTAATAGCGATGAGGATCACTTCAATATAGATTTGCACAAACAACACAAGGATTTATACGGGGAAAAAGCCCTTGATCAAGAGTTGATCTCCGGCACAAAAAACCCCGGGTGATGGAAACTACCGATCACCAAGCTCTAATAAATGATTAAATGTTTACAACTTCGGATAGTAACGAGCTAGGTACAAGGATCACTACGGTGAAATGTGTAAAAAGTGTATGAAATTGCTAAGTGTTTGAACGAGAGCTTGTATGAGCGTTTGTACGAGTGTGTGTAACTGAGAAATGACTAAGTGTTTTCTACTAGCTCGTTACTCCCATTTTAAAATAGAAATAACCACCTAAACTAACTATCCGACTTTCGTGCCAAGCCTCCACGTTCTCCATAACGTCTATTTTTGGTCAAGCACGTGCAGAATAGTTTAGGAATATTCTCCAGGAATGTCGCCAAGACTTGGTCAAGCTCGTTATACCTGCGAGATAGTACAATAAATAAATAAACAATCGTCAGTACGAGGATCCTTAAAGTGATCCATGATCCTGATCCTGAAGCTCTTCTGAGGATCACCACCTGCCACAGAAGTAAGGATCACCAGTTAGGATAACGAATAAGGATCACTAATTGTTAGAAAATCCTCCCCTAACAACTGGAACTCGGGACGTGTGTGGTGAAAGTCCTGTCTATTGCAGGTAACTGGTAAACAATATTGATTCTTTCTTCTGACTCGGCGGTAGGGGGAGCGACTTCCTTGAAGTTCACTGCATAAAGATCGAAAAGAAGGATATTAATAGAATATAAGAATTAAATGGTCTATGAGAGTATTTATGACCCTACCGGTGGTTAACCACTCCACCGGAAGGTTGGCACCCTCAGCAATGGAGTCTCGTTTGACAAAGAAAAATTTGCGTTGCCATCCGTCTTCGTTTTTGGTGGCTTTGAGAATTAGGGGTTTGCTGGAGGTCGAGAAAAGCAAGAACCGGCTAGAGCCATGGGATCGGAGGCGATAAGCAATAGGCAAATCCTCGATGCGGAGGTTGGAACAATGGAGGTTTTTTATTTGGTTAAGCACAATTAGTACTCTCCAAACCATGGGCATGGTTTGAGAAAAAGAGATGCCGGTGGTTCGAAAGAATTGCATCATGAATTCAGGAAAAGGGTATCGAAGACCTAGCGAAAAAGGATATGCTGGAAAACAAACCCATTCAGTGGAAGAAACATCCGATCGGATTGACCGATCGAATGGTCTGAAGATCGTGTTCTCAGGGAATCCTTAAGAGCTCTTAAGGCACTTTCATGCTTCTCAGTCCACTCAAATTTCTTGTTCTTCCTTAGGATATCATAGAATTCCTTGCACTTTTCTGAGGATTTGGATATGAATCTGTTTAAAGCTGCAATCCTGCCTGTTAACCTCTTAACATCCTTAGCATTGGCAGGGGACTTGATGTTCACTATAGCTTTGATTTGTTCTGGACTGGCTTCAATGCCTCTCTTTGTCACCATATATCCTAAGAATTTACCTGCTTTAACACCAAAGTGACATTTTGAAGGATTAAGTTTCATGTTATATTTGTCAAGGATATTGAATGCTTCCTCCAAGTCCCTTAGGTGATCCTCAACCTTTTTTGATTTTACCACCATATCGTCTATGTAAACCTCCATAGTTTGTCCAATCTGATCCTTGAACATCATATTCACTAGCCTTTGATAAGTTGCACCTGCATTTCTTAGTCCGAATGGCATAGCAATATAGCAGTATATACCAGTTGGAGTCATAAAGGCTGTATCCTCTTGATCGGATGGTTCCATCTGAATTTGTTGAAATCCAGATGAAGCATCCATAAAAGTTAACAGTTCATGACCCGTAGTTGCATCCACCATGGAGTCAATGTGGGGTAATGGGAAAGGATCCTTGGGACATGCCTTATTTAAATCGGTGAAATCGACACATACCCTCCACTTTTCGTTTTTCTTTTGAACAACAACCACATTGGCCAACCATCTTGGATACTTGACCTCTCTAATCATACCTGCTCGGAGTAATTTCTCTACCTCCTCCTGGATAATGGCATTTCTTTCTGGTGCAAATTTCCTCCTCTTTTGATGGATTGGTTTGAAGGACCTATCAATGCCAAGTTTGTGAGTGATTATATCTTTAGATATACCTGTCATGTCTTCGTGTTTCCATGCAAAGGTAGTCTTTCTCCTTTTGAGGAAGGATATGAGGTCTTCCTTTATTTCGCCAAGGATCCCTGATCCTATATAAACTTTAGATTCAGGATCATCAGGATCCATAAGGATTTCTACTACATCCTGTTCTCTTGCCTCCAAGACATCCCTTGGAGGACACTTTAATTGCTATTGCTCCCTTGACTTTGATGCTGGTTTCATTGATGAGGTGTAGCAGTTCTTAGCCTCTTGCTGATCACTATCAATCTTCACTATTCCCCAAGGACTAGGAAGCTTCACACATTGATGATAAGTGGATGGGACTGCCTTCATGTCATGTATCCAAGGCCTGCCAAGAATAACATTACAACAAGATAAACAGTCAATAACACAAAACTTTTGGTAAGAATGTAGGCCTTTGATATAGATTGGGAGTTTAATGTCCCCCAGGGTATTTTTAGTCTCGCCAATGAATTCCACGAGCACAGAGGATCTTGGTATGATATCGGATTCAGGAATATTCATCTTCTTGAGGACATCAAACTGGATAATGTTCACAGAGCTTCCTCCGTCTATAAGAATCATGCGAACAAAATGGTTAGAAATAAAAAGAGTGATAACCAAACCATCATGATGAGGATCCTGAATGTCAACACGATCATCCTCATCAAAAGTTATAACTTTTCCTTCGGAGACACTGGATGTTCGAATGGGTCTATCTCCATTATCCATCTTGGTTTCCTTTGCATGTCTTTTAGCTGCAGAGAAGGATGTTCCACAAATGTCTGATCCTCCAGAAATAAAGTTTATAACTTGTGCATCTGCTGGAGGGGCTGGAGCTTTCTCTGGGATCCTTTCAGGATCCTGAGTCCTTGACTTCTTTCTCCCCAATAATTCTTTCAAGTGCCCCTTGCTCAACAAGTATCCAATTTCTTTTCTCAGTGCGATGCATTCTTCTGTGAGATGCCCAAAATCTTCATGATATGCGCACCACTTTGACTAGTCTTTAGTTGCAGCTGGTCTGTCATTTTTCCTGGGCCATCTAGCTTTATCACCTAAATTCTGCATCGCAAGGATTAGTTCATTGTTATCAACAGAAAAGCAGTATTCGGAAATTGGAGGATAATCCTCATCATCCTCTTCTTGTTCAACAGCATGCACATTCTGGTTATCAGATTTGTTATAGGATCTGAACTTGTTGTTCTTGAATGAGGATCCTTGCTTCTCTTGCTTTGAGGATCCTGCTAACCTCTCCTGGATCCTTTTGTCATCCTCTAGCCGGATGAACCTAAGGGCCCGGGTTCTTACCTCGTCTAGATTCCTGTATGGTGTCATAACAAGATCATCATAGAATAATGAATCCCTAAGCAATCCCCTTTTAAAGGCTTCGACAGTCGTAGCTATATCCAGGTTAGGGATATCTAAGGATTCTTTACTAAATTTAGTGATATAATCCCTTAATGATTCATTATGACCTTGGGTTATCCTATACAGATCACTAGTTAAACGCTTAAATTTTCTACTACAAGAAAACTGGTTATTAAATAGGTTAACTAGATTAGCAAACGAGGTAATAGAGTAAGGGGGAAGACTTAGCAGCCATTTAAGAGCCGATCCAGTAAGGGTGGATCCAAATCCCTTGCACAGACATGCTTCCTTTAACCTTTCTGGGATGGGATTAATCTCCATCCTTTCCCTGTATTGTGCTATGTGTTCTTCAGGATCTGTTGAACCATCATACAACTTCATGGTAGGCACATGGAACCTCTTGGGTATCTCAGCATCACAGATTGGTGGTGCAAAACGAGATATCTTGTGGCTCCCATCTGCAATCTCCGGGATAGGCTTGACCACTCCTGGGACACTTGATATCATATCCTTTAACTTTTGCAATTCTCTGGCCATGGCATGATTGATACCTGTATCCTGGATAAGGCCATGGTTAGTGGTATAAGAATTATTGAAAGTGTTACCTTCCACTGGATTCAAATTAGGAAGAGCGGATGTGAATCCATATTGTTGGGGCTCTGGAATGACCGATGGACCAGTAGAAGCTATCGTCTGCATTGGAATGAAATCTCCCTGATGGATATCAGAACTCCCTGATTGCAAACTCCTTAAGGATCCCCGAATCTGGAAGGATCCCTGAAACTGAGAGGATCCTTGGACCTGGGAGGATCCTGGGACGTAGGAAGATCCTTGAACCTGGGAGGATCCTTGAACCTGGGAGGATCCTTGAACCTGGGAGGATCCTGGAACATAGGAGGATCCTTGAACCTGGGAGGATACTTGAAAAGGCCAGAATCCTTGAATCTGATGCGCTCCTGAATATCCTCCTGAGCTTACGAAGGATCCTATATGCTGAGGATGGGATCCTGCTGGTTGGAAGTATGACCCTGAAGCCTGAGTCATTGCTGATGATCCGTAATGCACTCCTTTTGGCCCTCCCACATATTGAACGTCTGGAACTGCTGAAGGCTAAGAAGTTATAACCGGAGTATCGAAATTCAAAGATCTGGGCATCAGTGGGGAATGATCCTCGGCCGATCTCTTCTGTTTCTTGATGTCCCCAATTTCTCTAAGAATCCTTTCATTGGTCTTATCCTGCTGCTGTATATGCTCCTTCATCTGCAAAATCAGAGTAAACAAGTCACTAGTAGTAGGAGTATAAGAAGCAGAATAAGTTGGAGGTTTTGAGAAAATGGGAGTTGGTTTCTTCTCGGCATTTTTCTGAGGTCTAGAAGGTGGTGGAGGCAAAGGTGGAATGCCCTGGGATGAATTGACTGCAGACATCGCACTGGATGTGTTCTTTGATGATGAAGCCATCTGCTTGGATGTAACGAATCGAAATGATCACAAAAATGAGAATTTCTTAGGAACGAAGCACCAATTGCCCCACGGTGGGCGCCAAACTGTTTTGGTCAAAAATCAGACGAGGATAATGCAACCAAACTCTTTGTTACGGGGTATGATGCTTGAATTGGTAAACAACAATGAGGGTCACTATGAAATGAATTGCACATGGGACACAAAGATTTATACGAGGAAAAAGCCCTTGATCAATGTATGATCTCCGGCATAAAAAACCTCGGGTGATGGAAACTACCGATCACCAACTTAAATTAAACAATAATCCTTTTACAACTTCGGATGATAGCGAGCTAAGTACAAGGATCACTATAGTGTATCGTGTAGAAGTGTATGAAGAAATGCTAAGTGTTTTGCCGAGAGCTGGTGAGTGCAGTTGTACGAGTGTGTGTAGCCAAAAAATAGCCAAGTGTTGTCTAATTAGCTCGCTACCCCTTTTAAATTTAGTGAAATATCTAAATAACTAACTATCCGCAATTCATGCCTTCTCCCCATGATCTCCATAACGTTCACCATGGTCAAGCACGTGCGGAATAAGCGTGGAATATTCTTCAGGAACGTTACCAAGACTAAGTCCAAGCTGGTATTCCTGCAAAACAACATCGAATTCAAAGCAGACAATCATTAGTATAAGGTGTAACACCCCGAAAACGGGTTTGGTAATTAAACCCCGTTAATACTAAAGACGGGGAAAGTACCATTAGTGGTAAAAGTAAACTGGCAAATGTTAGGAATTTATTTAATAATCCTAATATTTATTTGAAGTGAATAAAAAGCTTTTAAGAAATAAAGTGATAGAAGGCCCGAGTTAACGGGACCCGAAATAAACTTAGTCATAAATATTCTCGAACCCCCAAAGTTAACTAGGAATATTAAACCTAGTTATTAAGCGGGGAATATTGTTAGAAATAAGTAGGTTGTGCCCTACTTAATTAACTAACCAAATTAGAGGGGCCAATATTGTTAAAATTGAAACTTAACTTTAATTAATTAAATAAAACACACCAAACACCCCAAAAGGAGGTGTCTGGTCGTACAAGAAGAACAGGGGGGCGATCCCCACACATCAAAACCCTAAATCTTCACCAAACTTGCAAATTGAAGGCTCAATCCAAGTCAAAATCGAAAATCAAGCATAGATTATTGATCCCCATTGCAAGAGGGTTGTAAGGTATGTAAAATTTGATGTTAATTCTCTGTTTGAAATTCTCATGAAATTGGGAAATCTGAAATTTGATGATGCATGTATGATATGTAGATGAAATAGGAACATTTAAATGCTTAGGAGTAAACCCTAGACAAGTATAGATTGAAATCATGCTTAGCTCAAGTAAATTCAGATTTTGTTGATGCTAAATTGATGTATGAGATGTTTTTAGGGTTTTGATCACTAAAAAAAATGTTATGATGTCAAGAACATGCTTAATTTGAAAGCTGAATTCAAACGGTTCTTGATCAGAATTTACAGCCAACTTGTATTGGCTGTAACCTGGACAAAACGTGATAAAAACATGTGTTTCTTGAGCCTAAAATGTAATTCCAGGAAATATCTTTAAAACCCCACTGGAATCACATTTTTTCGACGAAAATCGAGCGTTTTATGAATTTTTCCGTATCAAAGGTTCAAGCTGCGTTTTCTGGCAGAAATTGCAGCCCATCACGAATGTCATAACTCAATTTAGGAATTGAGTTATGATCTCAAATTCTTACAGTAGAAAGTTTTAAGCGATTAAAAGAACCGCCAATTGGAATTTCGTCAATCGGATAAACGAGGAATTTTTAATGAATTTTTCCGTAAGCTGCAGTCAGAAGTGACGAATCTGATTGCAGCTTAGTAAATGAATTTTCACGAATTTTTTGTAAAGAGTTAGATCTTGAAATTTTAACTCAAGGGCTAACCCTCCGAGAGGTACGCCACATAAAAAAATCATAATTTTTGAAGACTTGTAAACAGGTTAAACAAGTCACCAAAAACAGCCAATTTTCATTGATATGAAATTCCTAAATGAAATCGCGGCTTACTAGTTAGTATGTAAAAATTGATTTTTGTTAAGAGTTCGGATGAAATATGCCTAAGTGAGTTCAATGAACCAAATGTGCATATGAATATGTTGGTAAGTCAATTGACTTTTAAAAGTCAAACTAACCAATGATAAAGTCAAATAGTAGTTTCGACATAGAAAATACGTGTGGAGGAATAGTCGTGAATTGAAATGACTAATCTAACCACCTTGTGAATGATGATAGTTTGTCGCCTAACGAGCTAGGTGGAGGCTTGGGAAAGAAGCGGTCAAACGAATCAAGCACGAGAAGAAAAGCATATTCGGATGCGAGGTAAGTATAGCTTACACTAGTCATATAGTTTAGAATGTCCTTTTGTTGTTTTGATTTCGAACAAGACAAATGGAAAGTTGAGATATGGTGTTTCCGGCGTGTAGTCGTACGGAACAAGATAACCAATAAGGGTAAAATTTGAAATTTGGACACTTGTTGATAATAATTATTGGTTTTGAAAGATACATATTTCGTAAGCCTTATTAGGCCAAAAAGCGTTAAGAGGTGAATTATAGTTAAAACGACCGTGCGGTGTAAATCGGAACGAGTCGTGTAGACGAGATGGCAATAAGCTTTATCTCGCCAATATTATCGGTCATTTAGACCAACGGGTCAAAAGGTGAAAATATCACTTTTTGACAATATCGACTAATGGTTTGATGAGTTATTTGATTTCAGAAATAAATATCGAGTGGATATTTACATCGCTATTACTTAGTAGATATTGAGGCAAGGTACTTAAATGAGTCAATGTAATGATCCGAGCCAGGTACACATAATAAGATAACTCTCATTTAAATGTAAGGCTAATGAGAGTTAAACGAAGTCTAAAATAAGTTTTTGGTTACCTTAATAGGTAAACCAAATGTTACGAACGATGGTCATTATATTTGTTATAGGTTCCTAACCATTACCAAGAGTTTAATAAGGGTTTTAGCCATGGAAATGGGTTGCATTTGATGGTTTGGTTCGAATTTAAAATGACCCTAAACATAATTTCCGCAGCTTTTTATACGGATTTCGACTAATCTTAAAAAAATCATATAAAATCAACCATTTATCCGATTTGGGTGTTCTATACCTTTTCGGAAAGCTTATGAAGTAAATTTTTACTGTTTTCAATCATAAGAAACAAATGTGGTTGTTAAATAGGCCAAAAGAATGAATTAAACAGCTGTTCAAAACCTTGAAAGCTGTTTGAAAAATGAAAATATAGTTGCTGTGCTGATTTTATAAAAATCATATAAAATCATAGAAAATTCGTTAGAAGGTGTACCTTATATGCTTGCGAAAATTCGTTTGAACATGTTAATCTAGTTCGGACTTTGAATGGGTCATAATGGTCAATTACAGCAGCTGTATAGAAAATCGTTGCACATTAATTATGTCGTTATTAATCCAGAAAAAGACATATGATTGCGTATACTTGATTTAGTCATGCCACCGTAAGTTACGGTGGAGCTGATATGATTACGATGGTTACATACTGAGTTACGGTGGAAGGATAGACTTTCAGGGGCTACCGTAACTTACGGTGTCACCGTAAGTTACGGTGGACCCAGAAACAAAGTATATTTTAGTTAGTTTAGATTCCCGGATTCGTTTAGACACGTTTTAAACCTCGTATGACTAAAGTATTTCATGTTTATGGAATATAGGTACTTTTGGATGTCGGAAGACGATCAAGCTCAGCGAAGAACCGAACACGATAAAGATACACGCTTCCGCACTTTGCCACGTTGTAAATTTTAAACAACGAATTCGATCACGTTATGTAGAATAACTTATGATTGGTAAATCTTTCAGTAAACCCGTATTTCCGATGCATATGTAATCGTAATTACATGATTGTTTTCGTAAAAGATTCATTAAACCTTAAATTATAAGAACGGGTGTTACAAGTTGGTATCAGAGCCTTGGTTTAAGAGATTCAAGTATGGCGGGAAAGCTATGCCTGGACTTAAACCTTATGCTCTTAATAAAGAATTGGTGTTCGGTTCGAGGCTTGATCGCAAATCCGGTAAGTACATGTATATTAATGGTTTGGTATGTGTTGAAATGTTGTGAACAACACATAGGGTTATCGTGTGATACACGTTACCCCAATTAAAATGATTGATATAGTTGACGAAAATACGTGCGTTGACGCGTATAGTAGAAAAAGCCTCGTATTATAATACGGGCGATTATTAAAGTTGATATTACTAACTCTTGTGAATGTTTTAATTAAAGGACACTCGCGTTGAAGACGACGAGAGTCAAACGAATTGTGGATACGATGATGGAACGATCCGAAGTATGACAAGAAGAGCATGCTCACCGAGGACTAAATCGCGTAAAGACCGCGAACAAGGTTAATGGCAAGGAACGCCCGTCGGGGCAAACATTACCAGGTGCACATTTTAAATAATCGCACAAATAGTAATATGCAACAAATAAGTAGAAATTGAAAGTTGCATATGTAGATTAAAAACTTGGAAAAACCCGAATAGAAAATGTATTCGGGATATTGTTTCCAAGAGAAACAAATAGAGGCGTTATTTACATAGGGCGTGATGTGAAAACTATAAAAAGGTCATGTGCGTCATGTGTTAATCGCTTACTCTGGCCAAGTAAGTAGTGGCATATGATACCATGAACTTCTTATGGCGGACACGTTTACATCCGATGTAGTAAGGGCGGGGTGAATGGGACTAATTAAAAAGTACCCAAATGAATCAGATAAGCAAAATATTTGATAATAATGTAAACGCACAACCGAGTGACGGAAGCGTATTACATCAGGATAATGAGCCCGAGTAAAGGGACAAAGAAGCATGTAAAATGATTTAGACAAGTATTGGGAGGGAGTGTACTTACACTCGAACCCAGAAAACGCAAGCATGTAAAATGATTTAGACAAGTATTGGGAGGGAGTGTACTTACACTCGAACCCAGAAAACGCAAGCATGTAAAATGATTTAGACAAGTATTGGGAGGGAGTGTACTTACACTCGAACCCAGAAAACGCAAACATGTAAAATGATTTAGACAAGCATTGGGAGGGAGTGTACTTACACTCGAACCCGGAAAATGCAAATATGTCCCTTAACGGGTCGTTTTTGTAAAACGTCAAACTTAAAGACAAAGTCGGAATATAAAAAAATGAAGCGAGGTCTTAATGCATACCGGGAGGGTTGCAATAATAACGACTTCGGTAAAACACCCGGTTGATGGGTAAGAATTAAACGCATGCGTAAACCAAGAGACGTGAACGCGGGTTGAAAAAACAAATCAAAGGACTTGGATTACAAGTTATGACTATAAAATCTCGTATATAGAAATTGTGAGTAAATATGTTCAACTATTCGAAGTCGAATGGGTTGAATAAAGAATAAAGTTGATTGTTTATAAGTGATGGATTTCTCATTAATAAGTCAAACAGGCTGAATACAATATAACGCCGAATGGCACAAATGAGCGCTAGCCAGATAAGGGTAGCGTTAAATGCAAGAGAATAATGAGCCCGATAATGGGATATAACCAAATAAGAATAAATTATGGACTGTCAATATCCTGGTAGGGATAATTGACAAAAGTTAAAGAGAAGATCCTAAAACTAAAACTTCGTTTTTAGTAAGAAATAATGTTTTTACAAACATAGATTCTGATAGGAATTTAAATAATAAGTATGAAAGATACAAATCTTGACACTGATAGGCGCACGACAATATATTCGAAAAGTGATATTTTTGAAGATGAAAAGGTTGATATAAATTAAACATGATGTGACATGATCACGGTCAAGAGGTACAATGTGAAGTAGAATCACATTATAACCAAGCGAGCGGTAAAAAGAAACCGGACTAATAAGTCTAGTTAGTGAAACCGGTTAAGGTCAGTAATTCAAGTTAAGAAAATTTGGTTTGCTTGTAAGTGGTAAATTCGGTATAACTGAACCGAATAAATAAATTTGAAAATAAAAAGATTTGTTGCTAAAAGTGAAAGATTTCACTAAAGACCTTTAAACGGGTCAAAGTAACGGGTTCATAAAGAAATCCGATAGTATATGAAAGCATTGAATATCGCTAAGTTGATTAAACTAGTGGAAATAACGAGATTACGTTATTTCAAGTCGCATCATGTCATATAAGATACGTAGATGATTAATAACCAAAAGGATATTACCATACTTTTCTGGTAATACTAACAATCGGTTAAGATATAAGAAATGCTTAATTGATTATCGAGAGCAAATGTATGGAGTGGAACTCGATAAATTAAGTAAGAAAAGGTTTCGGGGACGAAACCTCTTTAAGGGGGGTAGACTTGTAACACCCCGAAAACGGGTTTGGTAATTAAACCCCGTTAATACTAAAGACGGGGAAAGTACCATTAGTGGTAAAAGTAAACTAGCAAATGTTAGGAATTTATTTAATAATCCTAATATTTATTTGAAGTGAATAAAAAGCTTTTAAGAAATAAAGTGATAGAAGGCCCGAGTTAACGGGACCCGAAATAAACTTAGTCATAAATATTCTCGAACCCGCAAAGTTAACTAGGAATATTAAACCTAGTTATTAAGCGGGGAATATTGTTAGAAATAAGTAGGTTGTGCCCTACTTAATTAACTAACCAAATTAGAGGGGCCAATATTGTTAAAATTGAAACTTAACTTTAATTAATTAAATAAAACACACCAAACACCCCACAAGGAGGTGTCTGGTCGTACAAGAAGAACAGGGGGGCGATCCCCACACATCAAAACCCTAAATCTTCACCAACCTTGCAAATTGAAGGCTCAATCCAAGTTAAAATCGAAAATTAAGCATAGATTATTGATCCCCATTGCAAGAGGGTTGTAAGGTATGTAAAATTTGATGTTAATTCTCTGTTTGAAATTCTCATGAAATTGGGAAATCTGAAATTTGATGATGCATGTATGATATGTAGATGAAATAGGAACATTTAAATGCTTAGGAGTAAACCCTAGACAAGTATAGATTGAAATCATGCTTAGCTCAAGTAAATTCAGATTTTGTTGATGCTAAATTGATGTATGAGATGTTTTTAGGGTTTTGATCACTAAAAAAAATGTTATGATGTCAAGAACATGCTTAATTTGAAAGCTGAATTCAAACGGTTCTTGATCAGAATTTACAGCCAACTTGTATTGGCTGTAACCTGTACAAAACGTGATAAAAACATGTGTTTCTTGAGCCTAAAATGTAATTCCAGGAAATATCTTTAAAACCCCACTGGAATCGCATTTTTTCGACGAAAATCGAGGGTTTTATGAATTTTTCCGTATCAAAGATTCAAGCTGCGTTTTCTGGCAGAAATTGCAGCCCATCACGAATGTCATAACTCAATTTAGGAATTGAGTTATGATCTCAAATTCTTACAGTAGAAATTTTTAAGCGATTAAAAGAACCGCCAATTGGAATTTCGTCAATCGGATAAACGAGAAATTTTTAATGAATTTTTCCGTAAGCTGCAGTCAGAAGTGACGAATCTGATTGCAGCTTAGTAAATGAATTTTCACGAATTTTTGGTAAAGAGTTAGATCATGAAATTTTAACTCAAGGGCTAACCCTCCGAGAGGTACGCCACATAAAAAAATCATAATTTTTGAAGACTTGTAAACAGGTTAAACAAGTCACCAAAAACAGCCAATTTTCATTGATATGAAATGCCTAAATGAAATCGCGGCTTACTAGTTAGTATGTAAAAATTGATTTTTGTTAAGAGTTCGGATGAAATATGCCTAAGTGAGTTCAATGAACCAAATGTGCATATGAATATGTTGGTAAGTCAATTGACTTTTAAAAGTCAAACTAACCAATGATAAAGTCAAATAGTAGTTTCGACATAGAAAATACGTGAGGTGGAATAGTCGTGAATTGAAATGACTAATCTAACCACCTTGTGAATGATGATAGTTTGTCGCCTAACGAGCTAGGTGGAGGCTTGGGAAAGAAGCGGTCAAACGAATCAAGCACGAGAAGAAAAGCATATTCGGATGCGAGGTAAGTATAGCTTACACTAGTCATATAGTTTAGAATGTCCTTTTGTTGTTTTGATTTCGAACAAGACAAATGGAAAGTTGAGATATGGTGTTTCCGGCGTGTAGTCGTACGGAACAAGATAACCAATAAGGGTAAAATTTGAAATTTGGACACTTGTTGATAATAATTATTGGTTTTGAAAGATACATATTTCGTAAGCCTTATTAGGCCAAAAAGCGTTAAGAGGTGAATTATAGTTAAAACGAACGTGCGGTGTAAATCGGAACGAGTCGTGTAGACGAGATGGCAATAAGCTTTATCTCGCCAATATTATCGGTCATTTAGACCAACGGGTCAAAAGGTGAAAATATCACTTTTTGACAATATCGACTAATGGTTTGATGAGTTATTTGATTTCAGAAATAAATATCGAGTGGATATTTACATCGCTATTACTTAGTAGATATTGAGGCAAGGTACTTAAATGAGTCAATGTAATGATCCGAGCCAGGTACACATAATAAGATAACTCTCATTTAAATGTAAGGCTAATGAGAGTTAAACGAAGTCTAAAATAAGTTTTTGGTTACCTTAATAGGTAAACCAAATGTTACGAACGATGGTCATTATATTTGTTATAGGTTCCTAACCATTACCAAGAGTTTAATAAGGGTTTTAGCCATGGAAATGGGTTGCATTTGATGGTTTGGTTCGAATTTAAAATGACCCTAAACATAATTTCCGCAGCTTTTTATACGGATTTCGACTAATCTTAAAAAAATCATATAAAATCAACCATTTATCCGATTTGGGTGTTCTATACCTTTTCGGAAAGCTTATGAAGTAAATTTTTACTGTTTTCAATCATAAGAAACAAATGTGGTTGTTAAATAGGCCAAAAGAATGAATTAAACAGCTGTTCAAAACCTTGAAAGCTGTTTGAAAAATGAAAATATAGTTGCTGTGCTGATTTTATAAAAATCATATAAAATCATAGAAAATTCGTTAGAAGGTGTACCTTATATGCTTGCGAAAATTCGTTTGAACATGTTAATCTAGTTCGGACTTTGAATGGGTCATAATGGTCAATTACAGCAGCTGTATAGAAAATCGTTGCACATTAATTATGTCGTTATTAATCCAGAAAAAGACATATGATTGCGTATACTTGATTTAGTCATGCCACCGTAAGTTACGGTGGAGCTGATATGATTACGATGGTTACATACTGAGTTACGGTGGAAGGATAGACTTTCAGGGGCTACCGTAACTTACGGTGTCACCGTAAGTTACGGTGGACCCAGAAACAAAGTATATTTTAGTTAGTTTAGATTCCCGGATTCGTTTAGACACGTTTTAAACCTCGTATGACTAAAGTATTTCATGTTTATGGAATATAGGTACTTTTGGATGTCGGAAGACGATCAAGCTCAGCGAAGAACCGAACACGATAAAGATACACGCTTCCGCACTTTGCCACGTTGTAAATTTTAAACAACGAATTCGATCACGTTATGTAGAATAACTTATGATTGGTAAATCTTTCAGTAAACCCGTATTTCCGATGCATATGTAATCGTAATTACATGATTGTTTTCGTAAAAGATTCATTAAACCTTAAATTATAAGAACGGGTGTTACATAAGGATCCTTAGGATGATCCATGATCCGGATCTTGAAGCACTTCTGAGGATCACTAACTGACACAGAAGTAAGGATCACCAAACAGGATAACAATTGAGGATCACGGGTCATTCAAAAATCCTCCCCTAACAATTGCCCCCAAAATATAAGGAGTAATATTGTAAATAAACGAGTTGTATTTTGTTGATCGTATCCGTAACAGACTAACGGGTAACTAGCCGTTGAAGACGGACTAGCCGTTGCAGGATATTGCTGACCTTCATGGTCTTTTATAAGAACGGCACTTACAGCATTCCCTGATACAGCAAGGTATAGGGATAGTGGTTCGCCATTTTCAGGCTTCATCAATAGAGGTGCAGTCGAGAGATATCGCTTCAAATCCTGCTAGGCTGCTTCATGCTTTACTCCCCATTCGAACTTCTTATTCTTCTTGAGGATATCATAGAATTCCTTGCATTTTTTTGAGGATCTTGAAATAAATCTGTTCAATGCTGCTACTCGGCCTGTTATCCGTTGAACATCCTTCATATTCGAAGGTGATTTTATATCCAGGATAGCTTTAATCTGCTCCGGGCTTGCCTCTATCCCCCTTTTCGTCACCATATATCCTAGAAACTTTCCTGCCCCCACTCCGAAATGGCACTTAGCAGGATTCAGCATCATGTTATACTGATCCAGGATATCAAATGCTCCCTTGATATCCTGGAGGTGATCCTCAGCCTTTTTAGATTTCACCACCATATCGTCAATATATACCTCCATGGTGTCCCCCAGCTTATCTTTGAACATCATGTTCACCAATATCCGGTATGTTGCACCTGCATTTTTCAAACCAAAAGGCATAGCAGTATAGCAATAAATACCTGTTGGTGTCATGAAATCAGTATCCTCCTGGTCCGAAGGCTCCATTTGAATCTGCTGAAATCCTGAGGATGCGTCCATGAACGTTAACATCTCATGCCCAGCAGTAGCATCCACCATTGCATCGATATGAGGAAGGGGGAATAGGTCTTTAGGACAAGCCTTATTCAAGTCTGTGTAATCTACACAGACTCTCCATTTCCCATTTTTCTTCTGCACTACGACCACATTTGCCAACCATCTTGGGAACTTGACTTCTCTGATCATTTTAGACTTTAACAATCTTTCAACTTCCTCTTGGATGATTATATTTCGCTCAGGAGCAAACTTCCTTCTTTTTTGCTGAACAAGCTTGAACGACCTGTCAATTCCAAGCTTGTGAGTTATAATGTCTTTGGATATACCTGTCATATCCTCATGCTTCCATGCAAACGTTGACATCCTGCACTTCAAAAAGTCAGTTAATTGTTCTTCAATATCCCGAGGGATATTGGTTCTGACGAGCACCGAGATATCAGGATTATCCTGATCCAGGATAACTTTCTTCACATCCTGCTCCGAAGCTTCCAAGGTATCCCGGGCCCGCATCTTTAATTGCTATGCTGGATTAGGCTTGGTCGAGGATTTCATCGAGGATGTGTAGCATTCCTTCGCCTCCTGCTGATCACTATCAACTTTGACGACCCCCCAAGGGGTTGGAATCTTGATACATTGGTGATAAGTCGAAGGCACAGCCTTCATGTCATGGATCCACGGCCTGCCTAGTATGATGTTATAGCAGGATAAGGAGTCCATCACACAGAAGCGTTGTATCGAGTTGACCCCTTCAACATATACTGGTAACTTTATCTCTCCTACAGTATTTCTAGCTTCTCCACTGAAACCAACGAGCACAGTGGACTTCGAAGTAATGTCCAACGGAGATACATTCATCCTTTTCAATGTTTCTAGCTGAATTATATTGACAGAACTACCGTTGTCCACCGATATCCTGCGTACAAAATGGTTAGCCACATATAATGTTATTACCAAAGCATCATGGTGAGGATCCTGAACAGTATCCCTTTCATCACTATCGAAAGTGATCACTTTATCAGTTGTGAGGGTAGGCATCCTGACTGGTTTGTCTCCCCTTTCACTCTTAGCTTCCTTTTCATGTCTCTTAGCCGCCGAATACGAAGTCCCACAAATGTCGGATCCTCCTGAAATAAAGTTAATTATCTTGGCATCTGCTGGGGGTGATGCTGCTCGTTCAGGATCCTTCTCGGGATCCTTCCCTTTATTCTTCTTTCTTCCCAGCAAGTCCTTCAGATACCCTTTTCTTAACAGGTAACTTATTTCTTTCCTTAAAGCAATGCAATCCTCGGTCATATGTCCGAAGTCTTCATGGAAGGCACACCATTTGGATTTATCCTTCCAATCAGCTTTCTGCTGGTTCTTTCGAGGCCACCTAGCTTTGTCCCCTAAACCATGCATAGCATACATTAACTCAGGTATATTAACAGAAAAGCAGTATTCAGATAAGTCAGGATATTCTTCAAGATCCTCGTCTTCAACAGCATTCACTTTCTTGTTATCATTTCTGCCATATGGCTTGGAGCGATATGGCTTATATGAGGATTCTGATTTCCTGTTGGTTGATTCGTAGGTTGAGGTAGAATTCATCCTCTCTTGCATCTTCTTGTCATCTTCCAAACGGATATATCTCAAAGCCCTATTACGAGCTTCGTCGAGATTCCCGCAGGGATTCATTACAAGATCCTGATAAAACTGAGAATCCTTTTGTAACCCCATCTTAAAAGCTTGCACAGCTGTTGCAACATCAAGATGTGGGATATCCAAGGATTCTCGACTGAACTTGTTCACGTAATCCCTCAAGGATTCCTGAGATCCTTAAGTTATCCTGTAAAGGTCACTGGTTAGTTTCTCAAAACTCCGACTACAAGAAAATTGACTATTAAATAAATTAACCAAATGAGCAAACGAAGTAATTGAGTGAGGAGGGACGTTTAACAGCCATTTTAAGGCTGATCCTGTCAAGGTAGAACCGAATCCCTTGCATAAGCATGCTTCCTTGAGATCTGGAGGGATAGGATTGATTTCCATCCATTCCCTATATTGGGCAATATGCTCTTCAGGATCCGTAGTCCCGTCATACAGTTTCATATTGGGAGTCTGAAATCTTTTTGGGATTTCAGCATCATAGATAGGATACGCAAAGCGGGATATCCTGTGGCTGTCTTGGGATACTTCCGGAATTGGCTGGACCACTTCAGGTACACTGGATATCATGTCCTTCAATTTCTGGAGCTCCCTGGTAAATGTTGACGTCATACCTGCATCCTGCAAAGACCCATTGTTGTTAGTAGCAAGAATATTATTATTTGACACATTACCGATCTGAGGATTTTGGCCATATCCTGAAACATATCCTGAACTCCTCACAGTCGACATCCTGACCGAGGAGGGTATCTCAGGGGTATGATTCTGAGAATGGCTTGGGACGATATTCCCCTTGTTATCCTCGGTGTAAACTGCGGAACTGAGGTTCAAAGCCCTGGGCTGTATAGGAGTGACAGTTTCCTCAGCAGGTCTACTCGAGCTAGCTTTTAAGAGTTGTATTTCTCTTAACAGCATTTGGTTAGTTTCCTGTTGCTGCCTCATTTGTTCCTGCACACTTCCAAATAAAGTTAGAATTTCATCATTAGAGGCTAAAACGGGAGCAGATCCCTGAATACTCCGAGTAGGGATAACATCCTGAAGTTGTGAAGAAACTGGCATCCTTGGAGGAGGTGGTGGAAGCACCGAACCGGAAATAGCAGAAGTCGTAGCGGACATAGTGTAGGAGCTCATGTTTGATCTCGAAGCCATTGAAAATAAGTTAGAAAAATTTTTTGACAAAAGAAAACCGAATAATGATTTTACTAAAGTTTTTAGCAAAAATAGCACCACTTGCCCCACGGTGGGCGCCAAATTGTTTTGGTCAAAAATTACCGAAGCAATTTAGTGATCAAATAGGTAGTTAGTTATAAAAACAATTTCAGGATACGGCTCAAGATATAGAGTTGTATCTGTGATCAAACAATGAGCAGAAAAGTAAAGGTTGACACGTGATGTACGAGGAAAGCCCTTGATCAATCTAGATCGCCGGCACAAAACCTCGGGAGCTGACAATCGCAGCTGCCTTGTTCTTCTATTGCTTCAAATATCAGGATACAGTGCAGGATGTAGAGCGAATCAACTAGGTGTTACAATGTGATTTGAATACAAGTGTTTGTGTGTAGTGTTTGCAGAGAGCTAGAGAGAAAGTGTTTGAAAGTGTGAAAGTTGCGTGCCTTAATCTGATCCTCCCCAATCTATTTATAGTAAAACAAATATAACAAACTATCCTAAATAACCGGGATCCAGTGAATATTCCTCACTCGAACGTTGTAGACCTAGTCTTTCGGGTTCAATGTCTCTCCCATAACAAACATGCCCGAGTCTTGAGGAGATGAAGTCCATCTGACCGTTAGCAAACCCCAGCCTTTAACCTGCACGTGGTTAATTCAATCAACCTCAGGATATCGCCCAGGATGTTAGCAATATCCCCGTCCAGTATCCTGGTCACAAATAAACAATTAAAAGCAGGATATTGATCAAGATATGTACGCTCAGAAAATGACCCATAACAGGGTATACTACTAAAATCGCCACAGGGGGATATATTACCCCAGGCTATTAGATGTGAGTTTCTTGCTACTAATAATGAAGCAGAATACGAAGCTTTAATTGCTGGATTAGAATTGGCCAAAAGCATTAATATCAAGGGTTTACAAGTATTTGTTGATTCCTTGTTAATTACTAATCATTTTAATGGGACCTATGCAGTTAAAGGTGAGAAGTTGATCGAGTATCTCAAAATTCTCCAAAAATTAGCAGGATATTTCGATATTTTTACACTTGAACAGGTACCAAGAGAGGATAATGTTGAAGCTGATGCCTTGGCAAATCTAGGATCATCAGTCAGGATACCGGAGGGGACCCAAATACCAATACTACATATCTTGTATCCTGCGACGGATCCTCAGGATAAGGAAATAGGAAGTGTTCAGGATCCTGATGATGAGTATCCTGAGGTGGATCCTAAGTCCTGGACGGCTCCAATCATGAGATATCTCAAGGAAGGACACATCCCAAAGGATGAAAATCCTAAGGCCTTTAGAATGAAGGTATCACAATTCACTATTATAAATAATGTTTTGTATAAGAAATCTCATGCAAGACCATATCTGAGGTGCTTGGAGGATCCCGAAACCAAAGGAGTGCTTCAGGATATACACGAAGGGGATTGTGGTAACCATACTGGGGGCAGGTCGTTATTCTCAAAGGTATTAAGAACAGGATACTATTGGTTGACGATGAGAAAAGATGTTGTAGAATATGCTCGAAGATGTGATGCGTGTCAAAGACACAATAATATATTACCTCAACCTGCTGAGCCACTTTATCCTATCGCTTCCCCTTGGCCATTCATGAGGTGGGGAATGGATATAGTAGGAAAATTGCCAAAGGCTCCAGGAGGAAAAGTCTTCATGCTGGCAATGACTGATTATTTCTCCAAGTGGGTTGAAGTTGAAGCATTTGTTCAAGTTAGAGATCAAGAAGTAGTATCCTTCATAAAAAGGAATATCCTGACTAGGTTTGGAGTACCAGCTGAGATAATTTGTGACAATGGTTCTCAGTTTATAAGTAAGAGGACTACTGACTTTTTCAAAAGTTGGGGAATTAAAATGATCACATCCACACCGGTACATCCTCAAGCGAATGGGCAAGCAGAATCCTCAAACAAGATAATTGTCAACAATTTGAAGAACAAGCTTGGAGCTAAGAAGGAAAAGTGGGCAGAAGAATTACCTTTTGTTTTATGGGCTGATAGAACGATGGTGAAAAGTGCAACTGGCCAAACCCTATTTTCTTTGGTATTTGGAGCAGAAGCGGTGATCCCGACAGAAATGGTGATACCTACGGCAAGATCTAATCTCCGGGATCCTGAGCAGAATCCTGAAGCCTTTTGCCAGGAATTGGATACTGTTGATGAGACAAGAGATGCGGCAAAGCTAAGAATTGCAGCATATCAACAGAGGATATCCAGAGCATACAACAAGAATATAAGGACTAGAAGGTTCCAGGTTGGAGATTGGGTATTGAGAAAGGCTTTTTAGAATACAACTAATCCTACTGATGGTAAGCTAGCTCCAAAGTGGGAAGGACCTTATGAGATTGAATTAGAATCATGAAAAGGAGCATACCGACTGAAGAATATGGAGGGGGATATGCTACTAAGATCCTGAAATGCTATACATCTAAAGCTCTATTTCAAGTGAGTTTGGAATTTAATTTCTAACTCAGGATGGTATGAATTCTATCTCTTTTAATATATTTGATATGGTTTATTCTTTTGAACCCAACATTGACTTAAGCATCGGAGGGGTGTTAGCCAGGCTAACACCCACCTTAGTTTACGATTGTTTTGCAGTATATGCTTCGGGATATAGCTCCAGGATACACACTCAGGATACTTCGAAAGATTAGAGGATTGCCCCCCTCTCTTACGTTTAAGTGATCCTGATCCCTTTACAGGTTTAAAGGTGTTCACCTTTCTCTCGAATTAGGTTTAAACACCTCGCCTGGAGCGCAAGTTATCCAGGGATAGTTCAAGATAGCGGGACCAGTCCATGTAAAAGTGGCTGACAATTTCGTTATTGTTGGCTATATCCTGGATCCTAAAGGTATATGAGGATTAATCACCCTCTCTCACGGAAGGGTATTTTCATACTCTCTAAGGTTTAAAGGTTATCACCTTTCTAAGTCTTGGAGTTTATACACTCCCGCCTGTAGCGCACGAAAATTTGGGATTCTCCCCATAATACTTATGGGTTTATCCCCAGGATACTAAGGATTTATCTCCAGTATATTTTAGGGTTTACCCCCTGTAACACAAGAACTGTTCAAACAGTTGGAACTGATGTTCAGAAAATTTCTAAGTGTTCAAAGACGTTATGCACAGGGGACATTCCTTCTGAGGCGATTGTGTAAAGCTCAAAGGATCAAATTTGGACCTAGTGCACTAAGAATCTTGGACTGGGGACATCTTAGTAGAAAAAATTGCAAAAGGATTGAAGCTCAAAAATAGGGTTACACTCTATTCCCGGTATGATCTTTCCTTTGTAAACCTTATATAAATCATTTGAACTCTTGAAACTATGTTTGAAAAAGGCTTAAATATCCTGACTAGGATATATTTTCAGGGTATATTCTCAAAATGTGTTTTCGGAATATGTTTGGAATATTTGGGATATAATACTTGGATTAGAAATTAAAACTATATTCTAGTCAAACAAGTATTATCAAAACAAACTTTGTAAAATAAACTGTCCTTTTTCTTTAAAAACTTTATCTGAATTGTTTAAATTTTGAAAAACCCTATTAGACGAAAGTCTTTGTAGGATATCGCCGAGTATACTGATCAGGATATTTTCAAAAAATAATTGCATTAATTTTGGAAAGTTGAAATCTAAACTAAGCAATGCATAACAAAAATTAAAAGACAACAGCGAATAAGTCAAAAGGGAGTTAAATTATTAACATGTCAAAAGTTATGCTATTGGTTTCACCTCAAACCGAGGCCCGTCCACCAAACGCACGATTAGTTTCTTACCATATTTAATTAATAGTTGAAGGCTTCATCTCAAACCGAGACCCATCCACCTCCAACTGTTATATTATTCAAAACAGGTTATATTAATTGATGACCAAGGGCTTCATCCTGAAACCCAGGACCCATCCACCTTTGGTCATCATATTGTCTTAGTGCAGGAAAGTAAATTGTTCAGACAACCACAACCATCAAATCTAAAAAAGTGGGCTCCGGCCTTGGCACGTATATCCATCATCGCCCACTTCGCTGCTTAAGGAGCAGCACCTTCTTGACCAGCAACGTCTTCCCCAGCGTCTGCACCAGCATCACCCTCGGGATTCTTCTCAGCATCACCACCAGCATCGGCCACATCCTTTGCCGCCTTAGAAGGATCCTCACCAGCATGCTTTGCAGGATGTTCCACAGGATTGCCTCCAAGATCCTTTAATTTCGCTTCCCAAGCCTTGATGTTCCAGGAGGGGCATTCAAAGCACAAGGATTTGGCCTCATAGGCCATCCTTAACCTGGCTTGGAGAGGGGAAATTACGACAGATCCTTTGAGGCCATCCCGATATGAACTCATATCCTGCTGGTATTGGAGAAGAGCAGCATCCAGCTTAGCTTGGGCGTCCTCATTGACTTTGTGGATGACAGCTTGGTGCTCTTGGGTCATCGCCTTGAGTTTGTCTTCATAGTGCTGAGACTGGGCAGCGGCGATCATCCCTTGGTCAGCGATGGTAACTTCGGCTTTCTTGAGTTTGGCCTCCAGCATTTTGTTGAGACCACATGCCTCTTCATACAAGTGCATGAGACGTTCCAGGCCCTGAAATCAAAAGTACGGGTATTAACATATGTAGGATGTTCAGGATAATGGTTAACATATATGTTCAGGATATCGGATGGGAGTTTTTACCTGATTAAGGAATGAAGTCATGAACCCACTGGCTTCAATAAATCCATGGTTCTCGTAAGGAAAAGTCTCAAAGGTAGCTGGGGAATCTGTTTCCTTCCTCTTCCGGGCACTGGCAGCGCGAGTCCTGGTGGCTGGGGGAGGCTTCGGAGTAGCAACAGCTTTCGAACCGCTAGGCTTGGAAGACGTGATGGCTTTGGTGCTTGGTTCCTTATTCACCGAAAGGGGAGCAGGATAGCTGTCCAATTCATTGAGATCAAAGACCTCTGGAGCTTTAACTGGTGCTGCATGAAGGGAAGAAACATTTAACTCTTGAGTATTTTTAAACTGATACATTCGTTTCGTACTGATATACTTACCAGACATGTCAGAGCTGGATCTCTGGCTTGAGCTTGCAAATGACAGGGAAAAAGTTCTCTCACTTTTTGGGAGTTGGTAAATGCTTTTGATTCTCTGTTCTGATTCAGCGCTTGGAGGGGCTAGTTCTTTGAAATTTGCTTCACAAAAGATAAAGATGTCAGTTCAAGATGTAACTTCAGAATACGATTGGGGATACTCCTAAAACCCTAAATCCTACCAGAAGTTAACCACTTCACCGGAAGGTCAAAACCTCCAATAATAGAATCCCTTTTTACAAAAAAGAACTTTCGTTGTCATTTCTCCTCATTTTTCATGGCTTTAAGGATAAGAGGATTTTTGGAGGTTGAGAAAAGGAGAAAACGATTGTTGCCGTGAGAACGAAGGCGATAGGCCATCGGGAGATCTTCAATACAGAGATCGAGAGTAAAACGGGATCTGATTCGGTCCAAGGTCACTAGCACTCGCCAAACCATAGGCATGGTTTGGGCATAACTAAGACCAGTAAGCTTAAAGAAACGGGATATAAAAGCCGGAAAGGGGTATCGGAGTCCAATAGAGAAAGGGTAAGCCAAGAAGCAGACCCATTCATTGGAAGAAAAATCCGATCGGATTTCTCTGTCGAAAGGGCGAATGATTGTAGCAACAGGGAAGGCACCGGAAGCTTGCAGGGCAGCAATGTCAGCATTGTCGAACGAACAAACTTCTTTTTCGGGTTCCTTAAGAAGGTTTTGGGCTTCGAAGGATGGGATTGAGTCGCCTGTATGTGATCTCGTTCTACTGGCCATGAAAGATTTCGATGAAGAAAAACAGAGGAAAAGAAGAGAGAAGGAAAGTACCTGAGAAATCGCTTGAAATATGATGATAATGATGCGGAATAAGTCAGCTAAATAGAGGCTGAACATAGGGGCAAAGAGTAAATATCACGTTGGAAGTTGCACAAAGTCACATCAACCGTTGTTTCAATTTAATAACCTCGATTTGAGGGATAAGATTTAAAATATATCCGTTGGAATTGGTATACCAACAGATATATTTTGGGGACAATTGTTATCGGTAATTTTCTGCTATATATATATCCTGGCCGATATGCTGACTTTGTTTGTTTTATTGTGACCAGGATGCTGGATCGGGATATTGGTAACATCTTGATATGATATCCTGGTAATAACTAATTAACTCACGTGCAGATTATTGGAACAAGTCTCTAACGTTCAAGAGGACTTCTTCTCCTCAAGACCCGGGCAAATTAGTTGGATTATGGACGTTGGAGCCGGAAGACGTGGACTACAACGTCCACATATGGAATATTCGCCGAATCCCGGAATAGTAGGTGTTTTGGTCAAAAAATCTGTTGAGGATATTGCAACCAAACTCTATGTTATGGGGGTATGATGCTGATTATGTAATAGCGATGAGGATCACTTCAATATAGATTTGCACAAACAACACAAGGATTTATACGGGGAAAAAGCCCTTGATCAAGAGTTGATCTCCGGCACAAAAAACCCCGGGTGATGGAAACTACCGATCACCAAGCTCTAATAAATGATTAAATGTTTACAACTTCGGATAGTAACGAGCTAGGTACAAGGATCACTACGGTGAAATGTGTAAAAAGTGTATGAAGTTGCTAAGTGTTTGAACGAGAGCTTGTATGAGCGTTTGTACGAGTGTGTGTAACTGAGAAATGACTAAGTGTTTTCTACTAGCTCGTTACTCCCATTTTAAAATAGAAATAACCACCTAAACTAACTATCCGACTTTCGTGCCAAGCCTCCACGTTCTCCATAACGTCTATTTTTGGTCAAGCACGTGCAGAATAGTTTAGGAATATTCTCCAGGAATGTCGCCAAGACTTGGTCAAGCTCGTTATACCTGCGAGATAGTACAATACATAAATAAACAATCGTCAGTACGAGGATCCTTAAAGTGATCCATGATCCTGATCCTGAAGCTCTTCTGAGGATCACCACCTGTCACAGAAGTAAGGATCACCAGTTAGGATAACGAATAAGGATCACTAATTGTTAGAAAATCCTCCCCTAACAATTGCCCCCAAAATATAAGGAGTGAAATTGTAAAATTAGCGAGTTATGTTTTCTTGATCTTATCCGTAACAAACTAATGGATATATAGCCGTTAAAATAGAACTAGCCGTTGCGATGATGATGTCACGGAAGTGACAATCCTGCAGAATCATAATTATAAATAGAGATATAGATAGGATCATTATGCATTCAAATTCGAAAGAAACTCCCTTTAAATTCTCAGTCGACGATCAACCAGGTATTTCTTTCTTCTCTTGCTTCCTCTCTTACTCTGTTTTTCTTTCCTTATCTCCGTCACTTCGAAAATGTTGCTCCGAAGTTCACCGGCCAAGGATCACCCAAAGAACAGTCCTCCGAAAAGCCAGGGGATCATTGAAGACTCTATTAAAGAACGTTGATGCTTCAATGATGCTCAGATAGATAGGATCCGCTACTGCTTTCCGGCGAACACCGAATTTAGACCTTTTGACCCCAATGCCCTGAGCGATCATATCTCCGATAAATGGGTTGCTTTCCCCGTCACTCCTTTCACCATAGGCTATACATATCCTTTTCCAGCCTTCACCCAATCTTTCTTTTCCCTAACCGGCATCTCTTACATCCAAGCCATGCCGATGATTTGGAGGGTTTTGTACACCCTTGAAAGGATCATCGATCAGGAGGGAATAGATCTAGGGATGGCAGAGCTAGGAGAACTGTATGATCTTACCACCTTTGGTTCTCATCGTTATCTGTTTAAACGTAAACCCGGCGAGGAACACCCGATCTTCAAAGCCACCAAGAATGATGCTAATTGGAAACGGCGTTTCTTTTTCATCAAGAGAGATTCCATCCAGGATGGAAAGGATCTTCCTAAAAAATGGGCTACCCATGGTAGGATGGAGGATCCTGAGAAGGATCACCAGGAACTTTCTTTTGATGTAAGGATAACTTATATTTTTGCTTTCTTGTTATGCAGCTATCACCGTTTCGCACCTCAAACTGTCCCCTGCTGCTAAGGAAAGGCTCCTTGCTTTCAAGAGACTTGATCCTGAGACAAGAACTTTCAAGACAACAACCCAAGATTCACAGGAGGTATCCTCAGGCTCTGTCACAATGTCAAGTAAGTATCCTTGTTTAAAATTTAAATAAATAGTGAAACATGAACTAAGAAAAGATACTTATCTTGTTTTGATTGTGTAGGTGCTGGAAAATCTGCCAAGCCTGTATCCCAGTTCAACACGGCTGACCTTGATGTCGTACGATCCAGGAAGAAGAGATCCACCACCAGTCCTAGTATTTCCATTCCAAAGGCACCCACTAAAGGAAAGGGTGTCAAGAAGAGAAAAACCTCTGATGCTGAGGATCTTCAAGGCCTACCACTGATCCGCCACCAGTTCCTTGAATACTTCAATGATGTAAGGATCCTTAATTCTGCCCAGGTATCCTACTCGTATGAGGATCACTTGATC
The DNA here is from genome assembly GCA_030545235.1 of Helianthus tuberosus. NCBI lineage: Eukaryota > Viridiplantae > Streptophyta > Magnoliopsida > Asterales > Asteraceae > Helianthus > Helianthus tuberosus. The sequence continues at coordinate 29,881,065 of CM060446.1, read as the reverse complement.
TTGAACTGCTTTATCCTTTTCTTTGCAGAAATTTGCTGAGATTGAGGATTACGTGGGGAATGTTGAGGAGCAGGACAAGAAAATTGCTGACCTCCAACAGGTTACCGTGCTCAAGGACCTTGCACTTGCTGATCTTCGGAAGGAACTCCTGGACGAGAAGACTAAGACAGCCAAACTTCTAATCGACCTTGACTATGAGAAGCATGACCTCATTGAAAATGCTAAGGTCTCTGCAGCCATCACGATGTATCAGACAAAATTGAAGATGGCCCAGGAAGCTCAAGATCCTAGTTTCGACAAAAACAGCTGGGATGTTGAGGGTTGGAAGGCAAGGTTGGCTGATCTCGAGGATGATGAGGAGGAGGCTACTGAAGTCTTGGCGATTGAAGCAAGTGGCAGTGGAAAGGATCTGATGAAGGATACTGCAGCTGGAGGGGAAGAGGATGCAGCAAAGGCATAGGTTGCATGAATGGGCGATGAAGGACATTTCTAGACGTAGCCAGAGCCCATTTTTTAAGTTTGATAGTTTGTTTTGGTTGTGGTGTTTTTTGCTAAACAATGATGGGTTGTACTTGAACAATAGGTTTTAGGATTAAGGATCATATATGATCCTTTGGACAATAGGCAGGATTGCATATGGTGGAGGGATCCTCTGTTTGGGGGATGAAACCATTGTGATCCTGCCGCCTTTATATTCCTGCACTACTTTCGAACTTGTTATCGTGGACACCCTTTACCTACCCCAGCGGACGGGCCACGGTTTGCTGGTAGATGCTCGGGTAGGTAATTTTGACAACCTTTAAAGGGTTAGCCTTATGTTAATAAATAAAAACTTAACCTTTTGTCGCTTATCTCATGTTGTTATCCTCTTTAATATGTTACTTTCCAACTGTTGTAATGTTCATTCTGTTTATACTTATCAAGCCTTGAAAAATTAGAAAAGATATCCAGAAAGTTTAGGATATGATCAAGGATCACATATCCCATAACCGATAAGTTCTAAAAAGTGATATGGTTTAAGAATCACAAGTTCAGTTGTCAAGTATAAGGGTTATTCAAATAAATAATGAATAGAATTAAAAATAGTTAAGGATCATACCTGAGGATCCAAGTTAGAATCATATCCATAATAAGGATAACTATAAGATAAACCTTAGAATAAAGTAAGGATCAAGGATCCTTAGTTGCCTATCTTCAAGAACCTGAAATAGAGCATAACTTGGGACTAAGCCAATATAAGAAAAGGGTTAGCAACTGGGGACAAGCCCAAGGATAACTGGGGACAAGCCCAAGGATAACTGGGGACAAGCCCAAGGATAACTGGGGACAAGCCCAAGGATCGTATGTAAACTGGAGTATGGCCCTAACTGGCGACTATCCAAACTTAGTGGCATGAAAATGCCAAAACCTTAGCTAACGTGAAAACGTTAGAAACCTTAGCTAACGTGAAAACGTTAGAAACCTTAGGAACGGATGTATGGTACGTCTACCATTATACGTAGGATCCTAAGCATAGCCAGAACAATGGAATTATCAGCCCCTAGAACGAGTACTGGTCCCAAAGCCTTGAACTACACCAGGATCATCGTGCGCTACAGGCGGAATCTGGGGACAAGCCCGAATAGCTGGGGTTAAACCCAAAAGACGGATTGCTTCTGTGGATAACCAACGTTATGCTAAGGATACCTGAACTTTCAAAACTCAAATTCACGTGAGAGATGGATAAAGGATACATGATCCTTATCCTTATATGAGAAAATAAAGAAATGAATTAGTTCAAGTTTAGGATATTACCTAAGTAAGGATCATCGATGCTTTGAGGATCCTTTAAGGATATCCCTATTGTGAGGATCATCTGTGCTACTAGGATCCTTCTCAAATGAAATATTTCTTCAAGTGGACAGCATTCCAGGCTCTTGGTAGCAAATCACCTTCCATGGTTAACAATCTATATGCCCCCTTTCCTGCTTCAGCTTCAATCAAATAAGGACCTTCCCATTTTGGAGCCAACTTCCCATCAGCAGGATTGGTGGTATTTTGGAATGCTTTCCTTAATACCATATCTCCAACTTGAAACCTCCTGATCCTGACATTCTTGTTGTAAGCACCAGCCATCCTTTGCTGATAACTGGCCATCCTTATCCTAGCCATATCCCTGATTTCTTCAATAGTATCCAGGTCTTGAGCCAAGTTCTTATCATTCTCCTCAGGATCACGGGTACTTGTTCTAGCAGTTGGAACCACCATTTCTGTTGGGATCACCGATTCTGCCCCAAATACCAAAGAGAATGGCGTTTGACCAGTAGCATTCTTAGGGGTTGTCCTATCAGCCCAGAGCACATAGGGTAGTTCTTCTGCCCACTTCCCTTTCTTGGATCCAAGCTTCTTCTTCAAATTGTTGATGATGATCTTGTTAGATGATTCTGCCTGACCATTAGCTTGTGGGTGGACTGGTGTTGATGTTATCATCCTAATCCCCCAGCTGTCACAAAAGTTAGTGGTTCTGCCCCCAATAAATTGGGAACCATTATCACATATAATCTCAGAAGGGATACCAAATCTAGTTATAATATTTCTTTTAATGAAGGATATAACTTCCTTTTCTCTGACTTGGGCAAAAGCTTCAGCCTCTATCCACTTGGAGAAGTAATCAGTCATAGCAAGCATGAATACTTTTCCACCAGGTGCCTTAGGGAGCTTACCAACTATATCCATACCCCATCTCATAAATGGCCAAGAGGAGGATATAGGATGCAATAATTCAGCTGGTTGATGAAGGATATTGTTGTGTCTCTGGCAAGGATCACATCTTCTGGCATACTCCACAGCATCTTTCTTCATGGTTGGCTAGTAGTATCCTGTCCTCAGGATCCTTGAGAATAATGCCCTGCCCCCAGTGTGGTTTCCACAATCTCCTTCATGGAAGTCTTTTAAAACTTCTTGAACTTCAGGATCCTCAATGCATCTCAAGTATGGTCCTGCAAGAGATCGTTTATACAACATATTATTCATAATTGTGAATTGAGATACCTTAGATTTGAAAGCCCTAGGGTTTTCTCCTGTAGGAATCTCTCCATGTTGTAAGTATCTCATAATTGGTGAGATCCATGATCCTGATCCTGAATGGGATTGAGTACCCTCACAAGGGATAATTGCAGAATCATTTCCTATCTCCATAGCCTCGTGATCCTCGATAGCCGGGGTCAGGATATGGATAATAGGAATCTTGATATCCTCCGGGATCTTCAAGGATGATCCTAAGTTAGCCAATGCATCAGCTTCTGTATTTTCTTCCCTAGGTACCTGTGACAAACTAAAGGAAACAAAAGAGAGTGCCAAACTTTTGACTATCTCCAAATATTTGGTTAGTTTTTCACCTTTAACAGCGTAGGATCCATTAAAGTGGTTTGTAATTAACAATGAATCTACATGTACCTCAAGATACCTGATCCCCATATGCTTTGCAATTTGCAAACCAGCAATTAAGGCTTCATATTCAGCCTCATTATTAGTGGTTTGGAACTCACAAGCTATAGAGTGGGGTATTATGTCCCCCTGTGGCGATTTTAGTAGTATTCCAAGCCCTGTGCCTTTGACATTTGAGGATCCATCAGTGTGGAGTATCCAAGGATCCTTGGTCTCCTCTAGCTGCTGGACTTCTAACTCAGCTTCTTCTTGTAAATCACTACTGAAATCAGCCACAAAGTCAGCTAATGCTTGGGATTTGATGGCTGTCCTAGGCTCATATCTTATATCATATGCACTCAGCTTCACTGCCCACTTAGCCATCCTTCCTGACATCTCTGGTTTCCTGAGGACATTCTTAATTGGAAAATTAGTTTTAACAATAATAACATGAGTCTCAAAATAATGTCTTAGCTTAGTAGATGCCATTATTAATGCAAGAATAAGTTTTTCAAGGTGTGAATACCTGGATTCGGCGTCAAGTAAACTTTTACTTACATAATAGACAGGATGTTGTGTACCTTCATGATCCTTAACAAGGACCGCACTTACTGCTTTTGAGGATACTGCAAGATACAAGGATAACACATCGCCTTTTTCTGGTTTCATCAAGGATGGGGCTGAGGATAAGTAATCTTTGAGGGCTCTCAAAGCATTTTCATGCTTCTCGGTCCACTCAAATTTCTTGTTCTTCCTTAGGATATCATAGAATTCTTTGCACTTCTCCAAGGATTTGGATATAAATCTGTTCAAAGCTGCTATCCTGCCTGTTAGCCTTTGAACATCCTTAGCATTGGCCGGGGATTTGATGTTCACTATTGCTTTGATTTGTTCCGGGCTAGCTTCAATGCCTCTCTTAGTCACCATGTATCCTAAGAATTTACCTGCTTTGACACCAAAATGACATTTTGAAGGATTAAGCTTCATATTATATTTGTCAAGGATATCAAATGCTTCCTCCAAATCCTTTAGGTGATCCTCAGCTCTTATGGATTTTACCACCATATCATCTATGTAAACCTCCATAGTTTGTCCGATCTGATCCTTGAACATCATATTCACCAGCCTTTGGTACGTTGCACCTGCATTTCTCAATCCGAACGACATAGCAATATAGCAATATATACCAGTTGGAGTCATGAAGGCTGTATCCTCTTGGTCGGATGGTTCCATTTGGATTTGTTGAAATCCAGATGAAGCATCCATAAAAGTTAACAGTTCATGACCCGCAGTTGCATCCACCATGGAGTCAATGTGGGGTAAAGGGAAAGGATCCTTGGGACATGCCTTATTTAAATCGGTAAAGTCGACACATACCCTCCACTTTCCGTTTTTCTTTTGAACAACAACCACATTGGCCAACCATCTTGGATACTTGACCTCTCTAATCATACCTGCCCGGAGCAATTTCTCTACCTCTTCTTGGATAATGGCATTCCTTTCCGGTGCAAACTTCCTTCTCCTTTGATGGATTGGTTTGAAGGATCTGTCAATGCCGAGTTTATGGGTGATAACATCTTTGGATATACCAGTCATGTCTTCGTGTTTCCATGCAAAGGTAGTCTTTCTCCTTTTGAGGAAGGATATGAGGTCTTCTTTCATTTCGCCAAGGATCCCTGATCCGATATAGATTTTGGATTCAGGATCATCGGGATCCATGAGGATTTCTACCACATCCTGCTCTCTGGCCTCCAAGATATTCCTTGGAGGATACCTTGATTGCTATTGCTCCCTTGACTTCGAGGCTGGTTTCATCGATGAAGTGTAGCAATTCTTAGCTTCCTGCTGATCACTATCAATCTTTACTATTCCCCAAGGACTAGGGAGCTTCACACATTGATGGTAAGTAGATGGGACTGCTTTCATATCGTGTATCCAGGGCCTGCCAAGGATAACATTACAACAAGATAAACAGTCAATAACACAAAATTTTTGATAAGAGTGTAAGCCTTCAATATATATTGGGAGTTTAATGTCCCCCAGGGTGTTCTTAGTTTCGCCACTAAATCCCACGAGCACGGAGGATCTTGGTATGATTTCTGATTCAGGAATACCCATCTTCTTTAGAACATCAAGCTGGATAATGTTCACTGAACTTCCTCCGTCTATAAGGATCCTGCGGACAAAATGGTTAGATATAAAAAGAGTAATAACTAAACCATCGTGATGAGGATCCTGGATATCAACACGATCCTCTTCATCAAAGGTTATGACTTTTCCTTCGAAGACACTTGATGTTCGAACTGGTCTTTCTCCATTATCCATTTTAGTTTCCTGGATCCTCTTGTCATCCTCTAGCCGAATGAACCTAAGTGCTCGGGTTCTTACCTCATCTAAGTTCCTGCACGGTGTCATAACAAGATCATCATAAAATAACGAATCCCTAAGCAATCCCATTTTGAAGGCCTCAACAGCCGTAGCTATATCTAAGTTGGGAATGTCTAAGGATTCTTTACTGAATTTGGTAATGTAATCCCTTAATGATTCATTATGACCCTGGGTTATCCTATATAAATCACTAGTTAATCGTTCAAATTTTCTACTGCAAGAAAACTGATTATTAAACAAGTTAACTAGGTTAGCAAATGAGGTAATAGAATAGGGAGGAAGACTTAGCAGCCATTTGAGAGCTGATCCAGTAAGAGTGGATCCGAATCCCTTGCACAGGCATGCTTCTTTTAACCTTTCTGGAATTGGATTGATTTCCATCCTCTCCCTGTATTGTGCTATGTGTTCTTCAGGATCCGTTGAGCCATCATACAGTTTCATTGTAGGCACATGGAACCTCTTGGGTATCTCAGCATCACAGATTGGTGATGCAAAACGAGATATCTTATGGCTCCCATCTGCGATCTCTGGGATAGGTTTGACCACTCCCGGAACACTTGATATCATATCCTTTAGCTTTTGCAATTCTCTGGCCATGGCATGATTGATACCTGGATCCTGCATAAGACCATGGTTAGTAGTATGAGAATTATTAAAAGTGTTACCTCCCATTGGATTCAAGTTAGGAAGAATGGATGTTAATCCATATTGTTGAGGCTCTGGAATGATCGAGGGACCAGTAGAAGCGTTGGTCTGCATTGGAATAAAATCTCCCTGATGGACATCTGAACTTCCTGTTTGCAAGCTCCTCAAGGATCCTGGCATCTGGAAGGATCCCTAAAACTGGGATGATCCTGGAACGAAAGAGGATCCTTGAACCTGGGATGATCCTGGAATGAAGGAGGATCCTTGAACCTGGAATGATCCTGGAGCGAAGGAGGATCCTTGAACCTGGGATGATCCTGGAACGAAGGAGGATCCTTGAACCTGGGATGATCCTGGAACGAAGGAGGATCCTTGAACCTGGGATGATCCTGGAACGAAGGAGGATCCTTGAACCTGGGATGATCCTGGAGCGAAGGAGGATCCTTGAACCTGGGATGATCCTGGAGCGAAGGAGGATCCTTGAACCTGGGATGATCCTGGAGCGAAGGAGGATCCTTGAACCTGGGATGATCCTGGAACGAAGGAGGATCCTGGAAACTGTTGCACTCCTGAACTTGTGAGGGATCCCATATGCTGAGGATAGGATCCCGCTGGCTGGAAAAGTGAACCTGATGCCTGGGTCATTGTTGTTGTTCCGTAGTGCACTCCTTTTGGTCCACCCACATATTGAACGTCTGGAACCACTGATGGCTGAGAAGTAATCACCGGAGTATCAAAATTCAAAGATCTGGGCATCAGTGGGGAACGATTCTCTGCCGTTTTCTTCTGTTTCTTAATTTCGTCAATCTCCCGGAGGATCCTTTCGTTGGTCTTATCCTGCTCTTGTGCATGATTCCTTATCTGCAAAATCAAGGCATAGAGATCATTAGTAGTAGGATTAGTTGAAACAGAAGAAGTAGGTGGTTTTGAGAAAATGGGAGTTGGTTTCTTCGCGGCATTCTCGGTATTCTTCTGGGATCCAGAAGGTGGTGGAGGCAAAGGAGGGACGCCTTGTGAAGAAGTAAATGAAGGCATCAAGTTTGAAGTATTCTTCGCTGAGGAAGCCATTTGCTTGGTTGTAGTGAACCGGAATGAGCACAAAAATGCGAATTCTTCTAAGGACAAAGCACCAATTGCCCCACGGTGGGCGCCAAACTGTTTTGGTCAAAAAATCTGTTGAGGATATTGCAACTAAACTCTATGTTATGGGGGTATGATGCTGATTATGTAATAGCGATGAGGATCACTTCAATATAGATTTGCACAAACAACACAAGGATTTATACGGGGAAAAAGCCCTTGATCAAGAGTTGATCTCCGGCACAAAAAACCCCGGGTGATGGAAACTACCGATCACCAAGCTCTAATAAATGATTAAATGTTTACAACTTCGGATAGTAACGAGCTAGGTACAAGGATCACTACGGTGAAATGTGTAAAAAGTGTATGAAGTTGCTAAGTGTTTGAACGAGAGCTTGTATGAGCGTTTGTACGAGTGTGTGTAACTGAGAAATGACTAAGTGTTTTCTACTAGCTCGTTACTCCCATTTTAAAATAGAAATAACCACCTAAACTAACTATCTGACTTTCGTGCCAAGCCTCCACGTTCTCCATAACGTCTATTTTTGGTCAAGCACGTGCAGAATAGTTTAGGAATATTCTCCAGGAATGTCGCCAAGACTTGGTCAAGCTCGTTATACCTGCGAGATAGTACAATACATAAATAAACAATCGTCAGTACGAGGATCCTTAAAGTGATCCATGATCATGATCCTGAAGCTCTTCTGAGGATCACCACCTGTCACAGAAGTAAGGATCACCAGTTAGGATAACGAATAAGGATCACTAATTGTTAGAAAATCCTCCCCTAACAGTAGGATAGTTAGTTGGTTTCCTTTTACTATAAAAAGGATTGATCGGATCAGATTAGGGACACAATCTTTTGCACACTCTTTCTCTCTAACTGCAAAAAATCACTACACACTTACACTTGTATTCAAATTACATTGTAACACTTAGTCGATCCGCATCATATCCTGCACTGTATCCTGACAATTGAAGCAATAAGAAGAACAAGGCATTTTCGATTGTCAGCTCCCGAGGTTTTGTGCCGGCGATCTAGATTGATCAAGGGCATTTTCGCTCATTGTTTGATCGTAGATACAGCTCAATATCCTGATCCGTATCCTGAAAACTGTTTTTGCAAACAACTTAATTAGCATATTTTCAACACGCATTTTTAGCACACTACCTCACTTAACTAATTTGATCACTAAATTGTTTCGGTAATTTTTGACCAAAACAGTAATTGTTTTGGTCAAAAATTACCTAAGCAATTTAGTGATCAAATTAGTTAAGTGAGGTAGTGTGCTAACTTAATGTATTGAAAATAATCTGAATATAGTGTTTGCAAAAACAATTTTCAGGATATAGCTCAGGATATCGAGCTATATCAGCAATCAAACAATGAGCTAAAAAGTAAAGGGTGACACGAGATGTACGAGGAAAGCCCTTGATCAATCTAGATCGCCGGCACAAAACCTCAGGAGCTGACAATCGCAGCTGCCTTGTTCTTCTTATTACTTCAAATATTAGGATACAGTGCAGGATATTGACCAGATCATTGGTAAGTGTTACAATGTTTTTCAGAAAGTGTGTGAATTACGAGAGAAAGTATGAAAGCTCGAGAGTAGTGAATGTGATGTCCTAGATGATCTGGTCTATCCGTATATTTATAGTTACAAAATGGAAACTAAATCTCCTAAAATAGGGGGATGCCAGCGAATATTCCCACATGAACGTTGAAGACCAAGAAATGCGGCTTCAACGTTCTTCTTCGAACAACTTGGACCGAGTCTTCAAGGGAAGAGGTCCTCATGGACGTTGTGAACTTGTACTCGTACTCCTGCACACAATTCATTAGTAATCCTTAGGATACAGTATTAGGATGTTACCAATATCCTGATTCAGCATCCTGGTTGTGAACATTTATAATATATCCAAGATATAATTCAAGATACTATCCAGGATATGGGCTCAGAATTTCACCCATAAAAGTAATCATCTTGATTCCCCAACTCTTGCATAAATCAATAGTTCTCTTGCTGATGAACTGAGAGCCATTATCACAAATTATCTCAGCTGGTACCTGTCACACCCCGATATCTCCACGTATTACCGGTGGGCCTGGTGGGGAATATCGAGACGTAGTTGATATCATCATAGTCAATTTATCACAGTTTAATGCACAGCGGAAGTCTAAAGATAAAAACATTACAAACCAATTGAAAGTAATATCAATTATTACAAAACGGTTGTAAAGGGATCCACAGGCGGATTGTTGGGATTGAACCCTATCAGAGGAACAGATAATTAAAGCCAAAACTGGTTCACAACAGTGGATTCATCATAAGCAGTAGTTTACACCAGGCTTTCCCCTTGAAAGTGTTTATAACATCTGATGTCCTCTATCCACTGTCCGTATACAATAGCTGTTGTCCTTCAAACTGCTGATGAAGCCCTAAAGACTGTTAAAGATTAAACACGGCTGGTTCAATCTACTGATGCTATCTAAGTACTGTTGTTGACTAAAGAACTGCCCACTCAAGGACTGATCAACTTTGAGGAAAGCACTGATAGTCAAACATCAGTGCTTGGCATGCAATAATGGAAGGAGAAAGCAGTAGTTTAGTTTGTCACTTGTATTGTATAGAATCAGTGGTTAAGTAAACATTGTTTATATAAGAACAGTGGTTAAAGGTTGTTAGGTTGTTAGATGTCACTTTCATGGTGACGTCAGCTTAGCTGCTTCAGTGGTTTTGTTTTGCCTATAAATGGAACAGTACCCTGTACAGTTATATTTGATTGAGAGAGTGAGTTCTTCTCCTCCAATCCTTTCATCCTGTGCAATCACCCAGTGAGCATCATGCTGAGGGGGAGTTTTAGTATGTAAGTATGTCTGTAATCATTTCTGTATTGTAATCATTCGACTCAATGATAAGCATGTGTTTACTAAAAACTATATTCCTTTTGATTGTGTTTACAAAGTTTGTCTCTATTTCCGCTGCATAAATCTTATCATATATTCAAGTTATAAAAAACAAACACAATCATGAGACCCTCTGATCCTAACAATTGGTATCAGAGCTCAGACAGTCAAATTTGATCTAACAATCAATTTGACGTAACAGTTCAGCTCAAAATTCTTTGATGCTAAGGTTGATCGTATTTGTTGAAAAACAAAGTAACGAGTAATCACGTTCAAAGTTGTCTATTCAAAAACTCTGTAAAACAACCAGGATGTCATAAGACATACAAAATTCTTGTAACAAGTGACGCCATGCATAAATCACCAATAGTTTCAGATCTGAGAATTCGTCTGGTGACTTTGGTTTGATTATTCTCTTTATAAAATGACTTAAAATGTTATTATGAAGCTTGTGTTGTTTTCATCATAACTGCTGCTAAGGTGTTTACCTCATGATTAATTAAGGGCTATGTTCGGATAAAACATTAGTGCTTTTGATAAAAAGAGGGAAATTAAAACTTAATAAAACATTATGTATTGAAAAACAGGTTGAGAATACTCAAAAGGACCCAATCAATTTTGTTAAAAATACATTAAGAAAATCAGGAGTCAAAGTCGTCCAAATCATCAGTAATGTGAAAATTGGCATAAGCATGTGTAAAAATGTCCAAAATTCTCAAAACATTGCTGGAAAATGATTCTGGATTAAGTACTCCTTCTATAAAAACCTTCCAGTGAGTATTTCAGTACTTATAGATGGGAAGGGTAAAAATGGAAAGAAGAAAAATCACAAAAACTCAAAAGAGTGTTTATCTCAAAACTTTTGAAGTCAAAAGAAAAGAGTTAAACATAAAGAGTCTACAAATTAGGTTAACAATGGTCATCAAGCAACTGTGTACATTCATTGATTCAGGGAAGTTCAGGTATCAAAAGTATTTCCAGTGATTGAACTTACAAGAGGATTAGACAAAAATTTTCAAAGTCATCACATGGTAATAAGGTCTATAAAAGGTCTTTCAAAACTCATGTGAACATTTCTCCTCATTTTTGCAATCAACTGACAAGGAAATGGTCCCAAATAGTGGTTATTAAAATATATTTCAAACCACTGATCATATTCCTAAAACTTGAGAATGATGTGATTATGATCATATGACAAGTAATAATTAACCAATTATACCAGATCCTTTTGATACTGTTTCCAGAAAACCTTTGAAAAAAAATTCCTAAAAAGGCTTTTCTTCAATAAAACAGGATATATCAGTCTTTATTTTTTTACGAATGATATATTTTTGTACTCTTACTTGTTTTTTATAGTAAGAGTTTCATTCACCTGTCAGGATGTATAACCCTTATATTTTTGTTTAGGGTAATACACTCCTTGAAAACAGGTCAAAAGAAGATGGTGCAAAAGTCAAGATCATTTTAGACTCAAGTTTTCATCACTGAATTAAAAGATTGATTGCCAACAAACCTTAAAATGCTTGACTACTCATGCTTTATTAAAAAGGATATATCATAAAATGTGTGGTCAAAGTAAAGAGGTTATCATTATCTGGGATACTCAACCACTGTCAAATTTTTTACAATATTTTAAAAAGAAATATGATATAAATGGGTGGTAATACCTTGAATGCATATCCCTGAAAAATCTGCAAATGTGTTAATCTTGATAATGTGGATTTAAGATGCGTTTTGCAAAGGATGACATTTTGCAGATATCTCATAATCACCATCAACAGACGTTGGACGTGATATTGTGATTCTACAAGCCAAAATCATTTCCTTCATCTGAGCAGCAGTTGTTCAAAACAACTATTAACGCTCACCCACTGCTACAGCAACAGTTGCAGACCAAAAATTAGCCTCAAAATTCTTATTACCTTCCATCATTTACCATTAGACATCACCAGGTGAACGTTTGCTATGTGAAGGTTTGATTTCTCTAACTCATATTCAAACTATGGATCAACTGGTAGATGTGCTTACCTAAACATTGGACATATTTACCCCTGAAAAGTTGATCACTAGGACTGATATGCCTTTCATGGATAAACAAGCAAAACTTGTTTAAACATGCATTTTAGGCATAAAGATGTTTTCAGAAAATCAAAAATCAATCCTTATAAATAGTTAAAACAAAATTTTTTCATAAACCTTCAAAGTCTGACTTAACCATTGTTTTGGTTCAAACATCTGTTCTACTGAATATTGTCCACTGCTGAAAGTCAACCTCTGTTCTCTTATTTCCTTGATAATCACTGTTGTTCAAAATCAGTGCTTTCAACCACTAATATGCTATCCACTGATAGTGAAAATTACCCACTATTTTCCATGTGTCCTTTTAGCAACCACTGATACTTGTACCATCAGTGGTTTCCTAAAACAACTGTCTTCCACTTTTCATCTTTCATCAGAGGTTGGCACGTGGTCAAGTACATAGCGGTCAGATCTTTTGTAACAGTTGCCATGTCAGCAGTCACTTTTTCTCTATAAAACCCTGATCAAAACCCCCAAACAGGGTTTTCTCTGTCGAATCGAATTCAAAATTCCTTTCTAAAACAGTTTTCCCCAAATTCTCCCACAACCTTCATCATCTTCACTTCATTTCGTTCAACTCTGTTTCAATCATGGTGAAAAAGGCCAGCAAATCTAAAGCAAAGGCGCCAGCCAAGGTTGAAATTCCATGCAAATGGTCTCACAATTACTTGGGTATATTTGAAAAACCCCAGTGACACCAAAACTTTCAATTCCATCATCGACACTTTATCATCCACAAAGTACAAAACTTTGCTCACTTGCAATGCAACCGTCAACATCAATACTCAACGAGAATTTTGGAAGAATGCTACTCTTGAGAAGGTGGACAAAAAGGTTGTTGCCATCAATTCCACAATAAAAGGTGTAAAAATCTCCATCACACCTCAAGCCATATCTGAAGTTTTTGAGCTCAACGATCCTGAAGGTAAAAATTCTTTTCCGAAAACAAAGTACCAAAGAGATTTTCTTGAAAGAGGGTATGGAGAAGAGATGAAAATAGATACTTTACAAAAAAGGTAGTTTTCCACCTACTACAAGGTTTTTATTTCATACCCTTCTTATGTGTGTTTCCAACAAAACCACTGCCTTCAATGAAATCCCATTGAAGATACAATATATGGGTTATGCTATACTTCAAGATGAAAATTTTAATTATTCCCAGGTAATCTTCGATAACTTGGTCAAAAATGTTGAGAAAAAGGCTTTCTTACTATTTCCAAGATTCTAGAGTTATTATTTTGAGAAAAAGTTTTCAAAAGATAATGCCCATGTACAATTTCAAATTAACAGCTTAACAGCTGAAATATTCACAAGAATGTTAAAATCTACCAAAACACAAGCAGAGGTGTCTGAGCAGAATTTAGCAGCTACCACTGCTCCTCAGGTATCTACTGCTGAGCCCACTGCTCTAGGTGATCATAGCAGCACAACCACTGTTATGAAACCCACACCTACCATTACCAAAAGGACCAAAAGAAAATCATCCAAAAAGCCCCCCAAACCCAAATCAAAGGCAACTCTGGAAGATGAGATACCAGAGCAATTGCTAGTGACAGCACAAAAGTCACAAGAAACCACTGCTGCTACTTCCTCACAGCAGATGGTAGAAATATCTCAACCCATGCCTCAAACTCATCCCGCTTCTTCACAAAAAGAACAGGTTGTACAAATAGGGACACCACAATATGATGCTCTAGAGTCATTTGATTCTATCATCCGCATCCCACTTCCCGGGGCAAACTTGCTTTCAACAACCAACCTCACCTCCACAATTCCTCCACAAACAAAATTATTGTTGGATGTTCTTGATTTGAACCAGACACAAACCAGTCCTTCTCACTCACCTGTCATTGAGAACATACTTCAACAAGTGACTGGGTCTGGAATATCAAACAGTGCTAACCCACCAACAACACCTGAGGAGGTTACACCCCTTGAGTTACATGTAACTCTTGGTGGTAGTTCAAGTGAAGCAGCCACTACAAGTGTTGAACCCACTTGTTTGCATTTGGACAGTGGTTTCATTAATAAGACTTCCTTGAAGGCAATTTCTTCTCTGGGAACATTTGTGTATCCGGTTTTTACTGATTCACTAAAAAGTGTTTCTCAATTTGAAGGAAGAAGTCCCCAGTACCAACACAAAGGGGCATCAGTGGATGATTTCTGGAATACAATTCCTGAGTCAACTACTGTTACAACCACTGTTAGTGGGAAATCAGATTATCCCATTAAATTGGGTGATGGTTTAATGTACCGAGAATTGACGGACAGAATTGACAAACTGGACACCTCTGTTGCAGAGATTAAAGATATGTTGCAACAGTTGTTGAAGGTTCAAAAGGTATCAACCACTGCTACTCCAGCTCAAGCACCTGCACAACCTGCACCTGCTGCAAATGACTTATGGAACCTATTTCAACCACTGCTCCAACAACAAAGACAATTGGGTGATCAGCAGCATGAAATACATGTTCAAATGCAGAAAAACATGATGGAGTCAAGGTTTAAAGATACACAAGCTGACATCAAGGCTATCAAGGCCCACATACTGAACACCATTGGCACTGCTCCTCCCACTATTCTCTTCATTGATAACCCCCCTCCAGATAATGCCAAAAAGGGGGAGAAAATCAAGCAGTGGAAGAAGAAGGGAATTGAAGATGGCCTCTATATTGAACCAGAAAAAGAAAATATGACTAAAAACATTCATTTGCCAGATGGTAGTAAAAAGATTGATGCTACAACAAATGCACTTGATGAAGCAAAAGCAAGTGTAAAAAGGGATAGAGAGGCTAAGGATAAAGCCAGGTGGGAACAGGAGAAAAAAGCTTATATGGAGCTGAATGCACAGAGTACTTCTGAGCCAAAGGATGATGAAAATCCTAAGGATGAAAAGAAGAAGGCTGACCGGTGGTCCGTAGGACAACACTTAAATGAGCTAAATATGTGCATATCCCATATTTTACATAGTTATGTATCGTGAATGTGATAACTACGAGTGTTCGTGTGTTTTACAGGTAAATCGCTTAATTCGGTTAAATTGGAATCCGTAGCCTACGGCGGAATAATGTGACAACGCGTGGAATTGTGTCAAGCAATTAAAAGGATTATAAAATCCTAATGCATAAGCATCAATTAAAGTGGGGGCCACACCTCTTGGACGCACGTGAGAGACAATTGTTTTGAGGGTTTGACTTTGGAATGAATATACATCACACGCATATATATGTTTGGATGGAAAATAATCATACATCAACATCACGCAGATCAAGACCAAGAGACAAGACTTTGGATTCCATACACGCACATGGGGCTTGTGGTTTCAAGGGGAATTATCATTAAAAATCTATCACATCAATCTTCGACGACACCGACTGGGTTTTAATGTAACTTACATATTAATTGCTGTTTTCAAGAGGTTTAAAGGGGGACTAATCATATTCAGTCGGTTACACATTACTCTCTTGACACAACACCGGGATCGATCATCTTCGACGGAGAAAGAAAGGAAGTATGGAGACTTGGTGGAGGATGGTTGTTCAAGTCATGAATAGCTAAACTCTTTATGGTCATTTTTAGTTGAAGGTTTGTAGAGACAATTGTGCTTGATTTCATATTGCTAGAATGGTAAATTGAATTGATATTTTATTTATCATGGTGTGTTCTTATTTGCTTGTAAATTGTTGATGCTTATGATTATTCTATTTTGAAACCATACGTTCTTGGTGCCGTTGGCAATCGAGATATCATGGGTAGAACTAGGATCGGGTAAGGGTCAGTTGGTCATCGGGAAACAACCTCACGTTCTAGGAATCTGAGTACTTAGTTCCCTTTTATCACAACAAGTAATTGCACATGAACTATGTTTATGTAGTTCTTTCTAGTTAATGATAGCACAAATGTTGAAGCAAACCGGAAACTAAAGATGGTCACTCGTCTCTAATTTGTTTACAACCAAAACACTTCCATTTTGCAATTAGAATAGTAGTCTTAGTTTTAAAAATCAACCAATCAAACCAACTCTTGAATTTTACTTTTCTTGCAATTAGTTTAATTTTAGGTAACTTAGATAAATCTTCAAATAACACACATTCCACAAACTCCCTGTGTTCGATACCCACTTACCGCTATCTAATTAGTTGTATTTGGATTAAATTTGATTGTGACCACAACATCACGTCAAATTTTGGCGCCGTTGTCGGGGAGTAGTGCGCAACGTGTGTTATTTTTGATCCTTTTTAGTTTGTTATTTTTCTGGTTTATACTGGGTGTGTTAGTGTGCAGGTATTAACAGGTGCATGCGTACTAGGAGCTCTCACAAGCTATCACCTTTGGCATTTGATCCGGAAATGAGTTATCAAGAGGAGTACGATTACGGTGATTATTATGATGAATATTCCCAACTTTCATATGAAGGCCCTCAGATGTACGATCAAGATTATTATCATGCTCAATATACATTTGATCAGTATGGTTATGAATGTGTAACTCAACAACCTACTTTGCACTATCAGTCACATAAATCTGAAAGTCTTGACGAGATGATGAGAAAGAGACACATGGTTCATGTTGAAAAAGAATTAACAAAACCTCATTTGTCAATGGAAGAACGAGTAGAACTTTTGGAATGGAAATATGATTTGTTACCAAAAGAGGTGAAAGAGATGAGGCCAGTGACGTCGATAGTGGAAAAACGTCAAGCAAAACAACACTGGATATATGTGCAGATTGAACAAATGACACCTATCGGTGATGTAGAAGAAAAGGTTGTGAGTCCTCCCGAACTTGAAACTGAATTATTAGGGCCAAATGAGGAATATACAATTGAAATTATTGTGGAGGAACCACCTATGGAGAGCAAAGTTGAGGGCCTTTTACTTGATGAACCAATCAAAGTTGATTACAACTCTCCGGCTGTGGTGGTTATGGAAACCAAGAGTGTTAAGGATGCATGTTTAGAAACTAGGAAGGTGGCACTTCATGATGTGGGAGATTTCATTCATAAGTTATGTTTATGGGAGAGTTTGGATTTGTTGGGCACAGAAAACGAAGTAGTGAAGTGGAGAATAAACTACCGATCATTTGTTGGAAATTCGGTAGGAAAATGTAGATTTAAAGAATTTTGCAAAGAAAGATGGGACGTGACAAAGCACACACACAATAGAAGAATCAAACACCGTGCTTACATCAGCAACGAAAAAGGTAAATGTGCATTGAGACCACCTTGAGACAAATCAGGTACGGTCGGGCTGAAGACCTAAACTTTAGCGCTGCTTGGGAGGCAACCCAAGGTGTTTTTTTAGATAAGTGTGGGGAAGATGTGCGGATATTTGTGTGAAGGTGGTGATAGAAAGTCGGATTATCTACAACATTTATTGTGGCAAACTTCACCAGGTCAATGTACTTTTTCCTTAGTCTTGTTGTGTTCTTTAGCTTTGAAATATTGGTAGTTAGTTTGTTTGATTTTGTTTAAAAAAAATACAAAAAGAAATTTGTGGTTTGAGTGTACAAGCTTGTGGTTGGCGTTAAAGAGTTAAGTGATCAAATCCTCTCAAAACCATACATTGGGGTCAATGTATCCCAAGTGTGGGGATGGGAGGAAATTTTGAGGTTTTTAAATTTTTTTGAAAATTCAAGCGAAAATTGCCAAAATTTGAAAACTTGATATTGTGCCTTATGACACACCAACACCCTTTCTAGTCATTTCTTGGTGAGTTTTGGGCCACACACATGATTAATAGAGATTATTTCTTTGGTTTGAGTGGCGGTGTGTGTATTGTGTTAATAGAACTTGTGTACGAATTTTTGTTAAATCCTAGAGTTAGTATGCTTTTGAAAATGATAGGGGACTTTTAGGAAGCCTCGTCTAGATGTGTGAGAGTGCGGGATTGGTGGGTTGGACCTCATTCTTTACAAATATGAGCTTGGTATTGCGAGGGGTGGGGGTTTGGTCCTTAGAAAGCCACTTTTGAGCCTTAAACCATTCGGTTGTGACCCAAGCCTACTTCCTATATAAATTTTACCTATTGAGATGACCCGGTTTAGGAAATTTAGTATGTAGTATTGATGTTCTTGTACATATTGTTGAGTTTGATGTGTTATAAAAAAAAAGAAAGAGAAAAATATGAAAAAAAAGAAAGAAAGAGAAAAATATGAAAAAAAAAGTTTTTAGTTGCAATAGTAGTTGAGAATGTTGAAGAAGTTGTGTATATATTTGATGGTTGCTTTGTATAGTGGTAGAAATAAAAACCGGGTCAAATCAATTAGCTCTCGCATATATATTCCACCATTTTCCTACCTTTGCACCTAGCCCCGTTATAACCCGTAAGCCCTTTTGATTCATAAGCATGCTAAATACTCAATAGGAGGAGACTTGATTTTTATACAAGCTTATTGTCGCACAAACACACACATGAATTGAGTGGTTTATCATTATGTGCTAATATTTCTTGTCACCGAGAGTTTTTGTGAGGGGTGTGTCTTGTGGTATAATTGAAGGTTAGTAAAATGACGATACATTTTAGCTTGGTTTGCTTCTTGATCGCTTGTGGTTTTGAAATAGTTTTTGAATGGGTTGCTTGGGACAAGCAACGGGTAAGTGTGGGGATATGACCGGTGGTCCGTAGGACAACCCTTAAATGAGCTAAATATGTGCATATCCAATATTTTACACAGTTATGTATCGTGAATGTGATAACTACGAGTGTTCGTGTGTTTTACAGGTAAATCGCTTAATTCGGTTAAATTGGAATCCGTAGCCTACGGCGGAATAATGTGACAACGCGTGGAATTGTGTCAAGCAATTTAAAGGATTATAAAATCCTAATGCATAAGCTTCAATTAAAGTGGGGGCCACACCTCTTGGACGCACGTGAGAGACAATTGTTTTGAGGGTTTGACTTTGGAATGAATATACATCACACGCATATATATGTTTGGATGGAAAATAATCATACATCAACATCACGCAGATCAAGACCAAGAGACAAGACTTTGGATTCCATACACGCACATGGGGCTTGTGGTTTCAAGGGGAATTATCATTAAAAATCTATCACATCAATCTTCGATGACACCGACTGGGTTTTAATGTAACTTACATATTAATTGCTGTTTTCAAGAGGTTTAAAGGGGGACTAATCATATTCAGTCGGTTACACATTACTCTCTTGACACAACACCGGGATCGATCATCTTCGACGGAGAAAGAAAGGAAGTATGGAGACTTGGTGGAGGATGGTTGTTCAAGTCATGAATAGCTAAACTCTTTATGGTCATTTTTAGTTGAAGGTTTGTAGAGACAATTGTGCTTGATTTTATATTGCTAGAATGGTAAATTGAATTGATGTTTTATTTATCATGGTGTGTTCTTATTTGCTTGTAAATTGTTGATGCTTATGATTATTCTATTTTGAAACCATACGTTCTTGGTGCCGTTGGCAATCGAGATATCATGGGTAGAACTAGGATCGGGTAAGGGTCAATTAGTCATCGGGTAACAACCTCACGTTCTAGGTATCTGAGTACTTAGTTCCCTTTTATCACAACAAGTAATTGCACATGAACTATGTTTATGTAGTTCTTTCTAGTTAATGATAGCACAAATGTTGAAGCAAACCGGAAACTAAAGATGGTCACTCGTCTCTAATTTGTTTACAACCAAAACACTTCCATTTTGCAATTAGAATAGTAGTCTTAGTTTTAAAAATCAACCAATCAAACCAACTCTTGAATTTTACTTTTCTTGCAATTAGTTTAAGTTTAGGTAACTTAGATAAATCTTCAAATAACACACATTCCACAAACTCCCTGTGTTCGATACCCACTTACCGCTATCTAATTAGTTGTATTTGGATTAAATTTGATTGTGACCACGACTTCACGTCAAAGGCCACTAGACAAGTGAGGCAACCCAAATCCACACCATCCAGACCCACAAAGCATGCCTCCAAACCACCTCCCAAAGGCTCTAAGCATCAAACCTCTACCCAAACAGCTGTTGTAACTCTTGTTGGTACATCAGTGGTTTCAGCAGTTGTTAAAACTAAAACCATCACTTTAACACACACCACAACCACTGCCCTACCACCACCACCTAAAATCACTTCATCACCAAAAACCATCACTTCAACTACATCACCACCCATCAAATCACCACCTGCTGAAAAGCAGAAGACATCTACTAACACATCAGTAGCTGTAATAACAACAGAGGTTGAAACACCAGTTGTTTCAACAGTTGTTTGCCAGCCATCTACCACTGCCCTCACCATTTCAACAATCACCATACAACCCATTGTCACATCACAACCAAAACCCCCTTCACCCAAAAAACTTTACACAAGGAAAAGGAAATTTCAGGAGAATAATGATGATATACCAGCACCTATTCCTTTATCCTCCACACCTTACAATGTTATCAAACCACAACAATCCATTCCACCAACTCTAGTCAAACCAATAAACCCTGCTAATGTTGTATCCATTGCTGCAAGTTATCCACTAGAATTGGAAGCTGTAAAGGATGAGATGAGACAATTCTATACAGTGGATGATCCTTCAAAAAGAAGATTTCCTTCTCTCATGGGCTTCAGGAATCCAGCAAATATGGATGAGTATCTAAAACTCAAAGCCAGGCAAGCTGATATAAGAGCTAGACTTGAATGTAAAGATCAAGGTGATAAAGTCATTTCTGAAAGAATGGAATTTTTACTAACTAAGGTCAAACAAATGGAAGATTATGCAAGAGACCTAAGCAAAGATATGTCAAATCTGCCACCTGGAGCTGTCCTACAAAAGGAAATGAGAAAGGATTATCTTGCATTTATCATGAAAGAAAAATTTTATCCAGCTAAAGAAGAACAATTCAGTGAATGGCCACTCATTGCACTAAAGCAAGAAATAAACAGAATCAGGAGGATCAAGAATGATCCAGGAAAGAAAAGTTCAGCTTCAAACTGGAGCAAATACAAAAAGGCCATTGATGATCTTACCTTGGAGTACAAAAAGAAAAAACAAGACCTGGTGAATGCAAAGGTTGGAACTGCTAAAGCCATATCAAAATGGACAAAGCAATATACAGATGAGGCTTATGAAAGGCTAAGGAAAAGAAGGATGACAAATCCTAACATCCCAAAGAGGCCTGGCTACAAAAAGCCAAAACAGCAGATCAATACTTCTGAACCACTGTTCACATCAGCAGATATCTCAGTCATTGAGCTAAATCAAAGGAAGAGACAAGAGCAGATTGAAAAAGAAACTACAGAAGATATAGCTGCAGCAAATGATATCATAAAAATGGCTTTCAAACAAATGTCTGCTGAAAATTCTGAACTAGCAAAAGCTCAGAGTACTATTCAACAAATTTTCACAAGGCCAAAATCTCCCAACTCATCAGTAAATAAACCTCTCCCGAGAAACCCATTGGGTTTAAAAATACTAAAATGGATGTCTGATCAAAAGACCCATGTATTGACACTGATCAGATCCAATGGAGAAGTAAAGGACATATCAAGGGAACAAGCACTGGGCCTGGGTGTTGAAGATCTACAAGATCTCCTTGAGCTTATACTGTGTAGGGATGAGGATGATACAAGTTCTATGGATTTTGAACTACAATTTAAAGGACAAGTTAGGGAACTTCTAATGAGACAATAAAGATCCAGAATAATGAAGGGTTTTGGCATTATCTGTTCCAGGGGGAGATTGTTGGGATTGAACCCTATCATAGGAACAGATAATTAAAGCCAAAACTGGTTCACAATAGTGGATTCATCATAAGCAGTAGTTTACACCAGGCTTTCCCCTTGAAAGTGTTTATAACATCTGATGTCCTCTATCCACTGTCCGTATACAACAGCTACTGTCCTTCAAACTGCTGATGAAGCCCTAAAGACTGTTAAAGATTAAACACTGTTGGTTCAATCTACTGATACTATCTAAGTACTGCTGTTGATTAAAGAACTGCCCACTCAAGGACTGATCAACTTTGAGGAAAGCACTGATAGTCAAACATCAGTGCTTGGCATGCAATAATGGAAGGAGAAAGCAGAAGTTTAGTTTGTCACTTGTATTGTATAGAATCAGTGGTTAAGTAAACAGTGTTTGTATAAGAACAGTGGTTAAAGGTTGTTAGATGTCACTTTCATGGTGACGTCAGCTTAGGTGCTTGAGTGATTTGTTTTATCTATAAATGGAACAGTACCCTGTACTTTTACATTTGATTGAGAGAGTGAGTTCTTCTCCTCCAATCCTTTCATCATGTGTAATCAACCAGTGAGCATAATGCTGAGGGGGAGTTTTAGTATGTAAGCATGTCTGTAATCATTTCTTTATTGTAATCATTCGACTCAATGATAAGCATGTGTTTACTAAAAACTATTTTCAATTGTGGCATATAAATTACATCAATTGTGGCATAAAACTAACCCTTTTTTAGTACTAATGTTGGAAAAAGTGTGCTCTTGTCTTCCTTTTGTATTTTCAGGATTAAATGAGCTCAAATTAACAAAAGAAGCAAAAAGACAGCAAAATCTAACATAAATACAAGAAAAGGAACAAACGTGACATGCCCGACCCCACGACAGCATCTTCCCAAGCAAAACAAGAAGACAGAAGACTGAACACGCCCCGTGCTCAGCCAGCACGGGGGCGTGCCCAAGTGTCAACAGAAAAGACAAAGTGGTAGAAGCTTCTATTGCCCATCACGGGGCCGTGCTCAGCGGACACGGGGCCGTGGTCAACTATAAGATTCGCACAATCCAGGCAAATCTTCATAGTACAAAGATTCTTCTGCACACGGGGTCGTGCTCAGCGGACACAGGGGCGTGGTCAACTAATAAAGACAAGCTGCAATAAATGAAGAAAGAGAGGATGTGGACATGGGGCCGTGCCCACTGGACACGGGGCCGTGCCCGAGCTTCTGTTCAGCCTATAAATAGGAGTGCTTGGCTCAAGCTCAAACCATCCCTTGGCACACCACCTCTCTCACACTTCACCCACCACCCACCACCACCATAACACCATCATCCACCACCACCATCCATTGTCCATCATAGAGTGTGTGAGTCGTCTCGGGATCCAAGATTGATCGTAAGAGTTCTTGACAATCAAGGCCATGTTTGCCTAAGTCTCTTACATCACTTGGTGAAGACAAGTGTCTAGTGTAATACTTTTTATTTCTAATCTTTTCGCACTTTTTACTTGGTTTTGTATTAATGACTTTAATAACTAGTTTCTTATGTTGAAGGTGATTCTTCCTTATCGTTTGTCCGTGGTGTCTTGACATTATTTTACTGTCTATATAAAATAAAAGATTTTCACCATTCATATCTCCACGGTCTATATGGAGGTATGTTGGCTACCTGGTCGGGGGTTAAGGGAACGTTTTGGTAAGAGTCTTGCTATTGTTCAGCGTTTAGAGGTCCTGCAATGGTCCTGGGTCAAATTTAGTAGGACCTCCTTCAATACTTAACGGTATTGGATGGCGGGGGTCCAAACTCTTTGATCCCCTCATAAGTTAACTACTATTAATACTATAACCCGGCTATTTAGGACTGTATCCCTGCTGACTCAGACTACTTAGTCGAGGGTAACGTCACCTCCAAAAGAGGGGCCTACCATAATTTGCATTAATAACTTAACTAATTATCTTTCAATAATCCGACCCTTTAGGATTGTATCCTTGCTGACTCAAACTACTGGGTTGAGGGTAACGTCACCTTCAAAAGAGGGGCCTACTACAATAACTAAGATAATCTCTTAAATAAGTGCAAAAGTGCGGAAATAATCAAAGGTTACACTATACACGAGTCGGAACCAAGTGATTCATCTTGTCTATCTGTTTTTATTTTTATTTTTATTTTTTAGCATTTTAGTTAGTTTTTATTTTTCTTAGCTTAAAACATTTTTCTAAACTTTTTGATTTGATTAGCCGTTGAGGATAAACCGGTACTAAAAGCTCTTGTGTCCTTGGACGACCTCGGTATCTTACCAACACTATACTACGCTCACGATGGGTGCACTTGCCCATATGTGTGTTTAGTGTTAGTAAATATCGTGTTTTATAAATTTAAAACTTGGCTAATAAGTGTTAAAGGGCTTAAAATATACACCTAATATATATAACACTTCACACGCATCAAGTTTTTGGCGCCGTTGCCGGGGACACAAGGATTTTAAGAATGTTAGGAATCAACGGCCTAATCTTTTTTCTTATTTTTCATTTTTTTAGGATTTTTCTTTGTTTTTTTTCCAGCTTCTACAGAACTCAGCACGGGCCGTGCCCGCTGAACACGCCCCGTGCCCAATCATTGGAACTGGCAATCCTGTTTTAAGTCAGACAGTAGCTGAACACGGGGCAGTGCCCACTCAACACGCCCCCGTGCCCAAGTTTCAGTTACTGAAAACAGAACCGTAAGATCCCAACGGTTGGTAATTTCTGACACAAACATGAGTGATACTGATACTTTTTACTTTCGGCACTCTTATGGTACTATGTGGTGTCAATTATGTGGTGGTAACCATAAGGAATTAGAATGTTATTTTCTAAATTATAAGCCCCACTATATAGACCCATCATTTCCTAGTATCCTTAAGAGGGGCGAAAGTAAAAATAATCCCTATCTCTCCCTTGAATGCTCCCAACCGGATTTTCTAGGAGAAATGCTTCTCGATGAATTATTTCAATTAGAAGATCTAATTCTTAATTGGTTAAAAGAACTTAGGAAAGATTTCAATGATCTTTTCCAAGACAATAGCCAAGAAGAAGGGTTGGAAACGCATTCAAACAACTTCGTTGTTTCCGACGATACTTCTAACTCTAGTGAGGACTTGAGCGATAGTCGTCCCTGTGTCGATTGTGCCATGAAGGACTCCCCATCAACTTCGCTTGATGCATACATAGACTTGAGCGATTCGACATACACCTACTTTAACAAGAGCCCGGAAAAGGGTTGGACTTGTCCACCTACATATAGCATAGGAATCACCCTCACCGACAACCTCTTGCGTTCTCGTCTTAATCTGGAGCAATTAAGGTATCTTAGGCACTTTGGGGTTGTTCCATCCAGTAAGGAACCGCCCGATCCGAAAAAGTTCCTTGAAAATAAACAAAACTTCATAACCAGCCTTCCGACACGGGGCCGTGCCCAGGTCAACACGTCCCCGTGTCTACCGAAAGATTCCCTTCTGACTTTTGTCAGAATACAGACAAAACGTGTCAGGATCTTGCCTGCACACGGGGCCGTGTCCAGCCGACACGGGGCCGTGTCCAGCATGCTGTCGTTTTCTATAAATGCACCCAAGAATCCTGCACATTTGGACCATCCAGGGACAAAGATTTGAAAGGATTTTCTAACTTACCATCCTAGGTATGTTCTAAAAGAAGGTTCTAACAACCATCTTGTCCTTTCCTCTTTTATCCATTACCTTCTTCTTCATCTTTCTTGCAACAACACCTCCATTGAAGCTTGATTTCAAGCTTCATTGTGATGATTGTTGAGTTTTTGCTCAAGGAATCTTGTTAAAAATAAGTTACACAACATTGTTTTAAGTTATTTTTGTTCAAAAATGATTCATAAGTGGGGAAAATAATTTGAAACTCCAAGATTCCTTGTTCTAAAAATCTGCAGAAAGTTGAACACGGGGCCGAGTCCGTAGTACTGTTTCATTAAAACGAACTATTTTTGGTTTGTTTTCGTAGAATGTCTAGCCAAAACAGTGGAACCTCTTCTGCGCACTCCAGGAACAGTCGAAAGGAAAGGAGGCCATCGATTGAAGCAACTCTCGTAAGATACGTGATGGCGCTACGTGAAGCCCTTGACGAGATGACTTCGGTAGAGGAGGTCCTCATAGACCGTATAAATTATCTCTCGGTAGGGTTGGAAAACAGTTTTCAAGAAATAAACCTCTTGCACCAGAGGTTAAACATTCTTGTAACACCTCCCATGGAACCAATCATCCCTCAAGAGGATTGGAACCTAGCACTTGGAATCCACAATCCTACCGGTTGGGACGACATTCCGGCGGAACCTCCTCTTGAAGAACTCCAAGAAATCCCGGTGGAAGTCGCACCTCCTCAAACAGATGCTAATGAGCCCGCTTTTCTTCTCCCTAGGGAGATCGAAGAATGGCTCGCCGACGTATGAGGAACCCATACCCGGAAAGAAAAGTTGTCAAAGCCACATTTAACCGAAAGATTTACCTTTTCGGAAATTTTGCTAATAGAATAAGGCTAGAACTTCTAGGTTTAGATTTCTTGTGTTTCTTTGACCTAACTATCTAGTATTTTAATTTTTAGGACTAATGTGTAATTCTCTCTATGACTTAATGAATGATGGTTTTAGTTAATTTGGTGTTTGGGTGGTGATGAAATGAATAAAACACACTTGAGATGGCAAAGGAAACAAGGGAAGCTTGAACCAGTACCCCATGCAGGAAAACAGGGCCATCCGACAAAATTCTTCGTTTACAGTAAGCTCGGCACGGGCCGTGTCCGCCCAACACGGCCCCGTGCTGAACAGTCTGCAGAAAAGACCCAGTTCAGGTAACTGGACACGGGCCGTGTTCACCCAACACGTTTTGTTTCTCTTGATTTAATTTTGTTACTGGCACTTGAACACGGGGCCGTGCCCGGACAACACGGGGCCGTGTCCAGTGCCCAGTAACATAAATTTTTGCTTTTTACACCATTTTTACACATTCAATCAACCTAAAAATTTATTTTTTGGACACATTGAGGACAATGTGTAATTTAAGTGTGGGGGGATGCTAAAACCTTGAATCTTGCAAGTCCTAAATACAAGCCTTACACAAAACTCTATTGGAACCGCTAATCACCCCAAATTTTTTTCAAAAATTTTCATTTTTTACTTGTATAGGTTTAACTTGGGAAGTTCAAGTTCTAAAAAGGTTATATTTTTACGAATTTACAACTGATAGCGTCGTGATAAAAAGAACCAACATAAGAAAATTATGAAAAGGCATGACAAACTTAGTTAAAATTTGATTATATATACTTGATCACATAAAAACCTATTCCCACAAAAGTGAGTTTTGAGCCTTTATTGAGTATACAATTACATATCATTAGACTAAATGCTCATTTTTCGTTTCTTGTGTGAATAGCCGCTTGGTTCTTACGACTCTAGAACTTGCCATGACGATACATTCCCGGTCCTTATCAACTTAAACCCGAGTAAGTAAATGATGGAGGCATTAGGACTAACCCTTTTTATTTCTACACCATTATTTTTCTTTTTTTTTACCACCTACCCAAAATCCCCCTAGTTAGCCCCTTTGAGCCTAAACCTTTTCATTTCATAACCCAAACCAAACACCCTTTTACCCACCAAAACCTTTTTCATTTTTAACCCTTTGTTTTAGTAACTAGCTCGGTTTTTCGTATGACTTTTAAAAAAAAAATGTGTTGATGATGAAGCAAAAGAAAATAAACAAACAAGTTCATCAAAAATAACTTTGTTTTAATAATAGCTTCATCAAAATAAAAGTTACAAAAAAATAAAAAGTCTTACGAAAACAGACGCTTGTTACGCTTTTTGCCATTTTTCTACTAACCACTAACCCAACCACCTACCTTTAACCCAAGCCTAACCCTTCACCCAAAAATTCCTCTTGATATTTACAAAGGTATATAAGTTAAAAAGGAGTAGGATTGATTGCTTGGCAAGCCTATGGTAGGAGTAAGTTCCATGCCGCTCTCGAGTGATACACAAAAATACATTTTCGGCCGAGTGTTGAGTGATCCCCGTGAGGTATGTGAACTTGTATATAAATAGAATTTTAAAGAGGCATGTTATTCCTAATAAGTAATTTATCTTATGAAAAGTTTTAAATAAATCATGACGAATAAGATTGTAAATAAATAAAAAATTAAAACTAAATAAAGAATCTTGGAAATCCCGACACTCTATGACAAGCCCAAAAACTTTCTTCTCTACCCATTCCATTTGGGAGTGTAAAGCCACATTATAAAGAGTTTTGCTTGAGGACAAGCAAAGATTCAAGTGTGGGGGTATTTGATGTGTGCAAAATGCAACATATAAATTACATCAATTGTGGCATAAAACAACCTTTTTTTAGTACTAATGTTGGAAAAAGTGTGCTTTTGTCTTCCTTTTGTATTTTCAGGATTAAATGAGCTCAAATTAACAAAAGAAGCAAAAAGACAGCAAAATCTAACATAAATACAAGAAAAGGAACAAACACGACATGCCCGACCCCACGACAGCATCTTCCCAATCAAAACAAGAAGACAGAAGACTGAACACGCCCCGTGCTCAGCCAGCACGGGGGCGTGCCCAAGTGTCAGCAGAAAAGACAAAGTGGTAGAAGCTTCTATTGCCCATCACGGGGCCGTGCTCAGTGGACACGGGGCCGTGGTCAACTATAAGATTCACACAATCCAGGCAAATCTTCATAGTACAAAGATTCTTCTGCACACTAGGCCGTGCTCAGCGGACACGGGGGCGTGGTCAACTAATAAAGACAAGCTGCATTAAATAAAGAAAGAGAGGATGTGGACACGGGGCCGTGCCCGAGCTTCTGTTCAGCCTATAAATAGGAGTGCTTGGCTCAAGCTCAAACCATCCCTTGGCATACCACCTCTCTCACACTTCACCCACCACCCACCACCACCATAACACCATCATCCACCACCATCATCCATTGTCCATCATAGAGTGTGTGAAGACAAGTGTCTAGTGTAATACTTTTTATTTCTAATCTTTTCGCACTTTTTACTTGGTTTTGTATTAATGACTTTAATAACTAGTTTCTTATGTTGAAGGTGATTCTTCCTTATCGTTTGTCCGTGGTGTCTTGACATTATTTTACTATCTATATAAAATAAAAGATTTTCACCATTCATATCTCCACGGTCTATATGGAGGTATGTTGGCTACCTGGTCGGGGGTCAAGGGAACGGTTTGGTAAGAGTCTTGCCATTGTTCAACGTTTAGAGGTCCTGCAATGGACCTGGGTCAAATTTAATAGGACCTTCTTCAATATTTAACGGTATTGGATGGCGGGGGTCCAAACTCTTTGATCCCCTCATAAGTTAACTATTATTAATACTATAACCCGGCTATTTAGGATTGTATCCCTGCTGACTCAGACTACTTAGTCGAGGGTAACGTCACCTCCAAAAGAGGGGCCTACCATAATTTGCATTAATAACTAACTTAATTATCTTTCAATAATCCGACCCTTTAGGATTGTATCCTTGCTGACTCAAACAACTGGGTTGAGGGTAACGTCACCTTCAAAAGAGGGGCCTACTACAATAACTAAGATAATCTCTTAAATAAGTGCAAAAGTGCAGAAATAATCAAAGGTTACACTATACACGAGTCGGAACAAAGTGATTCATCTTGTCTATCTTTTTTATTTCTATTTTTATTTTTCAGCATTTTAGTTAGTTTTTATTTTTCTTAGCTTAAAAAATTTTTCTAAACTTTTTGATTTGATTAGACGTTGAGGATAAACCGATACTAAAAGCTCTTGTGTCCTTGGACGACCTCGGTATCTTACCAACACTATACTACGCTCACGATGGGTGCACTTGCCCATATGTGTGTTTAGTGTTAGTAAATATCGTGTTTTATAAATTTAAAACTTGGCTAAAAAGTGTTAAAGGGCTTAAAATATACACCTAATATATATAACACTTCACACGCATCATATAACATGGGTAAACTAAACACATTCTGGATTTTGAAGTGAAAATGATAAGGTTTGACCTGTTTCGGTTAATTTATGCAAACTAGTTACATAAATCGTACCGAACGCGATAAATGCATAACGGGTAACCAAATTAGTCATGAACAGGTTTCCTAAGTTAATATGCCTTAAATATGTTGTGATATCAGTAGGATACCTTCCATCAATTTAAGCCCCGTAGGGGTATTTTGGTTATTTTAAGGATTATAAAAGAGGTTAAATATTAACCTGAGGTTCTGGTCTTAAACGATCAGTAAAAATATTTATTTTTTCAAGCCATATCAGTAAGGTATTGCATATATGTGAAATTTATCATTTATAACCAAACTATGCACCGTAGGGGCATTTTGGTCATTTCACATAAGCTTTAAAGGTCAAAATTGGAAATCTGAATTCAAAAATTTTTCTTACTGTTAAAGTATAAAAAATTACTTAAAACATCAGTAGGTATTAAGTCTTATATGCCAAAAATATTTTTAACCCATACTATGCGTTTAAAACGCGTAAAAAGTCGGTTTTAGGCGATTTTTGGGTTATATACTGAAATCTGAGTTTTTGATCCTTTTATAAGGTTCAAAATATTTTACTTATCATATAAAATCAGTAGCAAAAGATTTGGTATCAAAATGTTATGTAAAACTCATTTTATTCAAGAAAAGGGTATAACCGTCAATTACCGAATCAATGCAAGAACCCCATGTTATGATCAGTTTAAAAATTAATAAAAATCTTCAAAAATCCAAAAATATTATATTACATCAGTGGGTAAAAGGTTTGGTGTCAAAATTTGGATTTAGATAGGCTTTATGCTAATAATGTCGTTTAATTAATAAAAAGCTTTCAAATTACGATATTGAGCATAACTCCTAATTTAGACCTCAAACTGATGTCAAATTTTTAGTAAATGTTTATAAATCAGTAATAAAGGTTTTTGTCCTCTCACATTTTCAAAAATCTCTTTTAAGGTCAAAAGGGCATAATTGTCAACATTTAAGCAATTAACGGAAACATGCAAATGAATCGGATTAATTAGGAACCAAGTTGTATAACCTCAGAGGGTTATACTAACCTATAACCTGGTCCTAAAGGAACTCTAAGGCATATCTAAACTAAGCTAAATCGGGTCAGAACTGAAAGTCAAAGCAAAAGTCTACTTTTGCGACTTTCGGTTCCGAACCGAGCCTAAACTCAAAATTGTCGGGTTGAACATGCTTAGACATGTTCTTACATTAATTACCAAGTTATTTAAGTGTTAAAATAGGTTTCATAACTTCTACATTGTTAGTTATGAGTTTATTTGCAAAATAGCTTTCTGTTGACTTTTTATAATTAAGTTTGACCCGACAATTGACCTAGTTAGAGTGGAAATCAGAGGGTGCCATTTTAAGGGTTTATTACCCACATAATTACCAATTCATAGCCACTTTCAATTCAAAAAATGACTGGACCATTAGTGATTAATCACTAAGTCAAAGCTTAATTACGACGGTTTTGACTTTTGGTCATTAGACTAATAAAACATGAACTAGAGAAGCTAAGAATGCTTACAAATGCTCTTAGCACGAATTAGGAACTTGAGGAAACTTGCTTGAAGTCCAGATTGCTCCAAAGAGTAAGTTTTGAACGATTTTTGAAAGTGAGCCCATGAACTATCAAACAAGAACCTTTATATAGGAAATTAAACTTCCCAAGATCACTACACATAAGTCTAAGATTGATTCCTGATCATCCCAGGTGTCCCCTATGCATGAAAAACATTGGTACAGTCCCTGAATTCGAAAACCAGGCTTTTATGGCGGTGGAAAAGGCCAAACCCACACCTGTCCAAACCAGGCTGTTACTGGGCATTCTACGCGGCCCGCGTAAGATATAGGGAAGTCTTAAGCGGCCCGCGTCGACCTTCTAAACCGGGAAAAATGTTTCAAGCTTTACACTTTCAGTCCCTGGTCCATTTTAACTTTGTTTTACTTTCATTTATTGCACTTAGGACCCCCCCCCCCCCCCCCCATAGTTAACTTTTAAGGACCTTGGCTCATAAACTAACTCCGTTAAGCTCCCATTTAGTTGTACGATTACCCAAAAAGTCTTGTTTTCTTCAATACTCCACAAAATCAATATCTAATATTCCTGGGAGTGAAATATACAATTGTTACAATGTTCTTGGGATTGTTAAAAGGTCACTCAGAGGTTACTTTCAACATGTTGACAATTTTAACCCCTATGTTTTATAAGATCCTTATTTTAAGCACAAACGACTTTCCATGTTCGATAAATTATTCGTTAAAGAATACGAACGTCGTGTGAGGACAATCAGAGGCACAAGAATGCCATGTTAACACTTTGGATCCCTTTATTAACATATTTACATTGTTTGACAATTTCGGTCTCTCTAGATCAAACCATTACACGTTTAAAGTCCATGACACGTGTCCTTACAATATTGGTCGTGATTTTACGAGGTGTTACATCCTCACCCCCTTAAAAGAAATCTCGACCTCGAGATTTACTGAAATAAATGAGGGTACTTCTGTTTCATTGTGGACTCAACCTCCCACGTGACTCTGGGCCTCTTCGGGCATCCCATTTAACCTTCACAATCGGTACGTGCTTCTTTAGAAGTTTCTTAACATGTCGATCCTCGATCGATAAAGGTTTTTCTACAAATTTCAAGCTCTCATCTATATGTACATATGTATGTGGCATGACTAGTGGTTCATCAGCTAGACATTTCTTCAGATTGCAGATGTGAAACACATTATGAATCCCACTGAGCTCTTCAGGCAGGTTTAACTTGTAAGCCACTGTTCCGACACATTCGATGATCTCGAATGGTCCTATGTATCGTGGGCTTAACTTTCCTTTCTTGCCAACATGCATTACCCCTTTCCACGGTGATACCTTAAGTAGAACTTTGTCACCTACCTCAATTTTTAGAGGTTTACGCCTTTTATCTACGTAGCTCTTCTGCCTATCCCTGGCAGCTTTGAGACGATCACGTATCTGTACAATCTTATATGTCGTCTCCAGGACTATATCAGGTCCTGTTAGTTGAACATCTCGAACCTCTGCCCAACAAACGGGCGTCCTGCACTTTCTTCCATACAAAGCTTCAAAAGGTGCAGCTTGAATACTCGAATGATAACTATTATTAAATGAAAATTCAATCAATGGAAGATGATCATCCCAACTTCCACCTAAATCAATAACACAAGCTCTTAACATATCCTCTAGAGTTTGAATTGTACGCTCACTCTGACCATCCGTCTGAGGATGATATGCAGTGCTGAAGTTTAATCGAGTGCCTAGGGATTGCTGAAAGCTTTTCCAAAAATGCGATGTATATCTCGTATCCCTATCAGAGATGATAGACACTGGCACTCCGTGGAGAGATACAATCTCATCCACGTACAGCTGAGCTAACTTATCTGAGTTGTGTGTTTCCTTAATAGGTAGGAAGTGGGCTGACTTGGTCAACCTGTCGACTATAACCCAAATAGTAACATTTCCTCGCTTTGTCTTTGGTAACTTAGTGATGAAATCCATAGTTACCGTTTCCCACTTCCAGGTGGGAAGTTCAGGCTTTTGCAGCAAACCTGACGGCTTCTGGTGTTCGGCTTTAACTTGCGCGCACGTCAGACATTTAGCCACATAAGTGGGTATAGATTTCTTCAAACCTATCCACCAGTAATTTGCCTTTAAATCCTGGTACATCTTATCACAACCAGGATGAACAGAATACTTAGAGCTATGGGCTTCTTAAAGAATCACATCCCTAAGTCCTCCATAAATTAGAACCCATATTCGTCCATTCAATCTTAGGATTCCATCCTTGCCGTCGGACAACTGTTCAGTAGTTACGCCCACCTTTTCATTTGGATAGTTAGCTTCTAACACAGCTTCCTTCTGAGCAGCTAACAATCTTTCATTTAAGATGTTCTTCAATTCAATGCTCTTGGCATTGATTCTAATGGGCTTAACCCTTTCCTTCCTGCTGAGAGCGTCGGCGACCACATTCGTCTTGCCTGGATGATATCGGATTTCACAATCATAATCATTTAAAGTCTCCATCCATCGACGCTGTCTCATGTTCAGATCCTTCTGATTGAACAAGTGTTGAAGGCTTTTATGATCAGAGTAGATCACACACTTGGTACCATATAAATAATGCCTCCAAATTTTTAGTGCAAATACAACGGCACCCAACTCCAAATCGTGGGTGGTGTAATTCTTCTCGTGCAGTTTCAATTTTCAGGATGCATAGGCAATAACTTTGCCCTTCTGCATGAGCACACATCCCATACCTGTGTGTGATGCGTCGTAGTAAACCACAAATTCTTCGATCCCTTCAGGAAATGTCAACACGGGAGCATTGCCCAACTTTTTCTTAAGAATCTCAAAGGATTCTTGTTTCTTAGGACCCCAATCAAACTTGATATTCTTACGAGTTAATGAAGTTAGGGGTGCTGCAATCCTTGAGAAATTTTCAATAAAACGCCTATAATATCCTGCCAGACCCAAGAAGCTGCGAATCTCTGTAGGCGTCTTCGGCTCTTACCAATTCTTGATAGCTTCAATCTTAGCGGGATCCACCTGGATACCACGCTCACTAACCATATGCCCAAGAAATTGGACTTCATGAAAGCCAAAACTCACATTTTAAAAACTTGGCGTAGAGCTTCTCTTGCTGAAGAAGTTTAAGGATACATCGAAGGTGCTTCTCATGATCGGCCTGGTTCTTCGAATAAATAAGAATGTCATCAATGAAGACGATGACAAACTTGTCCAAGTACGGCTTGCAAACGCGATTCATGAGGTCCATGAATGCTGCTGGTGCACTAGTGAGTCCGAAAGGCATCACTAAGAACTCGTAGTGACCATAGCGAGTTCTGAATGCAGTCTTGTGCACATCTTCATCTCTAACCTTCAGTTGATGGTATCCCGACCTTAAATCAATCTTGGAGAAATAACTTGCTCCTTGCAGTTGATCGAACAGATCATCGATCCTGGGCAATGGATATTTGTTCTTGATTATAACCTTGTTTAGCTCTTGATAATCAATGCATAAACGCATTGATCCATCCTTTTTCTTCACAAACAGAATCGGTGCTCCCCAAGGAGACGAGCTAGGTCGAATAAAACCCTTGGCCAATAAATCATCCAGTTGAGTTCTCAACTCTTTCATCTCGGTTGGGGCCAACCGGTAAGGTGCTCTTGCAACAGGTGCAGCTCCAGGAATTATGTCGATTCTGAAATCCACTTGCCTATCTAGGGGTAAACCAGGTAGTTCTTCAGGGAATACATCAGGGTATTCAGAAATGATGGGGATGTCTTCGAACTTGGGCTTTGGTTCATCAATAGTTACTTGTGTCATGTAAATGACGCAACCCTTCTTCAAACACCTTGACGCCTTAAGCATGGACACTTGCTTAGGTAACCCATACTGAGTATCTCCTTGTATTGTGAGTGGCTCACCATGCGGAGTCTTGATAACCACTTTCTTTTTATCACAAACAATCTGAGCTTGGTTATGAGATAACAAATCCATGCCTATCACTATGTCGAATCCAGCTAGTTTCAAAGGAAGCAAGGACAATGGAAAGGAGTGGTTCCTAATGGATATAAAACATCCATCTAACACGGTTGAAGCAGTTTCTATGGTACCATCGGCCAATTCTACCTCATACTTTATGCTTAGGGTTTTAACAGGCAGATTTAATAACTTACAAAACTTATTATCTACAAACGACTTATATGCACCCGAATCAAACAATACCCTTGCATAAACATCGTTGATAAGAAAGGTACCTGTTATCACGTTGTCATTTTGGATTGCTTCTTGAGCATTCATTTGGAAGACCCGAGCATTGGTCTTCTTGCCTTCTTCAGGTTTCTTCGCATACTTTGGGCAGTTGGACTTGATATGCCCCTTCTCGTTACAGTTGTAACAAGTTGCATCCTTAATCTTCTTACAATCCAACATCTTATGCTCACTAGATTTACAGATCCCACAAGCTCTTGGCTGCGATTGGCACTTTAATTCATACCCGCACTTTCCCAGATGGCGCTTCTTGTAGGTCTTACATTTGGGCTTCTCACCCGACTGTTGGTCATCCTTCTTGAACCCTGAACTCTTCTTGTGATCAGAGTTCCCCTTGTGCTTCTTGTCTGAACGGTGTGAGTTATCATCCTCACGTTTTCTCTTCCCAGCATCAGAATTTCTAAGCGATCTCTGCCTGACCGCATCAAGGGTAAGAGATAATGACAAATCAGCTACTGACCTAAATGTTGTAGGTCTTGATGCTTTCACACTAGCTTTAATCTCCGGGACTAAACCCCCAATGAAACGGGCTATACGCTTTGGTTCCGGTGTCACCAAGTAAGGAACCAATCGAGACATGGTGTTAAAACTCGTGAGATACGCTTGGTAGTCCAAGTTCTTCATAACCAATGTCAGAAAGTCAGTCTCAATCTTCTCAACTTCATGTTGAGGACATAAATTTTCTTTGATCAAAGCAACAAACTGAGCCCATGTTAAGTTGTATAACGGAATCTTTCCAGTAGCTTGGATTAAGGACCTCCACCAAGCTAGGGCTTCTTGTCACACCCCAACCAATGGCGGAAACATCGGGATGAGACGAAGTGTGAAGATTGCTAGAGACATCATAACGCTATTTGTGACAATATTTAATAAACCGATTTCATTTCATAATTCATTTGTCAACATTACAAGGAAATCAAATAACATCAAGTTCAAGGGAAATACAATACAATATAATCAAAATTTATACAACGATTAAACCTAAACGTCTATATGTGTATCAAGGCATCAACGCTACTTCATTTCATAGCATCATCATCCTCAACCTGTAACACGTTTAAAATAAAGTTCAATGCAAAAGCAAAGGCGAGTATACAAGTTTGGTACATACGTATAAAAAGATAAGTTTAAACAATTCCATGTGGCAAGCTCTTGATACGAGATAAACTATAAATTTGGCATGTGTCAAACATATCAAACCAATAACGAAACGGAATATGCTCATAACATAACCACAAGTCTACGGGCGGGTCGTTAATCCTATGGCGCTATATATGTCATGGTTCGGCTCGTACGAAGTTAATGATAAGTCTAACACATAATGTCCTCAACCCAAGTTTAAAGTATCAAGTAATCAAATAAGCATGCGTGTAATAGGAATGTTTATGTATTATGATAAAGTTTATGTGTAAGTTTATAAATAACATGTTACACCCCAAAAAGTGGTAAATGAAAAAGGGGTTCAAGTATACTCACAATATTGCATATGCTTTCCGATTATCCAATGTGACGAAGTTGATGAGGTTAGAAGGTTGAATGTGTAAGGGTTAAAGTTCAAGTATGTTTAGAGTCGAGATTCAGAATAAAACAATATGAAAATAACATATGAGAATAACATGTGAAAATGGTCATCTTCAACACATAACACTTGTATGACACTTGGTAACCACAAGGGTTATAATGATTTCATGAGTTGAATACCCATAAGAATCATAACAAGGTTTAGGTCTTTAGATGATGTTCTACTGCTTTGACAATTGAACATGGATTCAACATCAAAGGTTCGAATGTACATAAATATTATTTAGGTTGTATAGTATATATTATTAAGTCCAAATGTTCAAGTATTTCAAGCATGAGGTAGAAGATTACATCTTCATTTAGGTACCTCAAAATGTGTCATAGAAGTCATGTAGGAGGTAGGAAGAACAAGCTTCCATTTAGGCACCTCGTATATGTTCACCACTACACTTGTTGTAACAACAAACAAGGAGGGTCATGAACTAGGATTAGTACAAGAATGTAAACAATCTAAGCTATGAGAAATCATCAAGTCATGTGGGGATTTTATGTTGGACAACCCAAGTTGTTCCATAATCACTCCTATATCAAGTTTGAAGCTTGAACATGACTTGTAGGTTAAAAACCCTAAACAAACAAACATTATTTGAGGTTTAACCTCTAATGTTGTATGTTTCAACCTTGTTTTTAAGCCTAATCAACCATAAGATAGGTTGTAAGCATTAGGACATAGGTGTGAGATGAGTTAGACTCAAGTTTGATAAGTTTAAACAAGTTTTGAAAGAGTTTAAAAACATAACAGAAAGTTTATGGACATTTTTAGGGCAATTCCAGGTCTGATTTCTCCAAGGAGAGATCAAGGAATCAAACCCAATGATTATCCAAGCAATTAGAAAGAAGAATCAAGTGATTTGGTTGAGTTTTGAGCAAGTTATGCTCACTTTTGTATGAAGGTGTGAATCTGTCCGAATTTTAGAATTTTGCAAGAACTTGAGAGTGATTTTGGAGACATTTGAGAGTTGTGAAAGTGGAAAAGGCTTGGAGAAGGTGGGTATTTATAGGGGAAGGAGTTAGGGTTGATTGGAGGTGTTTAATGGAGGTTTAGAGGTGATTGGAGGAGAAGAAGTGTTGGGATTTCGTGCAAAATCGGGGAGAATTCAAGCTGTTGTCCCGCCAGACACCCTTACGGACCGTAAGGATATGAGGCTTACGGTCCGTAAGCCTTTGTCAGGAACAATAAAATTTTATTTTTTTTGTTTTATTGTTTGCAACATGTCTAGATGTTATATATTACGTATTTTATGATCATTTTAGGGTATTTAGGCACACTTAACATGTACTAAAGGTAACACAAGTATCAAATGAATAAAATTGAGTATAAGACTCGTATGTAAGTATCGCACGAAGCATGTCTGTTACGTATTAGTAGGTTTATTACACGTTTGCAAGTGTTACGGATATGTAACTAATTGTTTCACAATTAAACGTATGATTATATATAAAGTAGGTATAACATGTAATTAACAAAGTACGAGTTTCATTTATGAATCAAGTCCCGTATTTTACATTTGATTAAGAAGAAAGGATGATCACGAGAATGCAAGTTTTCCAAAAGTAGAATTTCAAGCAGTGGTTTCTAAATATAGTAAGTATGAAAACGCAGGGCGTTACACTTCTCCCTTGAATGACTGTGAAACATACTTCACAATATCTTTCTCGACACATCCACTAATATCAACCACCGTATCCATCTCATCTAGCCACGTCATGCGATCAATGGCGCCTTTTCCCCCAGTAAAATCTCTGTGCTTGCAAGAGACGAAATACTTATATGAACTAGTCTTTGTACGTGGCTCTTGATCGAATACAATTTTCTTAGACGGGATACTGTGCTGATTTGATGAGTCTTGGGCATCATCCTTCTTCGACTCATAAGATTTAGAAGGTGGCTTACTGTGAGCCATAGAGTGAGTCTTAGAGCGTGTACCACTAGACTCTCTAAACTGCCTGTCCATGGCTTTAGAAACAGCATTGTCAACCAATGCTTGAAGTTCCGCACTAGTTACGTTGATTCTGGTAGTATCATGATTCTCTATAGGGTGACTGTTGATTTCTTCAGATTCTGCCATGTAGCTTGCTTGCTACATAAAATAATGATAATGATTTATTCAGAAGTCTATAACAGAATTGTCTTCTTGATAATTTTATTAACCATGGTATTAATAAACCATACTGGTTAATTTATTAAGTATTTTCATTTAGGATTTTTCATTATAATTATCCTTAGTCATGATTTATTAATATATTATAATGGCACAAAAGCCAAGTCACATGGATAATTTAATTTATAAGCCATGATCTTATAGGATCGAGGCATTAAGGCTTGAATCGTAATTCATTACCTTTCTTGGCAGGGAGTCGTAGACTACAACTGTCTTTTGTCTTATATCACAAATGGATGTTTAAAATAATAAGAAGGAATTGGAAAGATCCAATATAAGGATGACTTATGTGATTTTATCGAATCACATTTTCCAGGAGTGTTAACATGTTTTCAGATGTTAACAAGGATTTTGAATCTTACAAGGAACTACCATCATGGCCCTGTCTTAATATGACACATGGCTAGGTTTTGCCTTCAATATTTTCTTTTAATATAAAAAGGCAGATCAATATTAAATTGGAATGATATTTTTGTTTTATTTTATATATTATATTTATGCATATAAT
The DNA here is from genome assembly GCA_030545235.1 of Helianthus tuberosus. Lineage (NCBI taxonomy): Eukaryota > Viridiplantae > Streptophyta > Magnoliopsida > Asterales > Asteraceae > Helianthus > Helianthus tuberosus. The sequence continues at coordinate 29,840,752 of CM060446.1, read as the reverse complement.
GATAATTAAAATTTTAAACTCAACACATTCCATAATTAAATAAAAAGAGTACATAAATGCCCTAAACGGGACTTTAACATAAATAACTTGCCCACGCAGGGGCTAAACTGAAAATGCAAGTCCTCGCAGGGACTGAATACATAAATAGATGTCCACGCAGGGACTTAATTGGAAATAAAGAAATTACAATACAAATAAACAAGGAATCTTCAAAAATCCCTTTTCTTCTTTCCCTTGATTAGATTCGCTAGACCCTTGAGAAATCCCCAGTGGCTCCTACACTCTTCTTGAACCTCCCGTTCCACCTGGCTCAACCTTTGAAGAATCTCCTGTTGCTGCGGTGGCAGTATCAGTGGCGGCTGCGGCGGCTGCTGCTGTGGAGGTTGAGGAGGTGGCGGGTATGGATACCCAAAAGCTCGGTATCCAGACTGGTACAAAGCTGGATAGTGCCCTTCAGGGTGAAGAGTATTATAGTTGGCTGCTACGAGGTATGGATCAACATCGGGGGCATTGTAGTAGTTGAATCCCAGGTAGGCAGGCTGCTCAAAAGGGTTATACGTCGCTGCACCGGCATAGGAAGGAATTTGGTTATCAAAACTCATTGGTGGTGGCGCGACTGGCGCAGAGTCCACCTCAGAAACGGGGTTTGAAGGCCCACCCATCTGTGGGTCTTCATATAGTGGCGGGTAGTGGCTGCCACTTGAATGTTGAGGGGTGCTGAAATGGAAATCCCCTCTTCGCACGGACATCCGTGCACCTGTTCTTCTTCGCCTCGGTGGCTCCAGAGGCAGTTGCTGCACTGGTGGCGGCGGTGGGGTGACTGCTACAAAATGTGAATCCTTAGAGGGATCCTGCTGCTGCTGCTGAGACGGGTTGAAGGAGGGAGTAAACTCCCAAGGGTAGGAAGCAAACCTTGCTTCATAGTTGTCTGGACAATGATAAGGTGATCCATCAAAAGACGACCCATCTGAAATCTCGATGGGATGAGTGGGTGTCCCAGATGGTGGTTGGGCATGATCTGGGTCATCATCCATATCCATGTCCTGCGCCTTAGGAAAATGGTCTTCGGGGCACAATGGGTTATGACCCATTGGTTCTTCAATCTAATTTTCCGGGTTAAACCGGCTCTAGAAATACGGGGTCGGGTCTTGAAATGCGCGGTGCAACCCCGACCGCTGCAACGGTAAGTAGGAATGACGTGAAAGGTCGGACTCGTTGCCTTGATGGAGGCCGAAAGAGTCATGGTAGGAAGGTGAGGAGCTAAGCGAGACAAAACGCCTCGCAGGCTCTAAGTAGGTCATCCAGTCTTCTTAAGGACTAGTGCTCATGGTAACAGACGGAGTTCTCCGGTGAGAATGCCCGGCCTCATGATCGTTGGGGGCGTCGAATGGCCACTTGCCTCGTCCTCCTCTTCGGAACCTTGGTGGCATTTTGTTGATCCTGTCAAAACAAACAAAAGAAACAACAAAGGAAAAGCAATAAAGGACAAAATAAAATGAATTAGGACTAGTCATAAGTTCTTTGTCTAGACTCGGAAGTCGAGGAATGTGCAAACCGTGTCATTGAGATTAAACACAAAAGGCTAGTGTTTAATTCACTCAATGCTGGCTCTGATACCAACCTGTCACGCCTCGATATTTCCACGTAATACTGGTGGGCCCGGTGGGGAGTATCGTTACGTAGTTGATATCATCATAGTCAATTTATCACAGTTTAATGCACAACGGAAGTCTAAAGATAGAAACATTACAAACCGATTGAAAGTAATATCAATTATTACAAAACGGTTGTAAAGGGATCCACAGGCGGATCAAATATGAAAGAAACATTGTTCAACAGATTTTTAAACATCTAAGCTTGCAAGACTCTTTATTGATGCTAGGAGTAGCCAGCCCATTTCGCTTAGTACCTGCACTTAACCTTTTTGGAAAATACGTCAGTTTTCACTGATAAATACAATTAACCAACTCATTTTGAAAATGTTTAAGAAAATTGATTTATATGTACAAGGCACAAATAATCTTTTATAACTTGGGATAATTATTTAAAAATAATCTTGTTAAAGAATTATATGTTTATTATACGTTCAGTAGCCCGGGTTGAATACCGGGTTAAAGATTAATAGACACGCCACATAATATAACCTATGGCAAGTTATTCTCGAACAGGAAGGTATATTATTTTACATACGCACCGGCAGGTGTATGCCTACACCCCGTGCTTAAGTCGTGGCCATTTCAATGAATGAGCCGAGGATATCCAGGACATGGTCATTAACCCCAAAGGCTTAAAATAAACAAAACAGATTAAACAGGTTATCTCAATGATTTAACCTTCATACGATTAAAAATTCAATACCCGACCAAGCAGTATTTTATATACCGTATCCCAAGCCCGTATAAGGGAAAATAAGTTAAAAGTATTTACCTGAGCAAATTATACAAATTTATCCCAGCCGTATACAATCAGCAAGTGTAGTTATCTTTTATTGGGCTCCTAAATCTAGAACAAAGGTTTTTAATAACCTATTAGATTCCTAACGGGTCTCACTTAAGTTTAAACTTAAACTGGTTAGTTTTAAAGAAAGGTATACGGTTCAAAACGCAAGATTAAGCGAAGACCGGATTAGAATGTTGTTTAGACCCGACAAGTATGAAGACTTGTATAACATGGGTAAACTAAACACATTCTGGATTTTGAAGTGAAAATGATAAGGTTTGACCCGTTTCGGTTAATTTATTCAAACTAGTTACATAAACCGTACCGAACGCGATAAATGCATAACGGGTAACCAAATGAGTCCTGAACAAGTTTCCTAAGTTAATATGCCTTAAATATGTTGTGATATCAGTAGGATACCTTCCATTATGCCCAAAACGAATTTAAAATCAATTTAAGCCTCGTAGGGGTATTTTGGTCATTTTAAGGATTATAAAAGTGGTTAAATATTAACCTGAGGTTCTGGCCTTAAACGATCAGTAAAAATATTTATTTTTGCAAGTCATATCAGTAAGGTATTGCATATATGTGAAATTTATCATTTATAACCAAACTATGCACTGTA